>VWZL01001713.1:0-60768 GCA_013396915.1 Stercorarius parasiticus
TTCTATGATTCTATGAAAGAGCTACATTAAGTTATGGCTTAGAACATATTTCCGGGGCTCAAGAAAAAACAAACATTACAGGGATACTGATATCCTCTACAAACCAAGCACCACAAGTGTCAGGTTTTCAAAACTAAGCTAACTACATTTAACAGGATTAAACCACGTGAAGGTAAGCAAGTACACTAGTAATGCATCAAGACATTTCAAACCCAGTCTGAAGCAAAACCAGACCAACAGCTGGTGTTTCTAGACTTACAATGGTACAGTGACTTTCTGGAGAACTGTATTTGCTATGTCTCCTTTTTATGAAGAAAGGTCAATCAACCCACAAAAACATATCTAGCTACCTCATTAAAAATCCAGAAGCTTGGCAAATAAATGAAAGCATCTTCATAAGGGATCATGCAGTGTACAAAGAATGTACATTCAGAAGAAGTGGAATGTCTAAATGCTATTTAAGTGCCTTCAGCAAACAGAGCTTTTTTTAAAATTTAAAGATGTGCAAATCTTACCATTTTGGAAAGGATTTATAGTCACTATCACATAGCAACAATTCACCAAGCACGTTACACATCTTTTTCTGAAGTCAAGAAGTATGGGACAAAGCGACACTTAACTGGGCCTATTTTCAAGTTCTTTTTTCACTGTTTTTTTTTTTCTTTTTTTTTTTTTTTTAAAGCTTTCAAACAACCTTTAGAGATTTCAGTAGCTTACCTGGAACACTGAAATCATCCTGCTGGATTTGGTCAGCAGTCAACCAAGTAACAGAGACCAGTGATCGAAGTGTAATATGGTCAATACAATTTTAACAAAATAGTGCAAATTCAATATTATTTCAGCATGTTTTAACCAGTTTAGATTAAGCCACTTTAAGGAGGAATAGAAAGCTGCAAAACCAGGGTTTGGGGGAAATTTGCACCAGTTTCACTTGGTGAATTTAAACTGGGGCAATTTTTTCTGGATAGACTGACCTGCCTGCTAATGGCTAGCAAGAAGGTGGTTAAAAGCTCAGGGAAGACTCAGTGAATTTCATCCTACACTACATTTATTCTGATAGCTTGCTCATTTTCAAACAGAAAAATAAACACTAACAAGAACATGAAAGAGACAGGACTTGCTGAACACACAAAGCTTCAGCTGAAATAAATGGTGATGCTGAGCCCTTTTCAAGATCACATCTTAAAACCCATGGTTGGTGGAGAAATAAATGCACAGAAGATGTATCTTTGAAAGCAGTAGGAAAAGGGGTCTTACAAGCTGAATAGCAGCCTTTCTTATAGCAGAAAACCACGAACTGAGCAGTGACAGTATCAAGAGAAATTACTAATGTGAAAGAAGGTTGCAAGAAGTTGCCTTAAGTGAGCTCTGTATTATTATCAGCCATTGTTGTTGTTTATTTCTGTCTGAAGGCAAAAATTTAACTTATTCCTTCCCTTCCCAAGCCATCATCATCTACAGCATAAAGCAGAAAACATGAACGCTAATCCAATGCATCAAGCAGAAATAAGGTGAAAAGAGAAGCATTGAGTGATTGCTACTAACAATTGCAAACAGAGATCACAGAACAAATTATTAGGAGACAACCCCAATGAGAGTCAGAGAAACACAAATAATGGAATGAAGTAGTGGTGGGCAGAAAATCCATCCTACAGATATAATAACAGATGGACCAAACTAGTGACGGTAGAACCCTGAAACTGGAAAAGTCATGATACCTTGTTTGATATCTCAAAGTAGAGAAATAGTACCTTTTCGCCTTTTTTTTTTTTTTAAGAGAGAGAGAGAGAGACAGAGCTGACAGGATGCTCAGAGGGACTGAGAAAATTAGAAGAAGCAAGAAACTTTTTTTTTGACTGAAAAGGAAAAATAATGGAAGATATCTGAATCATAATCCCTGTGCCTTTAACAAGTTCATCCTTCTTCTAAATGCTAGGAGTTTTCAATTGCAAGTAAATTATCGTATGAGGAAAGGGGAAGCAAACATTCATAGTGTGTTTTCTGTTAAAGAGGGCAAAGTATGCAGGAGTTTGCAAATAGGTTGGATTGAAATACTTCTGTTTATGCCCAAGTATTACCTGGGACCAGAATTCTGCGTGTACATCAGCTGTAGTCTTCCAGCACAGGTTCTACTTAGCAGCTATCATGCTTCATCTATAAACTAGAGCTAACAAGCTCTAGTCAGCCATTGAAATCTGTGGTTAATGTTTAACCATTACAGCAACTTAAACTATTATTTTATTTCCTGGCTTTCATCAGAAAAGATCTCTATAAAATATCCAGGAATGATAGAAGCACAGGATGAGACACAGACTACGTAAGTAATACTTTGACAAAAACACCACCTTTCACACTCAGTAGTAGCAAAATATTTTTTGTAAACCTTACATAATAACGCATAATTTCTTCTACTTTTCTCTTGTTGCCAGGAAAGAAGCAAAACTATCCTCCCTCCCTGCCCCAATCCACCACACAGCTCTATTTCTAGTTTTCTTTTACAATATCAAGGACCTTTGCTCTTTTCTCAAGAGCCATAGCTGGAAATAACAGATAGGGATCAAGGGCTACAGCAGTTAGTTACAGCTGGTAAAGCATTTCCATGAACATCAAATCTGTGACAGGCCTGTGTTGCCTTATTCACAAAGGGTGCACGACACAGATTTATGAACTTTGCAGTCCCAAGAGAAGATCTCACATGGCTCTCCTTGAAAATTAGTTTCATTTTCCCTCAGCATTCGCTTTCTTGGCTTCTCTCTTCTTATGACCGTCTGCTCCTAATATCTCAGACTACAGAATACAGTAGGGAAAACGCAAGAAATCAAATCGTTCTTCCACCCAAGTAGCCAGCTGCCTCTTCCTCTTCACATCCAAGGCTTCTGATCACCACCATTTTTCTTGAAATATATTGATCTTCCTGCTCAGCTCAAGTTTCTAGGGAATAAATATTCCATAAAAGTATTTCCATCCAAGAATTTCATACCCACCTCCTAATAAGACCTAGAAGAAAAACTAAGGAAATACTATATCCCATCAGTAAAACCATCACTAAGTGTTACTTATATCACATATCTTTGAGAGGCTGCCAGAAGATCCAGTCATTGCACTGCTTCTGATAACAAACATCTTTAAAGTCACCCAGTGAATAAAACAGATCTCTTCAGGTAGCTCACTCAAAAAACACAACATTGATTTCACAAGCTGTTTAAGGAAATGATGAAGAAAAACTGTCTAAGCAGGGATAATTACATCTTGTAGAAAAGACAGCCTGGACCACAGGACCTTGCTGAAGCTGTATATAGAAGAGCGAGGCAGTTACGGTATGAGAACCTTTGCTTGTATTGACAGTTGTATAACTTCATTGGTTTGCAATTCAGATTGGCATCACTGTTATTTGTTATACCACTTCTTCAAATTCTCTTTCTGTAGAACCACAGAACCTCTCAAGTTGGAAGGGACCCACACAAGCATCATCAAGTTCAACTCCCTGATCCTCACAGGACTACCTATAACTAAAACGTATGACTAAGGGCATTGTCCAGATGCTTCTTGAATTCTGGCAGGCATGGTGCTGTGACCGCTTACCTGGGGAGGCTGTTCCAGTGACTGACCACCCTCTCAGTGAACTGCCTTTTCCTAATGTCCAACCTGAGCTTCCCCTGATGCAGCCTCATTCCATTTCCACATCCTATTGCTGGTCACCAGAGAAAGGAGATCAGCACTTCCCCCTCCGCTGCCCCTCTTGAGGAAGTTGTAGACTGCGATGAGGGCACCCCTCAGCCTTCTCTTCTCCAAGCTGAACAAATCAAGTGACCTCAGCCAATTCTCTTAAGTCTTGCCCTCTCGGGGCCTTTCACCATCTTGGTCACCCTGCTCTGGACACAGTCTTATAGTTTGATGTCCTCCTTATATTGAGGCACCCAAAACTGCACACAGTACTCAAGATGGGGCCACACCAGTGCAGAGTGGGACAACCTACATGTTATACTACATTATGTTATAATAATACTACATTATTTCTGCCTTCTTACAGAAGAACAGATTGTCTTCAAGATACATTAGCTTTCACTATATAAAAGAAGAAAATTGTGATTTGTAAATTCATAAAAAAATGTCATACTATTAGGACACTTATAGCAACATCTTCTAGACAAGCTGTGTAATTTGTAACAAGGCACAAAAGGCACAGATGTCTTCTAAAATGATATTCCACCAAAACTTTTGCTCATAACATCAGGTTTGATGACAATGAATGCTTTCTGGCACTGCAGGCTGAGAAATCCAGATTACACTAACTAGTTCTGAGTCAAACTGACCTCAGCTACATAGCTAGAGCTGCAGAGTAACCCTGGCTACACATACAAATTGCTCCCAAGTATCAGAGATCAAAGTCTGCTACACCTTCCAAGAAAGGGGAGCTGGTCAGCAATAAGCTATTCATTCTACAACAGAGCACAGGTAATAGACATCATGAGAACATTTGCTTTGCTGCAGTATATTTTCTTGCCACCATTCTACCTGTTCTCCCAGATTCTATTTATCTAAATACCATGACAATCTTGTAACCTTGTACTGACAAAGATCCTTTCTACCACATCAGCATTTCTATGTAATGTATTTTTAATTCAGAGTATAATACGAAATCATTTGGGAAAGCCATGCTCAGCTTTAATCTTTTCTGTGAATAATTAGCAAAACGGCAACAAAGGATGCTCTCTTTCTCGCTGAATTGATGCTTATTCTAGTGTCAAAACATCTGCATTTCCGCCAAGGGGCTTAGTAATACTGTTCATTGCATTTCTGTTTTTGCAAGCTAAAAAGGAAAGTGAAGTTTCAAGGAAGAATCCGGGCCCAGTTTTCTTTCAACCATGCTCATTTACTAGCATAGTACAGCAGATTTGTTTGTCTTCCTGCGAAGTAACGTTTCTGTCATCCAACTATAATAATAATCCTGACAGAGAGAGTGCGCCAGAAACCAGCTACCAGGTGCCAAAGTTACGATTATAGAAAGCATTCAGAAAACTGCTGTTGATTTCAGGTCAGCATGCAGACAATCACAGTCCTATGAAAAGCAGCTACTCTCCTTAGACATCACCAAGCCACAGCGCGGTACAGAGCTTTCAGTGCATCACGCATACTTTCGGCATGTTTGGATGACACCTATGCAGACCACAACGCTGTTCAGTAGTACAGTATTTGGCATCCACGAGCTCCATCATAGATATCAGAAATAGCAGCAGTTTATTGCTGGTGCACAGCTATCTGTTAGGGGATGCAACAAAGAATCACCACTTTGTATGTACACAGGAGGGAGGTGTTACCCATGTCCTACCTGCCTTATTTTTGAAGAAGTTGTTCACAAGTGACCTTTGTTTGGACATAATCCGGTTGTGATGCCCCCACCATTACATTGTGAATTTGAGATTTTGAAAAGCCTAGAATTGTCACTGAAGATAACAGAGGTGAGGCAGATCAGAAAAGAAAGGTCAAGTAAGAAATCAAAAGTTAAGCAAAGCCATACAGCTGCCTTGAGTCAGCGTCAAGCTGAAAAACACAAGCTCCTGATTTTGTGTTCAGTTCATTGAGTAAATGTCCCTGTCTCTAGACCTGGAATTGAAAACACCTGAGGTGCTAAACTTAGAACTCTCATATTCACCTGACGAACAGCCATCCCATGCTCATTTCCTTCTCAATTGAGGGAAATACTTTGTAACAAAGCTACTATCTGGCAGAACTTAATCCTATATGTCCCTCCAACTCCTCTGTACACAAGATGTACCAGTGCAGTATAAGAGAAATTGTATTTACTGCTTGTTCAAGGCAGTAATTTATTCAATTAATTGAACAGGAGAGTCATTTCTTAACTTGATAAAACCAAATTCATAGCAGTTCCTATGACAAGGAACAGAGAATTTTTCTAACGTGGTACAGAGACAGGAAGAAGGATTTTATTTTTTCTTCCACACTAGCGTGCAGGAATACTGAAGACATAAGTTCAATAACATGGAAATGTTTTGTACAATGTAAATTGGTAAGGAATTTCTATGCTTACGATGTACTAGTTACACAACTGAATTTCCCCCTCCCCCCTTTCAAAGAAGGCTAAGCTTTGAATAATAATTTCTTAGGCATTTACAGACAGCAATTCTAAAAATTCCTGAAGGTACTGATAACCTTTCAGATTGCTGGGAGAAATGTCAGGAACACTTCATTCCCCACTGAAATGCATTCTTCAGCTAGGATGGAATACAGCAACCATTCAAGAGGCAACAAGAAGAGAAGGGAAAAATACCAATCCAGGAAATTATATGGATACCCGAGGCAAGGAGAATGAAATTACCAAGGCTAGAATTTGATCAAGGTACAAAGATATTACTGTTGGTAAATGTTTCATGATTAATAATGTTCTGAGGGTCATTCTTTTCAGCACCAGCAACTTGAAAATGCAGGGCAAGATGAGAGAAGAGAATTACAATTGCAAAGGCCAACAGTCACTTGAAAAAATGGGAAGAGCGCGCATTACATTGGGTTATTGTGAACAACTACATTTATTGTGCAATTCATAAGTTCAAAGATTACAGGTTATGGGCAGTCATCCTTTTTAGCACCTGTATATTTTTAAGTACAAACAAGCAGAATCAAACTTTCCAATCTCAAGTATCACCTTTAACCTATGCTGGCATATAAATCAGTTCAAAAAGTATTTAAATGAGAAGAAACTATTGAGATAGGAAGCACAACCATTAAATCATTTTATACACCACACTGCTGTTTCTGGAGATGTCTTCCACCAGATGAGAAACAACACATAAAATTAATTTAAAGACAAATAATGGTACAATGGTAGAGGAATTAACAGTGAGATGGCTTAACTTTGTAGTCCATTTGGCCTTGTGTCAGATGTATGTGATGATGCAATCTTTGTGAAGTACCTGAACTGTTTATGTTATGCCTCTACCCTCAGTTTTCTTTTTTAATGGTTCATCAATCACTATTAGAATTGTACAAAGGCACATTTGGTAAAAAAAGTAGCCTATGGGAGTGAATTTGTCATGGCCTTTGAGTCTTGAGCTGCATCCACCTTAATACAAGTTAGTCCAAATTTGGCCACTTTTCTTTCCACATTCCTCTAATGTTGTCTTTCTCCTTCCTCATACATTTACATTTTCAAGAAAAAAAAAAAAATCCTCTGTCAATCTCTGCCTACCCTCTACAGCCACTTCTAAGCCTTCAATAATTCATTACCTGATAGTATTAGCATAAAATACTTGGAATTCAAGGTAAAAAATAAAAAGAAAAGTTGCATTTAAAAAAAAAAATACATCACTTAAAGATCTTTCACCCCCTTCTCCTTTCCACAATTAGATGTGCAGTGTCGTTGGTTTGTGTCTTAAGCACACTTAAGACAAATGCTTTCTAAGCATAATTAGTAACTGTTTGTCAAATCTCTTTTACCAATAAGAAAAGCTGGAAGTATTAACAGTAATACTTCACTGCTCAGGAACTGCATTTCAACCTTTGCATAACATTAAGATTCAAAAAATCATTCACTGTTGCAATTTCTTTTGACTGCCTGAGATTACCAGTATGCCCAATATTAATCTAAAAGAGCTTAATTTAACACACAGTACCTCCTTTCAGAGCAATGGACTTCATCTAAATTGTAAGTTAAAAGAATAAATCTGATCTGACAAAAATCTAATTTAATTTTTAGCACTGATTCAGTATAGGATTAAGTTAAGCCTTCAATGAAATTACTACAAATTTGCACTTAAATATCAAATCAAAATTTCATCCAATACCTTTTACTGAAGTCAAATGAAAGCTTTTGTTTCTAAAGACAAGTAATCACACTTACACTATGCAGATGTATTATGTCAGCACTGCTCACACTCTTTCTGGTACCTTTTTCATTACAATGATCGTTTCATTAAATGCATATGTGGACATACAAATAATGTATTCAGTTCCTAGGTAAGCAACCAACTTTTGCCTCCTCAGCTCTCTTCTGCATATGATATACACAAGCCCAAAAAAGAAGTGCTTGCTAATATAGTCTCAGTTATTAACTTTTACAGGCAAATCAGTTTTATGTCCTACTGTACTCACCACCAAAGCTTCAATAATGTACCTTCTAACCACACTCTAATATGCAGAATCTTCTCATAGCTTCTGAGTTTGCATAGGTCCCAGGAGTCTTCTATTTCTTCTATTAATTCCTTCCAAAATCCCTTTTAATATTTTAAGTTACTTATTTCGGCAGTTATGAGGCATTGATTTGTACACTTGCCATACCACTTAGCCTTCAGAGCTCTAGAAAGCAAATACAGAGTTTTTAACACATATCCTACTACTTTTACTGATGAAATAATGAAGCCTTCTATGAGTTATTAATTTCATTGTAAAAGTTTATTACACTACATCTTCCAGAAAAGCCATTCAAAACAAAACTATGCAGCCAATTACCCAATAGAATGAAGCATTAATGCTAATTAGCAAGTTAACGTTCAATTAGATTTAACAAAAATACTGCTGGGAACTTCAGAAGACCCATAATAGTGTTGTCCCTTTATTATTAGAATGATAGCATACAACAAAGCAAGTCCTGCTACCAACAAGACCTCCGACTATATAAGAGTCCCAAGAACAGATGACTTTTCCTCAGATTTGAGCTTCCTACAAGCCCTACAGCTCCTTAGGGAGCCATGTCAATTACACCATCATAAATGCAAATGGCATTTTAAAGGGTCTCTGCAACAGGCAGAGAATGCTAATGCTGATCAGAGGTGCCTGCATACAGCACATTTCTCCCAAAAGCTCTTTAACCTGTCATGTGTCTATTCAGTTAATTCTAATCCTACCATTTTTGTAATAGACCACTGGTGCCCTCTCTGCCTTTGGCACTCAAAAACTCAACCATTAAAAACAACCCATTTTCCAACATCAGAGCAGTGTGGAATGCAGTAGTGGCAGCAAAATGATAAACTCCTGTCTAGAGAGTGTGATAATGCGAAGTGTGCTGGCTTTCTTGCTTGATAGGTTATTCTTATTAAGATAAAATGTTTTCCAAAACAACTACTCTAAATAGAAAGTTAATAAAAAAAGGAGTGATGGAGCATGAAAACGCTTAATACTGCTATGTCACATGAGTGGGAAATGAAACTTTGCCTGAAATTTAATTATCACTATTCTCAAAAAAAAAAAAGAAAAATCCCATATGCTCATTTTCCAATGGCATTTCATCTATACACTCCTGATGCTCCACTCGCCACCTAATAGGGCTCTTCTGGGAATAGATGCAATAAATGAAATAGTCATACAAATCAAAAGGAAAATGCAGTATCATGGAAGCAACTGGCATATCAATTTGAAAACAAGTGAGAACCCAGCAAGCCATCCCACAGCAAAAACATTCATATATGTGATGTATGCACTTCACATTTACAAAACGAGGAAAGCCGAAGAAACTCTAAGTTTCCTATAAGTGTTGAGAAATTGTGATGTCTACCCCAAATGTTAAAGCAATTCCTTTTACCTCCATCAAAATTTTGTATTGATTGGCAAACTAAAGGTTTTTGAATAATGTATTTCAGTTAACCAGCATTAGAAGGTATTGTCTAAGTTACGTATACCTAATTGCTACAATTTATTTTTTTTTCCCTAAATGTTGTTTCTAATACTGGTTCATAGAGGGACAAAGGTGAAGTCATTTAGTAAACCATACAGATCTGCACAGGAAAAGCAAAAGCAGAAATAGAAATATTGAAAGAAGAAATTAAGGGCACAGGTGGAATAAGCATTTAAACCTTCAGTTTTAAGAAAAGCAGAGAGAGGCTTTTGAATTGCGCAGTGTTAGGAGGCCTTCAGAGAAACCAAATACCTGATTTTAACATCAGCTCTTTATTAAATGGCTACTCACTTTTGATGGGAGCTTTAGCCACACTTTTGGGTATCTGTAGACTGTTTAGACTAGAAGAAGGGGGGAGGGAGGGGGGAGAGAAAAAAAAGATAGGAACTTAAACCAAACATACTCACAGAACAAGTGTCGTGTTCAAGATGGGGTGTGAGGTTGCCCCAGTGCCCACATCTTGCTTGAGATTACCTTTCTCTTAATCGTGAAAAACATTACAAAATTAGTTCTATTTCAAGGTCTGTAAAACCTTTATAGGCACTGAAGTTCAACAGAAATAGAAGACGGAACAGGAAGGTGAACTTCCCAGGGGATGTTTTGCCTTCTAGAAAGGCATCCCTCTGTGCAAGCTCTTCTGAATACATTTCCCCATGCACACTCATTCACAATACAGAAAGAGGTGCTAATGTACTCTTTCTCCACTTAACACAACTATAAGCATAAGTTTATGTAACTTTCTGGGAACCAATTGTAAACTTTTTTTTTTTTTTTTACTTTCTAGCAAGCAGAGCTAGTCAATGAAGTAGATGTCTTTTAAAATTCTCATGCCTTTTAAGAATTCAAGGGCACTACATTAGTTTCATAGCTTTTAAAAAGACAGTCTCCTTCTGCAAGGAATTCTGTCCTTCTGGAAAATACCACATTTTCCTAGCGTGAACTGAACCAAACACCATTTTTGGTTTCAGAAAGAGCTCCTCCGTTTTCAACATTAAAGTCTGATAACTCCATATGTCAGTACCAAAGACACACCACTGATCAACTAGCACAAGCATCAAGTGTTGTACTTCCCACACAGCAGAAGAAAACTTTTAATTAACATGAAGTTAGCATAGCATTCTGCCCCTGCCCCCATCCTCCACAAAGGTAAACTCTCCAACTCCTTTAGCCCACACTTACTGCTCAACTGAACAATTTATGTATCAAAATAAGACATCAGTCTCTTCTGCACAGCATGACATCAATGGTTAATGCCAGTAGTGTTAGCAGCTCCCAGCTTTTACTTTGATGCTCAGTTGGAGATATATGCCAGGGTGGCCTCTGCTGGACCATCCCATCCCACAGCTCCTTTCTATGCCTGTGCAGATGGAGCCAAGAGGGCTCTACAGGCAGCGCACATCAGCAGCAGTGATCCCAACACCCATCCAAGCACAACTGCGTAAAACAAAAGCTGCTTGGCCAGAGATGTGGCAGCATCCATAATTTTTCCTGGCTGAAAGTTCTCACACATTCAAAAGCATCCTGCACTTTTAATGGGCAACTCTGAGCACATGGATCCCTTCCCTGCAATTATGTTCTCTGGTTTATAGATTTCTGTACCTCAGAGAAATATTTCTCTTCCCACACAAAGGATTTTGCCAGAATACGACACCATTCATTAAAGGAACAGTTTTATGTACATGGCCCAATATAATATTTAATGTTACCAAATGCAAGTTAATTTGGGGAATTTTTAGAGTATCTACATAGTATTTCTACAGGAATTTAATCTGTTCACCTGGATTTAGCTGTGAAGAAAGAAAATAGGCTGTAGTTGTACCCAGCTCTCCAGTCTGTATTACTGTATTTATAAACATGGAAGACTTTGTTCCACAATCGTACCCATTTTTCAAAAACCAAAGCACACTTTTCAAGTCCACTATGGAACAGGAATCCCTTCTGCAAATAGTTTATTTTAAATTAGTTTTTAAATGAGTGAGATAATCCCTATTTTTAATTTGATATTTCAGTAAAGGTTTCCATTGATCTCAGTTTTCCAAGTACACTTGAAAGCTTCTAAGAAACAGCAGTAGGCTGATTTTTAATTTTGCTTTCTTACCACTTGAGTGGATTCAAATTCTATGAGGCAAAATGATATTTGGCAGCAAATGACACAAGATGCCACTTGGCATCATATACTGATTTTTAAGCAGCAGCTGTTAGAAGGCTTAAAACAATTTCTTTGTCTTACTCTATGGTATCTGAAATACAGGTCTAATTTGTTAATGATTCCAATACTAGAGAAAGACCGTACATTAAAATCTCCTTTTTCTGTGACTAGAAGGACACTGATTATATGAATTTAGGCAAAGTTCAAAATATTGCAGGGTAATATGTCTGAACATTAAGATCTACTAACTACGTGGTCAAGAAAAGCTACAGACAAGTAGAGTTTCTACAGTTCAGTGACTTATGATGGTCAGTTTAGTAATTACATGCATATTTATAGTCTACTGCAAACTCAAAGCAGAATTTGATCAACCTATGGTTATATCACGAATGCCCTTTAAATCAGCATAACTGACTTTGTTTTGTCTAGCCCACATAAACACTTATCCTACCTCAGATGAGCTGCAGTACCACTGAGTACTATGAATATTATTTTCAGGCTTCCCCCACGTCCCCCCCACCTTCCACTATACTGTTATCCTCGCTTTCAGCTCAGTGACATTGTCATTTGTATGGCAATTTCTTCTAATAGATTTACTCATGATTCCAGAATGTGCAAAATGCTAAAGAAAGCAGAACAAGTAATTCAGGCACTTGGAATACCTTTAGGAGGACTATACATTTTTTTTATGAAGCATTAGCTAAGCTCCTGAACAAACAGTATTTATTTTGCAGATACATTACCCCTATGGTCATTGAATTCCACAAGATCCAAATGCAAAATCAATAATGAAGCATGCACGAGGAACGCCTTTTTTGTTGGGGGATCCCTCCCTCATTGAGGAGTACACAGCCAGACTTAGGAAAGAGATGAATGGGAATTAATACTTTAAAGCAGCGCTAGTTCTTCCTTACACTTCCTTCTTGTGATCAATAATCTTATCAGGAAGAGAGAAGAAAAGAATAGAGCACACCTCCCAGTCTTCCTCTGGTATGCCAGGGCAGGACCCATCATTAGACACTGAAGTACCCATAGGTAGAACTGCCTAACATCTCTTGATACTCACACATAATACAGTGGTCAAGGGGTAGAGTTTTTCACTTCTATATTTGACCAACATAGACATCATATCATTAACGTTGAGACATTTAGAAAGCAGTAATGGAAACTGGTTCTGAAGATCCAGAAGGACCCAGTATTAGTACATTCTTGTGGCTTATCACCAGGGAGGTAAAGAAACCCTCACTTTAGAAGTTTCCAAAACACCTAGGGTTCAACCCAGGTTCCCTACAACTATAAGTATAGAAGTAGAGCATATGAGCTGATGATGGTAGGGGTGTCTCCTTTGAATTCTGACCAGAAGCAACATCTTGACTTTTCCAAATCAAGCTTTTGTTGAAATTGGCCTATCCTAAGAAGAGTTATTTCGTCAAAAGTTTCTTAACCAGCTCTCAGTCACCAGTTATGCACTTAGTTTCATAAAGGCAGATATGGGGTTTTTTGCTGTTGCTACGCCATATAGCTTCAGTAAGAAAACCCCTATTTCGCTCAAGTAGCCCAAGACTCACTTATTAACATGCCTTCTCACAATTGCCTAGTAATTCAGCACACACACTTGAGCATAATGCATTTTCACATTGAAGAATGAGAAATAGGAACCTAGCAGTTGCTGTTCACATATACAAGAAACAAGATTTATTTCTAGTAGCCAACAAAAATGTAAAGAAGCATAGATTTAGGATTTTAAACATTACTAAATAAACAGAAGGAACCAAAACTGACAATCAGTTCAGACTGGCCAACTATCCCTTCATTTGTCATTCAAAATTATACAGCTGTTATGGTTTGGGGCTCTGGAATTAACCAGATCATACATTGTAGTAAAACACTGACTCATAAAAACAAAGCAAAAAAAACAAACAAAACACCTTGTGCCTACAAGTGACTGGGGTCCCATTACAACTCAGTTCTCCAGGTTATGAAAAGGGAGCTGTTTTCAATTTAAAAGAACCCTAAAGTTACACTGGAATGTTTACTGTCTCCATCAAAAACTCTTGCCCTACTGCTTTGCATTCAAAAGAGGCATAAGAGGATTCACCTACTCAAAGGCCTGTCCAAGAATACTGAGAGTCTCTCAGGTTCGTCTCCTGTAATTACTTCTTTTGAACACTAACCAGAAAGCCTGGCTCAGACACAGTGTGCTAAACAGGACATGGAAGAGAGACCTGGAATAACTGCAGAGGGGAACAAGTGCAAAACAGTCTCTATGTGATTATATATTCACCCACTTTATAGCAAGGGCTTGTCTGCTTCTGTCTCTCAGAGAAAATCCTATGAAGTCCACAGTTTTTAAATCAACAAACAGCACAAGTTTTATCATTTTTCACAGAACAACATCAAAGAGACAGAAACAAAACATGGCCACACATGCACTTTACAGAGCTTGTGCCAGAGGGAGCTCTCAAATGTTACATTTGAAAGTGCTAAAATGATCGTTCACAGAAACAAAGCAAAACAACAGAGGCACAGAGGGTGGGCAGGCAAGCACAGACTAACTCCGAACAATAGCCAGCCCTGGAGCTGGGCAGGAACACAACATTTCATGATATTCCTACTCTGACTTTTGCCTCAAAAGACTTTTTGTCCTCAGTCCAGCTCCCACTGCTGCCAGCCTTTTCACTGATTTCAGCAAAAGGTTGATTGGGCATCAGGGCTTAAGTTTCAGACTTGCTGGATGTGCATTGACTTCAGCTGTCATTGTGAACGCTCAGCAACACACATCTGGAAGAGCAAGTCCTTAGCAGGCAAAAGAATTCTGTACTGGTCATATAATCACCTTACCAGAAGTCACAGAAGCATAAAACTGTTTTAACATGGAAGACAGCCCCAAGAAGCACAGTGACTGAGAAAATAAAGCACTCAAGAAAAGTAAGCACAGACTGTAGACTTGCAGGAAGACAGCCCACATTTACTGGTTTCTATCAGAGGTTTCCAAAAATAATTATGCATCCAGTGAAGTTCTGTTCTAAAAACATTATGAATGGGAAGGTGGGAATTTCAACATATTGACCTTAAAAGCCAATGTAGTTCTGAATGACTTGCTGCAAAATCTTTTCTTTTTTTCCTGGCTTGGGGGTAAAATAAGTCATAACTTACATTTTCTTCTCCATTCAAAGATGGCTGCCTTCTGTGGAAATTCTTGTTTCTATTAAAAGACACAAAAGGCACTTAGGTACTTAAAAGGTAGTTCTGCAGTATTTGGTTTGCATATATCCACAATACAGTGACCACTGTGTCGGTTTTTTTCCTTAAAATATTTTTATTACATGAGAATTTACATAAAAGCATGTAGGACACCATCTAGATAAGCACCATACCATTTTTGTTGTTGTGGTGGTTAAGTGTTTAAGTATCCCAAAACCTCAAAGCACAATTTCTAAGGGGTGGGGGGAAAAGCAGGGAGTTCCTTTCTCTGGACCTATCAGGAAAAATAGTTCCCATAACTACATGTTGTAAACATGCAATTTCTATGACACGGGGAAAACAGATATTCTCAACATATCAACAGTTCTATGTTCAAAAAAATTATTTAAAAAACACCAAAACTAAAAATCCACCTACACCTTCCTTTCTAAATCCTTTTGTCCTGCCATCAAGAACAGCCTTTTTATTTACAAACTAAATGCTGCAATGAGATATAGCACAGAAGCTCTCTGGAGTACTTATGAAATCTACTGTCTTTCAGTGTTGTCTCAAAGACATAATGAGTGAGAGTGACTCACTACTTCATTAATTATGAAAATCCATAAAACAGGATACAGGTATAAGGATTGCTAAGTAGAAATACTTGTTTTGTTGATTTGGTTTGATTTTTTTTTTAAAAACAAGCAAAGCATGTTTCTGATGAAACATACTGAATGAGGATTTAAGGGTTCACCAGAAAAGCTGCCATTTTACTTCACCCATAGTTAAGTTTTGACTAGTTACCAGCTATTCAAGATGGGAATTCTTGCATTATGTCTAGCCAATGCCTGGTACAGTGATGACTACAGGTCCTATTAGAAGAATGGGGTTACAGACAAAAGTATCATAGTTCCTGGCTTGATCCTGGGATGTTCATAACTTTCCACACCCAGGGAAGGATTGAATAGTGTCCAAAATGTTTTCATCTCAGTAAACTCTGTTACCTATGGCCAATTTACCTGGTTACAAACTGTGTGCCATCAGGACATTGACATGCTGCTGCACCTTAGCAGACAAGCAGTAATACTGATGTGGAATAAAGCTCTGGGTAAACGGAAATAAAAAGGCAGAGCTGAAAATCTGTGGCAAAGCAGAAATCCTTGTCACATTCCCATTAGCCGAGTGGGCCTGCACTACCATGCAAAGTGGCTCTTGATAGAGGCGTATGGGTCAGGCTTATCAGCACAACAAGCACTGCAAATCGCTAGTAGAGGCAAGAGGTTGAAAAGAAGTCTTGGACCAGGAGACGCAAAGGTGGCTGATAGTACACCAACTTGGCTCCTACTTAGTCCTGCCAGAAACAGGTAAACAGACAGCACCATAGGACCCAAAAAATTACAGGTTAGGTTGTTTGTGGATCACATTCATTAAAATCCCTCAGCTCATTTCTACTAGCCAGTTTTTCATCTTATTTGTTTCTCAGATAAATTTTGAGACACAAGTTGCTACCAAGTTTATCGAAGTAGCTGTTGATCTTGCCTTTCTTTCTGTTTAAAGTTTCAAAATATTCCTAACAAAATTAACTTTCTTCTACAAGACAAGATGTAAACACATCTTATATGCTTTTCTACTGTGATAAAGAAAAAAGTTATTGATAATTCATTTCTTCCTTAAATTATTTTTTTCCTCAATAGGAATTGGGACACTCAATGGGTGAGCACAGAAGCGAAGAACAGCAAAAACTCCTTTCAAGATGCTGCAGGACTTTATCTCATGGCAATAATTAAGATGACAGCCTCTACAGGTCTTCTTCTGTCAATCTGAAAAAAGTTCCATGTTACAATTAAATTAAATCAGATGCAAGAAAAGCAGAGGGTAGAGAAGCAGAAGCCTAAAGATACTCATTACTCTGAAAGAAAAATGAAACTGCAATCACAGAGTAACTAACAAACCATGTCTTCTCTTGTCACAAGCCAATACAAGAGGGTTTATTGATAAATACTTTTTAATCTGACATTAGCTTGAAATAAAATTTTCAAACAATAGTTCTTTCCTATTGATTTTCTGTGCAATCCATTACAGTGAATGCTATCGCTTTTGAGCCAGCTACAGGGTTTTAACCTTCCAAGATGTCCGGGAACACAAATATGACAGATTCCTGAGCAGCATTGATTGTCGCGTTTTTGAAGTTATTCTGAATGGGAACACCAGGAAAATAGCTTACAGATAAGGAATGTATAAGCTTGTTTACAGGAAGCAAAGAACAAATTGAACAGGGAGAAGTGACACTGAAGAAACTGATAGAAGCAACAGTGATTTTGTTGAGATAGATCATGTCATGGAAATTTAACCTTATGGAAAACTCACTCTATTTAGAGCAGACATTTGATAAACAGCCTTTGAATTTGCAAATTGTGCTTCCCAGAGATAACGAAGAGCAACCAAAAAGACAAGAAAAAGTATTGCCCATTGTTTCTGAGCCCACAGCACACAGACAACCTGTCAAAGGCTTCCCTCCCACAAACCCTCACCACCCATGGAACATGGTACAGGCTTATTGGCCATTAGACATATTCACAAACCTCATGACAAATGTCAAACAGAAGGTTTGTGAGCAAAACACTACCTTAATCTTAGTAATACACAAGCAAGATCTAGCCAAACTTCCAGTAAACTGACCAACCACTTCCCAGCCCAATTCAAAGAAAAGCAACTCAAGCACGCACAAGAGTTTAGCTTTCCTAGTTTCTCCATATTTGCTGCAGTTCCTTGGACCTGTACTTGTGCTACATTCAGATCAGTTGCTAGTTTGGTTTAAGTGCCTACTAGGGCTTCCCAAGCAAAGCTAAGGATAAATTGTATTTCATAGTTTTAATCTGAAAACCACACTATGTTACAATGTACCAGACATCCAGTCAGGGGCAGCAAATATTTAATCAATTTCTGTTCTGTTTCAGATAGCTTGACAATTTACAGCTGGTATGTTTAATGAAGCACAGGTTCTCTGGCAGCCACAAAGCTCAGTAAACAGGAGAGGGGTGTTTTCCCTGTCTACTTTTTAAGTAAAGATTCCCATGCTCCTATCACTGACCACTCTTGTCCTAACCATGCACATATATACCGGCCTCAAAGGAACGAGCCGGTCCCTCCTGGCTCCAGTACACACGTGATAGACTGTGCCTCGCACACTACTTCAGCCACAAGTGACCAGCAAGGATGCTATAACCTACACGTTCCTTATAAAGAGGTCTACAGAGTATCTGAAAACATACAGGCACCAAAATGGTGGCTTCAGAACAAAAGGTATGTTTGTACTAGGAATAGATTCCCACACAAGAGTGCAAAGTTCAATTAAAAAGTGCCACTTTCTCCTTTTATACATTATGAAGGCAGCACCCACACATTACAGTGCAATATGTAGCCTGCAGTCACCCCTTTGGCAGCCTACAGACACTCCCCTAGTGTTTTCCTTATCCCTTCAAGTTTGCTGCCTACATACATTTGAAAACAAGATTTTATATTTGCCAGATAGTTTTTATTCAGACTTAATATAGATTCCTGACTCTATCCATTCCATTGCTTACCACGCATAGGAAGCAAGAAGCATTATTCTATTGTACATTAAGACTGCTTTGGCATGTTGGCAGATAATCCAAAGGAAAATTATAGTTAAAATTACGTGCAAGAAAAGCTAATACACTTGTTTTTCTTCAACCTAAAATAAAAACTTTGCCTAACAGTTAACACTCAGAACAGAACTGTGATTTGTGCTCCCTGGCATGCCACAGCCAGCAACTCCACTTTACCACGTTTCATCATCCAGAGATTAGACATACATCTTTCACATTGCTTTAGCAAAGCCTTCAGGAAACTTCCATAATCTGCACCGATGTTAGCAGGCATGCAAATACAAACACCTGACCATTGACAAGTCAGCAGCAGTTGTGCTTGCATGAAGTCACTCTTTCCCCCTCATTTAATAGATCTACAGAAAGACCTCAATTCACTGTTCTGCATGACTACTGGCTTGCAGTTGCGTAGTTTCCAGGCTCAGTGGAGCACAAGCACAACAAGCTTATGTAAAGCTGAGCAGACACAGAGAACAAACAAAAGCAGATTGGACATCATATGAGCAGTTTATTAAAACTGTAATACCCAATTGCATAATTAATTCTATTATTCAATCCACTGTGCCAGTCCTTGTTCCACCTCAGCAAGATACCCGTCCAGTTATAATGTTGTCTCAACTGCCCCGAAAATCATGTCACTAGATACCTTATCAAAAGGTCCTCAATTGGTAGAGAAGTCATGCTTCAGAAGATGACACCCTTTAAGACACCTATACCACTCACAAATCTAACATTACCCAATACTGAAAGCCAAATAAGAGGACATGACAGGTCTCATGTCAAGGCAGAGGGAGGGATAATTATTCATCAAATACTTCCGTAACTGTTGCTGCAAAGCCACCACATGTGGGTGTAACAGTTAGAAGTACATGATTTAAGTATACATAAATAGACTTGGTAGGTATTGAACTAAACAGTAAAATCAAACTTTGTGTATGGAAAGGAATACTTCAGGAAAAGTTAAATTTAATTCCCGTAAAAATCAACCTTCTCCTGAAAACCTAGAAAACTTTACATGCAGTTTTGCCAAATCTACTTGTCAAGTGGTAGCATTTTCTTCCCTTCAGCAAGTTGTCTTGCTTTTTCTTCAGAACTTGAAAAATCATTTTAGTGGGAGGTTAAGTTGAAAGTCCTCTTTTTAAAAATATCTCCCTTCACAGTCTTTTCTGGTATTTCTCAGCTCTGAATTTATAAAAGTGATTCCACAACACATTCACTGAAACACCTAATATAAATATAACAAAGCTCACAGTCTTTAATGAGTGTTACATTAAACATGAATAAGGACTACATAAATCATGTGCCACTACTGCCCTCATTCGGGAGAAGTTGGAATCTGACATTCCTCTACAAATTTTCCACACAGTTATTTTTGTTATTACCTTTGATATTATATATCTAAGCATATGTACTGTCATTTACATTTCCTTTCAATCTGAAGTGTCCTCTCCCAACAAGAGGGATTTCTATTAGATCATCAAACAAGACAGGAAGAAAAACGTGCCAGTGGACTAAAAGAGAAATAAAACAAAAAACCCACAGCATTTGCTTAGACACAAGTGATCACGAGTGACTTCAGTGCTGAATCCATCTATGTACAAATGCAAGTAACAAATACACAATCCAAAAAAAATTCAAAAGCTGAAAACAACTTAGAATCAGATCACATAGAGATATTAGAACAAAAATTAATGATGATGGAAATAGTTTAAATATGTTCCACTGTTGTTCATACAGGTATAATTACTCAAAGGTGGATGAAAAATAAACTAGGGGGAGGAAGGGGCAGGGGGATAAAAACAGCTATTGAGCAGACATAATTTAAAAAAAAAAATCTACATCAGAAAAGGCAAGGAAATGGAAGGATAAGTGACAAGAAAAAATTTGGTTAACAATAACTTTAAAGAAACTGATGTGTCACAAACAATAGGGAGCAAGATCAGTTTGAAGGAACAGAAGGAATCTAATAGCCTTGGTCCACTATGACACAGAAACTGTAGAACGAACAGAAGAAACACTGATCAATTATTGCTCTGTTCTCCTCTTAAGTCAAAGCAGACCACAGCCCTATCAAAATAATTTTGCATTTTAAGCAATACATTTTGGCTATTAACATTTGATTTACAGATAAACACTTGAAATGGCTCTATTCCACAAAATGTACATTCATAAAGAGCATTTGGTGATATTAAAGTTGATTTCTAAACACTTCTAAACAAGCTGGAGTCACGATAATATTTTAAAGGAAGTACACGGTGTTTAGTCTAAATCAATCCCTGGTAATATAATTAAATATTTGCCATTTATTCCTTAAATGCACTACTCATGCATTCCTCTTCACCTGACAATTGAGTAAATCATCTCTTTCCAGATGGTAGCCCAATCTCTGAAACTGGCAATAGATTCTAAGACTCACAAGCTAAATTTTAAGTTTAGTAATCAATGCTGGTTTCTACAGAAAATACAAGTTCTGAAACAAAGCTGAGAGAAGTAAGGGGGAGGGAGACATAAAGAGGGAAGTCATTGAGATTACTCACACACATTTGATTTATTTAACCAAGGAAGAATGCTTTCTGTGTTTTCATCAAGCACAGCCAGCAGCTTTGGCCAGCTGCAAGCAAGTTGCAGGGCACTTGCAGAATTACTGACTCCTCCTACAGTTGTTTGAGCCTGAACAAAGTGTTGTCAAAGAGACCAGTAGCCAAAGAGCTTTGAACTTCAAATACTGTCATTTAGGAAAACTGTGCCAAAAATAAGTAGGGATATGTATGGGTTGGAGGGCAGGGTAAGACTGCCACTAAGGGGATTGCAGCCATCTCCTTCAATTACCAGTTTTCAGAGCACCTCTGTAACCTATTTATTAAAAAGTAAAAATAAAAAAAAATAGACTACCTCCTCTGGAACCTGCTTTCCAGATGTGCAGCACCAGACAAGCAGCACAACAGGGCTCATGTTTACCTCAGAGACAACACTGTCACTCCAGTTACGTTTGTCTGACATTTTACATTCACACATTAGGAAACCATGACTATTTCTGGACTGCAAAATACTATCTGAAGGACAGACAGATTATATACCATGCATTCTAAAGTGGCAGGTTGCTATGGTTTCCCACTGCAAGAACAAAATTTGCTTCATTAGGTTATCTGAAGATCTCCTCTGCTAAACCAAAAGGCTCCATCAGGGAAGCAGACTGTCTTTTAATCACAGCTCTGCCTTTGTGAAAATAGTCCATCTTTTTCCTAAAACAGCTTTTGAAAAGAAGGATGTAGCTCTGCACATGCACTGAAATATCCTAATGCTTCATGTTCTGAGCTGTGTACTAAACAATGAGTTCCCACAATAGCATGGATGCTAACTGACTTGCAAGCTGCTGCACTCTAAATCTGTGGCTTGGAAAAAGATATTTAACTCTTGACTGTTTAAACTACTACCTGAACTACTTAACCCATTCATTTAGTAAGGCACATTAGCAGTTACAAACAATTAGTAGGGCCTCTCATCTTGAAAATCCAACACAGGTAACAAATCGAACTATTTCCTCTTCAAAAAAGATGTATCACTCTTTACTGGGGCACTGGGAGAATGAGTTATTCCAATCTAACATGAAGCAATCTTCTGTATACTCAGATTATTTATGCGACACTTTGCAGAATGTCACAGAGCTGCAGCAAGATTTATTGGAGGACAGTCTTCGGCAAGGTACAGGTATAGGCCTGGCTTAAAAGGCTTTTTCCTTTCCATCAAGCTAAGACATTCACAGGATCCAACCCTTAAAGATACTGTTCTACTGTCACTTTAATCCAATGATTTAGGAAAAAAAAAGGTTTTAACTGAATCTGCTCTCCAGTCTAACTTGCCACCTAAGTGCTAAAGCTAGGCCAAGCGAGGCCATTCATGCACGACCAGGGACAACACATTAGTGCAGAAACACACTCTCAATCCCATAATTGTAAAAGGTAATAGAAAGGAATTTGCATTAGAATCAGGAGACACTTAAATTTGTCAATCAAAAAGTTTAAAATAACTTTGCCATAGAATTAATTTATTCACAAATATATCTGACTTAATGGCTCTTCAGGTTGGATGGAACTAGAGTCAAAGGAAAAAGCTTAAACTGTAAGAATTACTCTATAGTGAAATCAAGACACTAATGAGTTAAAAAAATATTAGGCATGAGATCAGATCTTTGGGACAGGGAGGAGGATCAGCTCAGAACTGAGAAGATGAGTAAATGGCGGGAAACCTAAACCCCACATTTCAACGCATTCAATTCAGAGAGCACCTGATCTTTGTGACACGAAACCAATAAAGGTGAATTCCCTAGAACAGTACTGCCAGGCTGTGACTTTGCTTTTGAAGGGTGAGGCAGGGAGAATGCCTTCAGCCAGTTACTTTTTTTTTCCTGTTCCCCCAACAATCTTTTCTCTCTATTTTTGCTTATTTCCAAGTACTACATGATCCATCAGGGATCTGCCACTCAAAAACCAATAATACTTGTTCAGTCCATCTCTTTGTGTTCATCAACCAAGCATGAAACAAGAGATCCCCACGTATTGCTTTTATCAAACTATTTTCAACCATTTTCAATCCCCTGAGCTCCCAATTAGTCTTTCAAGTTATATTCATTCGGGATTTACTGAAGTGTAGATTTTTTTGTAAAAAGCTTCCAAATTCAATTACTTTGCTTCCTAATATTTTTTCTTTACAGAAATGACAAAGTACATATTTCCATGATGTCAAAATGCAGCTAGTAGTGTTCACAAACTGGTGTTCCAGGGTGGTCAGGAACAATCAGCTGATTATCAGTAAGCCTAGAGCAACTGTGCAGCACTCTCACAACCACCAGAAACATTTAGTCTGCAAGCCAAAAAAAATAAAATAGAGAAACATGACTTTGTACTGTCTTGTAATAACTGAAGTGTTTCAAACAGTTTTCTCTGAAGAAAACTAATGCTGTCCCCAGATTGCCCCTCATAGGGCAATTAAAAAAAACCCCAAAAGTACACACACCTTGACAAGCTTATTAGTAATCCCTGGTCTCAGCTTTCTCTGTCTATTCAGAAAATTATGCTGTGTTCTGAATCCAGCTGACACTACTCTTCCTAGAAAAACAGACCTGAATCTTCTCAAAATGGGAAGAAATACCTAACTGAAAATTAAGGGCAGAGAAGATGAACAGCTCAGGACTGCTGCAATTTTTTAGGTTTCCAACACAGCATCTAAGATTTCATACTCCATGCTCTTTTCTTCTAGGACAGATAACTACACAGTGGTCCTCTTTATGATACACGTTAACTGTCTTAACAGAGGCTGGGGGAAAGGGTGTAAAATAGCAAAGAATTTTCCTGAATGACTTTCAATTTAAATACCTTTGGAGTAAGAAGAAATTATTTTTAAAATCAATGCATCACAAAAACGACTCAAAGAGATCACAATAAACATAAGCAAGCATACAAATCAGATGCCAGATACATAGAAGAGACTGAGGTAATTAGATCACATCTTATTCCAATACACTAATAAAGTAGTTAAGGGACTGCAATTATCCCTATCCAGAACAGGGGTTTGTACATTATCATTGCAATCAAGGTGGGGAAACGCACCTCAGCTCAGCAATTTCACATTAGCATGCAGTAACAATTTTCCAGTTTTAGAAAGTAAATATCCTGTATTACCTTTTAAATTTTCTTTATTAAGAAAAGAAGGGGAGAAGAAAGCATGGAACAGATGTTTGACTAAGATCAGCGTAAGAACATTAAGTAAGAGTTAGTTACAACTTCTAGATCCATTCCAAATTTTGGTATTTATGGGAAGAGTTACAATCTCCATATTCAATCTGACAGCGTCCTCCTCCCAACTGATTTATTGCAACAAAATGCAGAGCTCATTGCCCACCTTTTTGGCCTGTAGAATTCTTTCTGTTGAAAAGCTGAAGAATGCAATGGAAAGTAGAACTCACAAGAAACTTTTGAAGTCATCAATCTAAGTTTCAGTCAGATCACTCAAAGTATCAATGTCAGGGCTAACTGATGCCTCCTCTGATCTCCATGGTCTTCACATTAAGAATAGTGGGAGTTAGATGCATAAACACCTTTGAGAACCTGGATCTCTGTAAGCTTAAATGAGGCCTTTGAAACTAGAATCCTACTGTTCTCCTGTGCCTATGCTGGACTTTAAATTATGAACAGACTTTCCCTAAAGCAGGTCCAAATGGCTTGGAGACTTGTCTCCTTAGCCGCCCAGGCTATATTCACAAGCACTCATATTTAAATCCATGCAAGAGATCTTTACTCTTTCTTCTCTGGCATGTCTTTACTCTTTCTTCTCTGGCATGTTTGATACAATGAGCTTCAGTAAAGGAGTAACACCAGAAAAAGCAGATCTCTTACAGGGTCTCACATTTACTTGGGAAG
Source organism: Stercorarius parasiticus (assembly GCA_013396915.1). Taxonomy (NCBI): domain Eukaryota; kingdom Metazoa; phylum Chordata; class Aves; order Charadriiformes; family Stercorariidae; genus Stercorarius; species Stercorarius parasiticus. The sequence continues at coordinate 25,003 of VWZL01001713.1, forward strand.
CCTCACCTCCCTTCCTTTTCTCTTTCCTTTCTCATACACATCTCGTTACAATTATTTACTTTACAATTATTTTCTTTACAATTACGTTAATGAACTAATTCCGGACAATGATTACAATAAGGGAAAAAGCACGACATAATTACTGACAACTGTAATCAAAATTCTTATTCTTCTTATGCGTGGGGGTCTATCTGAATTGTACATGAGACATAAGAGAAGCAGCGGGGAAGAAACTTTCCTGGCTCTTACAATAATCTTTTTGCTTACTGAAATCCCAGGAAAAATAGATTCAGGAAGCTTTATCTTAATTCTGATGCTATAGTCATAAAACATTATACAGTGGAGTGTGAAAAGCCAGCATTAACTTTAGTAGTTTTCTTGAAGACATAGTGATATTAGATACAAAAGTCTCTCTCCACTGGGCGGCGGGGGGGTGCGATTTCCCACTCCCAAGGAATCACACTGCATATACACAATTCTCCAATTAAAACAACCATGTTGCAGTGTTTCCTGATGCTGTTCAGGCAAGTCAATATCCGTTTATAAACCAGTACACAATAATCCTATTTCCACCACAGCAGAAATTCCTCTAGCTGATAACAAATAGTCTCCAAAGGACTTAGCTATAGGATCTGTCCTCTGCCTATTAGCTATAAATTCTTGCTTTTGTCTAGAACAGCTCACAGAAAAGGAAGCCCTATTCTTTTCAGCAAGTATCCTTACAGAAGCATTTTTTAAAAACTTATATAAACTTGTAGGGGGAATTGTGAATGTTATTTAACGTAAGTACAGTAGAAGGATAATGAGAAAACTATGTACTAAAAAGTACTAAGACTTCCCCATGAAAATTTGCTTTAAGATTAAAGATCTTTTGTTCATAATTATACTATTTACAGCAAGACATGTAGGATTTTTCCTTTTAATACAAGGCTTTTCTAGACGAAGTGAAGCAGAACAGACACAGGATTTTCTATGGAATTAGACAGAAGTTTTGAGGACCAATTTATAAAGATGAAAGACTCAGGGAATAGCATCACTCCACCAGGAAATACTAGCCAGAAGCTGAGGACAACAACCCTGGCAAAGCCAGGGCAGGACCTCATCAACAAAGACACCACCCCACAACAAAGTGAGCAGAGCCAGTCTGGTAACAGCCACAGGTTACGCTGACAGTCCCTTGATTACCAGACAAATGAGAGGTGACAGGGCAAGTCCAAGGTCAATCTGAGCAATCCAATCAACCAGACTGGACAAGCAGGCAAGAAGGCTGACCACAGTCCTTCCTAGACCATAGCTCTGAGCTTAAGTGGGGCTCCTGGAACCCTGGGCAGGGAGATTGGGTGGAAGTCCCAGGTGAGGCTGGTCCAGGTAATTAAGACCTACTGATGCTCTCTGACTCTGGCATTAGGGATTAAATAGACATTTACACAGATTTTTGAAAGACATACAGACATAGACGAAATAGAAAAGAGGTGAAGACATCACTCCCACAACTATCCCCTCTGCTTCTATGGCAGGATCACCATGTGTCCCTGTAGCAGTCCCAGGACCAGCACACTCCTCAGCTTGGCACAGCCATACACACTGGGATCAATGTGCCTTCAGTCACCAGACTGATTCACAAGAAAACTGCATGTTCTTGCCTCAGGACTGACAGCCACCAATGAGGTAGAATAGACATCTAGAAGTGAAGATGTAACACCTTTAGCTAACTAGTCTTAATCCTCCATCTCATATCTGCCAGAGCTTCGGGGGAACAGCTGCAACATATTTAAGAAGTTCTGGTGCCCTCACTTGTTTGCTGCCACCCTCTTGAAGAGTCTTCTACCCCCACACAGCAGGCTGCAGAGCAGATGGAGTATGTGCACTCACTTCAGTACAAAGTCTGGCACCTCAGAGCAAGCCACTGCTCACAGCTGTTACCCAAGTGATTAACAGCAGCCTAGACCCCACACTGGGAAGTTAACTGCATACACTGATGAGGGCGTTTTTTACTTCCACTTGCTAAGTGTCTAAGCCCTAGAAATGTTTTTAAATCAAAACCTGTATGTTACATTTAATTGAGATTAATTGGTTTTCCTTAGTGTCACTTCAGTCCAGAATCCTTATTGCAAGAACACAAAACAGGCCAGTGGCTTTGGCTGCTGACAGTGGCTTCCAACCAGCTCTGTGGCCCACTGCTTTTTAGAGTTCTCAGACTATTTTTAACAGCAATTGAAGAAATAAAAGCTATTTAAAACAAGCAGCATAAAAAGAAGTATCACGTGCTTCACATGATTATTATGTGCATAGTAATGACAGGAAGACTACTGCAAATGTTTTCCAACTCAAAAAAAAAAGAAGAAAGCTTCCTTCGCGATATGTAATTTTGAATTTTAATTTAGATAACTCCGATTATTTACTGGCAACAAAATATGCATATTCATGAGATGTGATTTACTATAATCTTTTATTTCTGATGTTCTGCATCTGTGAATACTTAAGTACTTGAGTTTGCATTCATGGGCAATTATACAAGAATCTCAGGGTAGCAACAGATTGATTTATAGTTAAGAGTTTGCAGTACAGAAAACCAATTCATTTTCTTTCAGAAGGGCTGTGGCACGAGATTTGGGATTGATGCTTTCACCCTCATTTTTGAACAAATTACTTTTTCTTGTCTAACAGACGTTCAAATCAAGGTCTTATAACAATGGTCAAAACAGTGGGGTTTAGACGCATTCACTCTACAGTAGTTAGCACAGGTCTGAGGAAGAAAGTTAAATAGACAACAAGTAGAAACCTGAAAGTTAGATTCTGTGTAAGTGAAAGGTGCTTTAGAGGAGAAAGATACACACACTATTTGGTCATTCCACCTTCACATCCAAGAGCTCCCTCAAGTTCCCTCATGCTGACTTCCATTAAGCCTTCTAGAAATCCAAGAGCCTACCATGCAAAACACATTTTTATTAAAAATCTCTGCATCTCTAACCACACTTCTTTTTGATCTTGTCTTTCTTATCATTCATTCCAGCCTTCTGAAGTACAAAGATTCTTCTAATAAAATCAATTTCAGATAATTTCCAAAGGTAAGTCATAGAGAGAATGAAACAAACCCATAATAAGTCAGTGAGAAGTACAATGGGAGAAAGGACGATGAATACAGGTTTTGATGCATATACGGAGTAAGAAAGACGATAAAATTCGTTGATGCATGGAACAGTCCCTCTGTTTAACACTCACACTCCTTCAAATGAAGGAACAAAACTGCAAAGGCTTCCCAGGAAAGCTGCTCCCGCCTTGTGTGACAATAGAGCAATGAATACTGCTAATGACAACCATTAACACCGAAACAGGGAGGATGTGCAAAGTGCTTTTAAAATCGGGTCTGGATGACCGTATTTAGAGCAACTCAGGCTAACTGCTACTTTGGTGAATCTCACTCTTGGTGAAAACACACAAAAGGCTCTTGCCAATACTTAGCCAATGTTTCTAAACGGAAAAAAAAAAACCCTACACATGCGAACAATTTTTGCTGAACAAAAACCTCTTATAATCTCCATTTTCCACGCGGTCTGCTGTAATTCCACAGCATTACTCCCAGATGTATACAGATAATGAAAACAACTGCGGTTTCTCATAGCTATAACACAAAGACATACCTCTGAAAGCAAATCCACAATGGTGTTTATTTCAGGTAGAAGGGACCAGAATTTATGCACACCAGATCGTAGTTCGTTGTTGGGCTCAACTGTATTAGACATACCGCTGGCTAACAAAAGTACCTTGTTCTGAACAACTGCAGCATTATCTATCACATCCATCAGCTAAACTTCCTCATGGGAGTAGGTACATGACTTTTTATTTTTGCCTCACAAATATACTAATTTTACCTCAAAGGGCTTTAAACTCATCTTATCTTCTACTCCTGGCAGATGTGACAAGCTCTAATGTTATAAGCATTATAATGAAAACACTGTGCTATAGGGGAGGGTAAAATGCTGCATGGAGCAGGTGTTGGCTTTTTGCAATTTGCCACCACTTAAAGTGCAATTCATCCTCCCTCCGTTTTTAAAGAAAGGCATAAAGCACTTTAGAAATAATACAGCAAATGCAAAACAAACACGTTCATAAGCAGAAAACATAGAGACAGAAAAACGCTCTGTCTCAGAGGACGTAGGATGACTTCTTTGACTTGTGTGTTCAGTTGTAGACTATCAGTGGAGCTAGCTGAAAGTGGTGCCAGGAATGCTGCCTCAAAGCTAAATAAATCATGCTACCTTCCTATCAGGAAGATTCTTGAACAACACACAAGCTGGTAGACTTCACTGAAAACAAAGCATTCTTCTCAGGATAGTTATCGCCTAGGCTGTACTGAAGTCTTGGACTTCCTGAGAGAATTTCCAAAAACCACAAAGCCCACTTGGATTTAAACTCTTTCAAGCCCTTCAGAGAACTTCCTCCCACCTGCAAGATGCATATATCTTCAATATGTATATATTTAATGGTAAAAGAAGTAAAAGAATGCATGTCACCTCATTTATTAATCACGTGTCAACATATATTCTCTTTGAGAAGTCAGAAGATCAAATATAGATAAAAGGTTTGCGTTCCTAAAAACCTTGCATTACAGAAAACGCCAGTTCACTCCTTAAGAGAATTTTAAGCTTTTCAACCACTTCATAGTAATCATCAAAATAGCTTGAAAGTTTGGAATGAAGTAGAAATAATACCCCAACAGTTTTAGGAAAGCAAATACCTAAAGGACCTTTAACCCACTTGAAAGAAACAGTATCCATTACAGGTCTGCAAAATACCTCCTTCAGCCATTTCTCAGCCTTTATAAGAAACTGGTATTCACTTCTGATAAAATAACAGATAAAAGATAGCAGAATATTTATCAAATAAATAAATCAGTCTTGGGCCTCGAGCATGTCCTAAATAGAAGCTCTCTGTAGTAAGCAACTCCCTTTACTTGCCTAAAGTCAGTTCAGAAGTGGAATATTTTCTGCTTCTAGAATAGGTTTAAAAGCTGTTTTAAGTGTTTTTTTAAACAATACCATATCTTTTCCAGACCTCATAACATAACTACTGATCTCAAACGAATAAAAACATTTATACACAACCTGACCTGATACTTTCAGCAAACTGGAATTAACTTTCAGCAGCAACGTGTTCACCTTCACGTAAGCCTGAGTGATTCCCATGAGTTTTCTGAGCAGAAAAAACGTTTTTTATTTCACTCAACCAAACACATAGGAAGATGACAGCAGGTGTATTTGTAAACGGCCACCTGAACCCCAAACAGCTCAGGCTGTTTTAAGATTGAGCTTGATTGGGTCCTTCTATGAGTCTTGACTTTCCACGAATATACAAAAACATTTCTGAAGGACTCGAAAGTATTAGAAAAAAAAAAATCCTTACTGGTTTGTTTCTAAACGATTTCAGCCCTGGGGGAGGCAGGAACACTCACACAGCCCGCTCCCATCGGCCCTCAGCCACCAGGACACGGTTTCAACTCCCATCACTCGAAAACCCAGCAAGGAGCTGTAACAAACGTTTTAAAGTCACTTATACAAGGGCTTGGGCGGGCGGTGGGCAAGCTCTCAGCTTCCCGCCCAGGGGCCGTACCGAGCCCCTGGCAGCCCCGGGCGTAGCCGCCTCAGGCGGGGGGCGGCGGAGCCGGGCCTTACCGTGGCGGCTGCCACAGGGGGAACGGGCTGCGGTCCTCACTCTCGGAGAAGAAAGCTGCAACACCGTGGAAACCCCGCCAGGACCCAGTCCTTCGTGCTCCCGATCCTTCGTGGTCTCTAGCCCGCCCTCCAGCGGGAGAGTTTGGGCGGGAAGCAGCGGGCACTGCCGTAAAGAGACGCCACTAGAAGCCGCCGCCGTGCCGGCCCTGCCTGTCTCCTAGCGACGTCGCTCCGCCCCTTCTCGCCGTCCGCGCCCTGTCATTGGCCTGTCTGGAAGTCTATCACCCCCTCAGCCCCGGCCCCCTCCCGGCGGAGCGGAGATTGGGACGGTGCGGGGCTGGTTGGGTTATCTGTCTGCGGGCTGGCGGCTGTATGGCGTTCTGCTGGAGGTCGCTGGTGCCTGAAGAACCGGGCAGCGCTTTAGAGTGACCCCTCAGCGCTGCTGCGGCTGTGACCGCGGCTCACACCGGCTCAGGGCCCTCCCCGCGAAAGAAGGCAGCAGGGCGACAGGAACAAGGTAAGGGCACGGGGCCGGGCCCCACCAGTGGCCGGTTTGGGCTCCTCCGCGCCGGGCCTGGCCCGTCCGTGGGGCGGGCGTGACCCCTCTGTCCTGCCGACGGAGCTGGCAGGTCCCTCGTCCGCCGGCGGAGCCCCTGAGGCGCCGAAGAGCAGGCCTGGGCATGTCCCAGGGAGGCGGCGCCTGCGCGGCCCCGACGCCGCCGGGCCCTGCCGGGCTGTGGGACCGGGGTGTGGGGCCTGGGGGGTGCCACTGTTACCCGGGGTCCGACGGGCCCTGGCTGTGAAGCGCTCTGGCCTGGTGCTGCGCTAGCAGCCGTGTCACCCAGTGCCCGGGGTGGGCGGCGTAACTCTGAAATTTGAGTTGAAAAACATTATTGCGGTGAGCAGCAGGGCGACTGCACCCTCCCAGCCGCCGAGCTGACGGGCCTGGGCAGGCCCAGCTCGCTCTGTACCGCGGAGCTCCCCGGCCCGCGTATGCTGGGCGGGCCCGTCACTGGGCCTGGCGCTGGGGCCGCCGGTGTGTGTGCGCTCCTGCTGGTGCATCCAGGTGTTCCACACGTGTTGCTAATTGGCAAAAGTACTCAGACTTGCAAATGAGTAGTTCACATACTGATAGAGAAAGGAAAGTCTCTATCTTTGCTTGAGAGACAACTATAACTTTGTAAGTTTTTCCTCTTTTAGCTGTTCGGTACACTTATATTTGTTTCTCCTAACAGATGATTGAAACGCTTGTGACTACTGAAGCTCAGGAACTGCTGTACCAGCTCACAGCCCTGTTGGAACAGGAGTTAAGATGTCAGCCAAAGGCCTCTGGCCTGAGACTAATTGAATCTGCTCATGATAATGGCCTCCGAATGACTGCAAGGCTGCGAGACTTTGAAGTGAAAGATCTACTCAGCTTAACTCAATTCTTTGGCTTCCATACAGAGACGTTTTCACTAGCTGTGAATTTCTTAGATAGATTCTTGTCAAAAATGAAGGTAAGGCTTTTTAAAGTATAAGCTCTCAGTCGTTATCTTCTGCTCATTGCAACCTTGTTCCTGTTATAAGTTAGAACATCTTGGTTTTAGGTGGCTAAAGGTTAAGCTCCTTCCAGAGATTCTGATTGTGCAAGAGCTAAAAAATGGCTTTCCCTGTTCAGATTTTAGTATTAAGAAAGCTCTTTCCCCTGGAGAAGAGAGGAGGGCATCAGTTTCAACTTGAGGATGCCCATAGGCTTGGAAATGCAGGCCCTATTAATGGGTTAGATCAAGACAGATTGTCTTGCCTGTTGCATGTATACGAGAACACCTTAAATTACTTCTTATTTTACTGCTGTTTCAACCTACCCATAAGCCTCATGTATATCAAGAGGCTTGATGCTCTTCAGCACTCGGGATCTGGTAAAACATTTAGTTAGCACTCCATTCTACCGTGTGTGTGGCATGCCGACCTCATTGTTTTTAATCATCTAACAAGACAGAATTACTGCTATACTATTTGGTCAAGAACAAAAGCTTGTTTTCCTTGTGTGTTAAAACAAAACCGAGAAAGCTAGATGGCGCAGATAGGAAAATAATGATGTGAAAGACTTCCGAATCCAAAATAAGCAGTAAAAATGGGGATTGTAATGCCTATGGATTAAAATAAGTCAGTTTAGATATATATATATATATATATGTGTGTGTGTGTGTGTATATAGAAAAGAGTAAAAAACCCATTTTTTTTACATAAGCCAATACGTACAACACTTTAAGTCCTAAAAGCTTCTGATTAGGCTATTATAGAACCTCATTAAGAAACCAGTTCTACCTCAATCAAAATGTATTGTTCTGCAATCTTTCTATTTAGATGAATAAGGCAGAACTTGTGTGTTATGGTCTTCTCATTTAGTTAAATAAAGATAAGAATGCAAGTCAAAAAAAGACTGATTTCTCAATCTTCAAAAAACAGAACAACCCTCCCCGTCCCCCACAATTTTTTCCTAAAATACACTGGTTCCTATCTAGTTTGGTACTTGCATATTGAAATGGCTGATCAAAGGCCTTCCTCTTTGAAAGTAACAACAATTTACTTTTCTTTAGGTACAGCCTAAACACTTGGGCTGTGTTGGACTCAGCTGCTTCTACTTGGCTGTGAAGGCATCAGAAGAAGAGAGAAATGTTCCCTTAGCCACTGACTTAATTCGAATAAGCCAGTATAGGTTTACTGTTTCAGATCTGATGAGAATGGAGAAAATCGTATTGGAGAAGCTGTCTTGGAAAGTCAAAGCTACAACAGCCTTCCAATTTCTACAACTATATCATTCGCTTATTCATGAGAATTTAAGCTGTGAAAGGTGAAATATCTAGTACTTATTTTGCTATGACTGCATATGATCAGGAAGCCTATGTAGAAAAATAAGCAGGGAAATCACTCGAGTAATTGGCCTTTCTATACTTAAAAAAACCCACAAACTTTCTCCCTTATTGGTAAATATCATAAGTGCAAATATCTATGGTTTAATATTATTTTAATTTTAAATGTTGTTTGCATACAGTGGTCTGAAGACTGTTGCTCTCTGAGCCAAAAAACAAACTTCCTCAATAATGATGGTATAATAAATCTCTGCTTTTGCTGTACTAAATATTGCTTCATTGTAAAGATTTCAAAATCTGGCTTAGAAAGAGATTCCTTTTGCTAGTAAGCATTAAAATTCCTTGTTGGTAAGCCTATTTTGACTATGCTACTCTCCCCAATGTAACACAAGATTCATTTTTGGCATTAGGACTGCCAAACCTGAACACCTGTTTGACTGTAACACTAGAACTTCTGGGACAAATGAGGCCTTTGCTTAGATAATGAACATTCTCGCTGCTTCTCTGAGTTCCCAGGGTGGTGCTGCCTTGATGAAGCTTGCGTTCTTATACATTCATTCATCTGTCTTTATTATAGGAGAAAATACCTTAATTTTGAGAGACTTGAGACGCAGCTTAAAGCATGTCACTGCAGAATCATGTTTTCTAAAGCCAAGGTAAACTTCTTGAAAGCTCAAAGACAATGAGACTACTAAAACTTAACAAAGCAGTGTTTAAAAATGTTTTCTGTCTCCCCAGCCTTCTGTCTTGGCAATGTCTATTATGGCACTAGAAATAGAAGAACAAAAACTACTGGAGCTGACAGAGGCATTGGAATTTCTGCAGTTGCATTCCAAGGTACGTATAGCTAAAGTTTCAGGGAAGGAAGGAAGGAAGGAAAATGTATGCAAGAGCCTACGCAGTGGGGAAGTGGGAGGTCCATTGGCATACTGACTTCTTTTGTGACTTTGTTGGGACTTTTTCCCCACTTGGCTTGGGATCTTTGGTTTCCTATCTTATGGGAAGAAGCTGAAAGTACGTGTATAAAATAAGGATTTAATGAGTTATTAACATATGAGATTCTGTCTTGCTATTTAGATAAACAACAGAGATTTGACCTTCTGGAAGGAACTCGTGTTGAAGTGCCTTACAGAATATTCCTCGAGCAAATGTTCCAAACCAAATGTCCAGAAATTAAAATGGATTGTGTCTGGACGTACAGCACGGCAGCTTAAACATAGCTACTACAGAATAACACACCTTCCTACAATTCCAGAAACCAGCTCATAATAGGTAACTCCTTGTAAAGTCAGCTTCTGATAATGTAGAAGTAATTAGCTGTTAACTACCTCAAAGTTTCTTATTCTGTATAGGTAACCTCTTTAAGACATATAACATAAACGTGGTAGGCCTGTCATAGAGGCTGGTCTGTTCTCATGTTCATGCTTGAGCGAGTGCTATACCTAAAGGAGTGGCAACCTAATACATGAACACTGGAGAAAGAACTGATCCTCTGGTGTGCTGTGGGAGCAGAAATGTGTTCTACAGACATTAGGACCTCATTCAAACTAAACTGTGGAATAAAACTGGTAAAAAGGCAGATAAAAAAACTTGGCTTGCTCCTATACTAAAAAGAATCGGCTAAGAGGAAACAGTTGCCTATTAGAATGAGTTTCTTGTAATCATTCACTTAAACCACTTAAATGGAAGACAGTTTTAGAGTTTTACTTGTATAGCTGTCTGTTTAGTAAAGTCTAAAAACTGTAATTCAGTTTTTCTTATTACTGTTTTTTTGCTGTGTAGAAACTGTGAACTACTTTCTTATCTAGACTTTCATTCCAGAGGATACACATTTTCTGTAACAGCTGTCTTATTATTGTCTGCTATATTAAAGACTGATGCTTTGTTTGGCTCTTATAGAAAGCCCTTCAGTTGACTTTTTGTTTTGTTTTGTTACAGGAGTACAATAAAACAAGGAGAGAACCATCCTGTGACCTTGTCAACAGACACATGAATATTTCAGAAACATGAGCTTAATAATGAAGAATTCAACTCACGGAAAGAATATGTAATGCTTCAGACTAAAGATCCTTCCAGCAAATATGTTCTTTTCATGATGATTACAATATTCAATGTCAGTTTTCAGTCTTATTTGTTAGACTGTTTACTGTTCAGTGAAATACCACAATACCGATACAAGGAATTATAACACCTTATAGTTTGTAGAGCAGCTTGTGTAGTCTAACCTTGGCTTACTGTAATTTAAAAAATCTGGTTCACTTTCCAAAGGTTATGTGACAGTAGGAAAACATCATGTGCAGTAGCACAGTGCTGCAGTGTCTCAGTCAAACCGAAGACTAATCCTGCTCGATATTGATGACAATAGCAAATGCCTGTCAGTCCCCCGACACGCTGTTTGGGCAGTGTCATATGTCCATGTGTTCCTGCTGGGCAGGGCACTGGCCTTCTCTCCTGGACACTATGATACCCACTGAATGTGTCAAGTAGCTAGAGCAGAAGAAAAGAGAAACTTTATTTCGTTACCTTATAAAAGGTAGTCACTAACACAGCATCAGGAACTTCAGTATTTTGTAAGAGGTGTAGTTTACTGAAATCGCAAATTATTTCACAGTGTAAAAACTTTATGATATGTAATGAAGGATGAAGGAAAGTAGCAGGGCCACTTGCCCCAAATCTGACATCAGTTTTTCAAAGTTTCACTGAACAAGAGGTAAATGCTCATGCTGAACAGATACATTTTTACAGGCACAGTAAGAGCAGGGCTAATGCCCCATCTTGCCCTGTATATAGGAGCAATCTAGTTGAGAAACACTGAAGATTGCTTCAACTCTGATCTCTTTAATGGTAAGCTTTGCAAAATACAACTGTGTTTTCTGAAGACCGGGTCAGTACTTGAGGCATATCATGCTTCTGGTGCTAATGAGGAAGTGAATAGTAAGAATGTATTATTGTATGTAAGATGAATAGAGGGGCTGGGGGGATGTTGCTGATGACCTCTTGAATTCTGCATCACACGGTGGAGCAGAGGCTGTTAATAACCGATTGCCATATGAACCGACTTAGTGGAGAAGGAGAGATCAGAATGTTCTGAATAGCGTGGGCTTAGATGTTAGCCAACCAACCCTCTCCCCTTTATGGTAATAGCTAATGGGGTAACTGTTACTTGCACATCTCAAACTAGTTAAACCTTTCACAGAAGACTTCATACCAAAGCTCTATACTGGACAAATCAAGCCACCAAATGAACTCATGGCAGTGATTGCATTGTATAACATGAAATTAGGTTTTGCATCTCACAGTGCTATCTGTGCATTGTGCTGGCCTGTGAAAAGCATACCTGTGATTCAGACAAAGGTGTGGTCAGCCTACTGGAGAGATGGAGAAGATGCAATTCTAATTGTCATGTGTCAAGATGTGTACCTTTCAATTAAACATTGAAACGTGCTTAACTGAATAACTTCTTTTTGCTGTTTGTTATAAAACTTTGTGGTAGGAAGCCTATAAAGTGACATATCTGAACAGCACTTGGAAAACTTCCAGGCTAGAGGTAAGAGATTATGGAGAGTTTTTCTTTTTTTTTCTTTTTTTTTTTTTTAAGAGGTTGAGGCTGCATGGGAAAGGCTAGAGAACCAACCGGAAAATCTCAAGGAGCTCGATGAAAATTATTTCAACTTGGCCCATGATTACTCTAAATCCTTTGAGACGTTAAAGTGTCAAGATTGAGAAGACTGACTAAAGTAGCTTAGGCTGTTCAAATTTGACTTCCACCCTCTTCTATTATTTATCCAATAGTACATATCACCTGCTTCTGTACATTGCAGTAAATACATGGATGGTGCTTGCTTAAGAGAATCTTGTGCTCAGATTTCTAATCCCAAGATTTGAGTTTTTGCTCTTAGAACTGAAAAGGTACTAATTAAGGAAAGTCATAGCATCAATATAATTTTATTTTCATCTAGATTCTTCCAAAATTAGAGGTCTACTTACACTATACGATAGAGGTAGCTAACCAAGTAGTTCAAACCTTTCCTCTAAAAACAATTCAGAGCCATGATGCTTGAATACATACCTCACAGTTCTTTCCTTCACATCAGCCTTGGACTTAGCTGCAGGATGACTCTCATGCTACTTCATAAAGCAGAAAACAAGGGAATAAAGTTTAGCTTTGAAAGTGCATATAGTAAATGTAAGTTCATGCACTGAAGCATCAGCTGCCATTCTAAACTTCTACTCTAAGCAAGAGAGGTACAAAACCAGCCTGTGCAAATTAACTGCTGTAACAAAAAAACCCAAAACAACTGTTTCACTGGATATAATGTTGCATCAAAATGATTACATTCACTTTTCTATGTTCCCTTTGCCTTCAGTCATTTTTGCAGCAGTCTCCTGCGTTTCTTAACTATACCATCTACCTTCTGTACTAGGATCATGGTAAAGACAAAACTTCATAGCTATAAATCAACATTTGGTACCATGCTACTTTCCTTTGTAGAGTTAGGCAAGTTCTCTTAAAACTCAAGCACAGTGTATGGACTTCCTTTACGTTCTGTAAAGATGACTTGGGTAGAAGGAGCACACTTGATTACCTCAGGAGTATTAATGCTTGCTCACTCATACAACAAGCAAGCAGTGGATATAATTACAATGAAAGCATGCTTCCTCATCCTTTGCTTAATTTTTGCCATATGCCAACTGAAATAACGATACAATTTTAGAAATAAGGCTCAGCAGTATGATGTACAGCTGCTGGCAATCTATCTCCTGTGAGACTTCTGCTTGGGACTTAAGTATAGACAGTAGTTCCAGTGTTCAGAATTCAACAGGATTTGGCAATCGTGTTTTCTTCCTGTGTTAGTCTGTTTGACACAGCCTTCATCCTGTATAATGCTGTGGTTGGAGTGCTCTCAGCTGCATCCTTAACCATGAGTAGAAGACTCCCGATATACATAATTGGCACATGCAAAATATCCTATCATGCAGCAGCTAAGTTTAAAATGTGGCTATTAATTTTAAAAGTATCTACTTTTAAAATTTACAGCTTCTTAGATACATAATCAACAACTTGGGCTATATGTCAGTAATGAACAGGTGCAAGATAACTATTTCCTACTCAGGTACTTCCTATTCCTTTCAAAAGTCATATCTCCTTACTTTCAAAATCTTAGATATTTATACTGAAAGGCTATGTTACATTAACACATAAAATTATTTATATCCAGACTTTCACCTGACCTTTCAGTTTTCTAGTATCGCTTACCTGGTAGCAAGTATTAATCATTAGTCCTATATTTGACCGCACAGTGATTGTAAAACCTTATCTGAGGCAGGATGCAGTAATGTCTTTATTTAAGTCACTTTTTTAGAATGAGATTTATGAGTTCTCAGAGGACTGCTACAGAGGGAAAGTGCAACTGTGGCCATCCTTCCTGTTGCAAATTAAGAGAAAATATTAAATATCTTGCTTATAACATCTGTTCTTCAACAGTGAATAAGATATTCTTGCATAAAGAGGAGTGTATTTATAACTGACTGGTTTACTAGTTGGTTTTTTAAAAAAAGTTTTTAAAAAAAAAACCAACCCAAACCCAACACACTGCTTAAAGATGTTACTTTTTTATGTACACCTTTCTCTATAGTTTGTCATTTAGTACTAGAAAGTTATTGCAGCTTATAAATCAGCTGATAACACTTTTTCATTCTACTGGAAGAGATCTTCTTTCTCTTCACTGAAATAATTACTTGACAACAATCCACTGAAGAGATCACTGAAGTCTTCACCAGTTACATGATTCCAGTCCTTAAGTCTGTAATTCCCCTCAAGGAACACAGATGAACAGTTTACTTCTCAAGACTAGAAAAGTCTGGTCCTCCTTTGCTGTAATTTCCAGAAATTTCTGCTCCGCTGAAATCAAATCCAGGGTTCTGATGGAGGTAAAAGAAAATTATTAATAGACAGATTATTCGCAATCAAAATGTTTAAAAAACCCAAACAAACAACAAACAAAAAGTCTAAAACAGCTTCTGTTAATATTCTGCCATTGTAACAAGAACATAAAACGATCAACTTGTCATCCATTTGTCATGGCACTGAAGTTCTTGGAAAACACATCAACAAATAAAACTTAAATTGTCATAGTTTGATTGCCTACTGCTGAAGTGACTTTGTAATGCTGTTCTATACTGGCGAGCAGTTACATCTGCCAGTAAAGAAACGTCAAAGAAAGTTTAAGAAAAAGTTCCGGCTTCTGGTGTCCCTTGAAATTCCTATTTGAAAATATAAGTACCTGCCGTGTTGGATCATAAGTTTCATAAAAATTATGTTCTTTGTTGCAGGATGTAGCATGTAGCATGCTGGTTCAGTTGTTAAGTAGTAAGTTGTAATTCTGCAACTCTGCAGACATGCATAGGAATAGTTGCATGCTAAAGGTATACCAAAACAATTCAAGCAATTTTAGTAAAAGGGCAAGGAGAATATTTTCCAGCTAACTATTCTACATCATCTGATGTTATAAACAAACATATTCAATAGACCTTGACGTAAGAAGTTTGTTGTAAATATAGCTGTTATAATTCTAGATAATAACAGCAATTGTGTGTAGCCTAACTTAAGTGAAACGTTTAGTATTATGCAACAAACCCTAAAACAGCAATACCCTTCCCCCAACCTCATCTTAACTTTTCACAAAACTGTCAGACAGGCTACAGNTCTTAAACTATATGTTTCCATGGCACTGGACAGCAGAACAATTTTGCTCAGCTTTCATGGCCTAACCTCTGTGTGCAAACACAAAATATAAGGAGGAATTATGGTCTTTTAACTTGCCTCTCTTTGGAATCGCTCCAGTGTAAGTTTTCTTTGCATCTGGTCCTGCACCCAAGGATCAGCAGCATATTCATTTTCTAACAGAGATGTCCAACAATTTCCAGCATCTCGATTTGTCTTCATTAGAACAATTCGTATCAGCTTCCTGTCTTCTATTGAATGAAAACAAACACATAAAACAATCATTAAACTCAGTCCTGTGTGCTATGGTTTTTTGTTGTTTTGGTGAATTCACCATTAACAAGCACCGGATTTTTTTGGTGAAGTAATTTAAATTCTTAATGACAACAGGGTTATTGATAAATAAACAAACAAATGTTCACAAAAACCAGAAAGGCTGAAGCAAAGATAGCCTATACAGCTATCTCTCCCCTTTCTGGCCTGTAAAATGCTGAAGCTGTTTTTAAGGTTTTAAAACATAGTTCACAAGTACTTCTATTGCAAATATAAACTAACTTTTTAGAGAGCTTCACAACAGAGAAAAGATTTCATCTATTAATATATACAGCTCATCTAAGGCAACAACGAAGGATTTGAGGTCAGGCTTTACAGAGAGTTATTACCAATAAAAGCCATAACTAAGTTTTAGCAACATATGGAGGTATAATGAACTTTTTTTAAACACAGACAGTACGCTTATAAACAATGTATTGCAAGTACCTTTCAAAGTTAACACGTAGGATGTTTAGTTCCACTTAACTGAATAAATACAACATTATAGAGTGTATTTTGAAGATTATTCCCACACTGGAAAAGAGCAGGCTTCACTTCACTATGTTTGTTTACGCTTCTAGTTTTCATGTTTAAGTTACTAAATCATTAACCAATATTTAGAACAAACATTGAATGGAAAACAAAATCCATCACTGGAAAACATTAAGCACAATCCACAAATATAACTGTCAAAATGCAAAATATTGAGAACATTTTACAATATTTATGATGCAACGATCAGAGCAGCTTTTTTTGCTCATTATCTGTTGGTACCTTAGTGTGATTTTTAGATTGCTTTTTGATTTTCTTGGACTGTAGGTTTTGTCACCCATCTCAGAAATATAATACACATAATGTCACCTATCACAAAAATACAATGCAAAAAAGAAAGAGAAAGAAGTAACAATTATAGAGTAGCACAGACCAATAACTGTACCATAATTGTACAGCTTTAATGAGGGTTTCCAAAAAACTTCTCACTATATGGAAGTGTTTTTAATCCATTGACTATTACCTTCCAACACATGGTGGTTTTCCATTAACCTTAATCTCCAGGGCTTTTGTGCTATCTCAGTTCCTTAGTCTGGCAATAACGATTGTCTTTTTTACAAAGCCATGTACAGGGAAGAAAGTAATCTTTCCCATTTAAAGAACAAAAAGGGTAAACTCTTCTGCAGCGTATTTTGAGAAGTTCTACTGCCCTCATAATGTCATCAGATGTAGGTTATTACCTAACGTCCACGTTCCTTCATCAGTTATTGTAGAGTCGAAAAGTTTACCCTGCAAAAAACATGTACGCTATTACAAAACAGGAAAATCCCATCAGTATCCAGTTCATATGGAATTGTTAAGTTTTGCTCACAACTTACCTTATTGTTTTCTACTGAAAATGAACAGGGTGATCTGGCCCTATGTATAATCTTACTTGCACATAGACTATCAAAGAATTACTTTTTGTTACACAACTTTGCTTTTTTTTTTTTTAAATAAAGCATTTAATACAGTAAAAATAGCTGTCACAGTTTCAGTATCTCAATTCATTAAAAGGGCTTGTGTTTCTCAGAGGGCAATGCCATTTTTAATAGAGTTGCCATGAAAAAGCCAGTGTTTCTGCCAAGGGTAACATACAGCTATGGAGCAATCTATATATGTTATGCTACAAAGAACCGTTCGCTACCAATGTGAAAGTAAATCTCTGAACTTATCGTCTTTATTTTTCCTATCACAGAATCGCTTAGGTTAGAAGGGACCTTTCAAATCATCTAGTCCAACCATGAACCTAACTCTGACAATAACCATCACGAAACCATATCTACCGTCTTTAAAGATCGTGCAGTTAAACAAAACTGTTCTAGTAAGTTCCATTTTTGATTTATCAAAATCTCGATATTTAAAGAAGAAAAAAAAAAGACACAACGCAGCAGACAGGTATTTTTAATCCCTTCGGGAGGCAGTGAAGCGCCCTCAGACCCCGGGGCCCTCACAGGCCCACCGCCCCCGCTGGGCCGGCCCGTACCTGCAGCAGCTCCTGGCCCCCCACGGAAAGCGCGATGTGCCGGCTCTGCAGGCTGCAGCGGACGTCCTTGGCCCGGGTGCCCGGCGGCACCCGCACCTCGATGAACACCTCCTCCAAGGTCTGGTACCAGCGGCCCCAGGGCGTCCCGCAGGGCACCACCCCGCTGCGCTCCTCGAAGGGAGCCGACATGGAGGACGGCAACCGCTGAGCACGGAAGTAACTACCCACCCTATGCGCCTGCTCCGTGTCCGCAGCGCTGATTGGCCGAGCCGGCCCGCAGCGGCAGGAGGTGATTGGTTGCCCGCGGCGCGTGGCGGTGGCCGTTGGTGCCTTTGAACGCTGAGGCAGCCGTGGTGTGGGGGGTTTAGTCTGCCATGGCCTCCTCCAGGGCTCCGCTCCGCCGCTTCAACCACAGCTCTGGTATGTGCGGCCCGGCCTCGGGTGGCGGGGGGAAGGGAGCCTGGGGCCTTCCTAGTCGTGCCTGAGGGAAGGGGGACTGGCCTGCGGTTGCCTCAGCGTGCCCCAGGCCTTCTACCTTTGCTCCCCCTGTGAGGGGAGTTGCCTGTAACAGTGTGTGTGAGGGCCTCTTGTCTGAGCGCTTGTAGGAGCCTCCTTCTGAGGAAGAAAAATTCCGACTTCAGGTCGAATCCTGGTCGTAAGTAAACAGCTACTAAATGTAGCAGTGAACATATGCCTATATGCACGTAATAAACAAAACAGTGACAAACCAGGGTTTTTCGAGCCTTCTGGTATTGTGATACAAAGCTACCAAAGAAATGTACAGAACCAGTCATAACTGAAGCTAATCGGGCCGTTTTCTAATGTAAAAGTTTCTCACGATGACTTTTTGGCTGTAGCTGAATGCCTCTCTGCTACTGTCACCTGTTCTCATATTAAATTAAGTTGCTCTCATTTGCAGAAAGCTGAAGCAAGTAGGTAAGCATTTATTGGGCTTGAGACCACCCGACTATACCGATAATAATAGTATGAAGAATTTGTAGCCACCTTGTTTCTGCTATTTTGCTTAAAATTAATTATTAAAAAACTTTATTTTTTAAAAAAGTTTAAGTAACTTAGTTCTTTGGAGGAAAAGCTTGGCATTCAATAACATCTAAGTAGTTTTTTCTAAACTGGAAGAAGAAGTTTTTTTAAAAAAAAAGGTTTGCTTTTTAGCCTTTAATACTTTGGGACTGGCTCTTTCACCAATCAAGAATTAAGATCCTCTAACCACTTAGGTTTTTTCTTTACGGAAGTTAATGCACAGCTATCACTAACAAGATGCCTTGCAATATTGTATATCTAAATCTGTTTCTAATTTTATTAGCAGTGTGATAAAAGAAGCCATTCCCCCACCATGTGTGCTGTATATTTTCTTCATGTTTATGTGAAGGATGAGAACTGAGACTCCAGTTGTTTGTTTGTTTGCTTGCTTTTCTTTTTGTTAAATGGATTTAACTTAAATCCGTTGCCAGCTTCAACTCAGTAAAGTTGAAAACCATATTGTTTACCTTAACAGTTTTCTACTGTTCTGAAAATCTCATTTCTAGTATGTACCCCACTGCAAGGATCCTACGATGTTAAATCTTCAGATGCACTGAAAAGTTCCCTGTCCTCTGAAACATGTCAACGGGTTAGGAAACAGAAGAGTAAGTAGTCTTAAAAGTTGCACAGAACATGGTGGTATGGTATCTTTGAATGCTACAATTGTTAGTGCTTACATGCTGTTACTGCTCTGTTCCTGTTTAGAATTTGGTTTATGTTGTGGGATCTCTCTGCCTATCTTACAGCTTAAGGGAATAGCAGCTGTAAAAATATGTCTAACTGAATCTTCAAAAATAGCTTTAGATGTGATTTCTGCTAATTAGGGGGACCTCTGGAGATCAAAGAAATTATTTAACTACTTCATTAATCTTGTTTTTAGTGATATTTTCATGTTTTTTTCAGATATAGCGCATCCCACAGTTGAAAACTGACAGCATGGATCTGTATGGTGGGGGGGGAAACTTGGCAGAAGCTGAATTCTCAAAACTG
Source organism: Stercorarius parasiticus (assembly GCA_013396915.1). Taxonomy (NCBI): domain Eukaryota; kingdom Metazoa; phylum Chordata; class Aves; order Charadriiformes; family Stercorariidae; genus Stercorarius; species Stercorarius parasiticus. The sequence goes on from VWZL01001713.1 coordinate 44,614, forward strand.
ACTGTCATCTGGTAGTCTCTCTGTAAACTCTCTCAAGTGCTCAGATGACTAATACTCAACTGCTGAATTATAATGAAATAAACAGCTGGCATTGGGTTGTGAAGTGGATAATCTAATAACCAGGTGGCATTCTGTCTTTTGTATAAAAAGCCAATTGATCTTGTCTAGTATGGTTAAATTTCCCTCACCTTGTGCATGCACACACTCTTCCTTCACCATTCTTTTCTACGTCCTTCTGCAGGTGAGATGAATCTGAACAGTGAGAAGAGTGCACCCACCCCTGTAACTGGAAGGAGACTTGCATCTCTCGGATCAACAGTAAGACTCATCTATGGTGCCTGTAGCACTATTAAATTCTAGCTAAAGCTCATTGCGACTAGTTAAATCATATAGCCACTTTATAGAGTTACTATTAACCTACCCAAGTAAACTATAAAAGATATTATTGTGCCTGTATTCCTTAGTAACTCAGAAAGAAAAATGAAATCACAGAATCTTTGGGAATTGTGTGGTCGGGACTACAGAGTCTTCGATGTTACAATATTGGGGGTTTTTGCCTCTTGCTCACCATGTAATTATGGTGCATCTGCTTCTTTTTAAGAAGATCATGTTTCTGCTTTCATGCAGTGGACAGGGTAGAGCAGAAACCTAGTGGTAAAAGAAACAAAGAGGCAATGATACTACATATACAGGCTCTCAGGGCAATGTGCAAGGATATGGATTTGAAGATGCATAGCTTAACCAGTTGAAAAATTATAACCCTGACTTACTAATGTAGTTTACTGGTACTCCTGTGTAGGATGTCCTGTTGTAGGATGAAATTTTGCAAACCAACCTGTGGTTAAGAGATTAAAGTGTTTTTTATGAAGTTTAGCGTGTGCTAATGTCTCGAAGTTTCTTAGTCTCCTTCCTGTCACAATGGTTATGAGCTGTCTGTTCAGAATAATGCTTATGAGAAAGTACAATGGCAAAACCCACCCTACCCTGATACTTGTCTGCCCTATGTGTGGAAGAGAGCTGTTTGCTTTTTATTTTGTTTGTGGATCTTTAATAGTTTTGTCTATATGAAGGCATCCACTCTTACATTTGACTGTGTTGTTAAACTAGTATGCAGCTAGAGATCAGTTTAAATGTTTCTAACACATCTGTTTTCAAAAGCCAGTTAATGGGACTCTGAAGCCTAAAAGAGACTTTATCCTTATGAAAGAGAAAAAGAAACAGAAGACACTGGAGAAGGAGGTATGAATACATTATGGGAGTGCAATCCTGTAATATGTTTCCCACTTACCATAATTAAAAATACAAGCTGGTAAAACTAGCCTCCTTTACATAACACAGCATACAAGTAGTTTGCAAAGAGCTCTGTGTGGAGCAGAGATTATCAAATGTTATGGTGGGTAGAAAACATTGGGTTTGTTAATGGAATTGCGTAAGTTCTTACTGATCGTGAACAGCTATGCAGCCAGTCTTTTTTTTTTTAAAAAANAAGGTTCTGTTTTATTTAACAACTGTTTGCTGAGATTTTTGCTTAATAATTTACATAATTTTAAAATGTAGGAGGCAGCTAGCTTTTCCTTATCAGTACACTTCTGTGTACTAATCTATGCCTCATGTCTCAAATGTCACATTCTGTCTTTCCATTCCATGGCCAAAGAGGAGAGTTGGCTTCTGTTGCAAGTTGAAGCTAAGACTATTCTAACTTTAATGTGTTGTTTTGGCTAAGCAGCACAAAATAAGTCAGATGAAATGCCTAGGACTGCAAATGTATGGTGTCTAATAATAGATGTTTGTGGTGATTCTGTTCTCTGCTTTCCTGTGAATGACATAGTTGGAAGATATATATTCTGAATGCAAGTTAATACAGTTTGGATACTTAGCCTCTCTAAGAAAAATGACAGATATAAACTAATGATGTTACTTAAGAAGAATAATAGTAGGAAATAAAGGAAATACCTCTTTTGTTTTAGATTCGTGCATTAGTGAGAGAGCGTGGAGAGCAGGATAAAAAACTTAAGGCTCTGGATGAGGATTTTGTCAAGACGGAAGCAAAGCTGAGTGCTGCAGTTCAGGAGAAAACATCTCTTTTGGCAAATGTTGCATGCCTGAAAAAACAGCTTCTGGAACTAACAAGAACCAATGAACTACTAAAATCAAAGGTATTCAGACAAATAAGCATGTATTTGCTTTGACTTTGCTGTTATTAAGCTCCCTGGGCAAGAGGAAACTTTAGTTGCTGATCAGCATCTGTTTTCACATTCCCTGTGTCTCTTCATTGCCATAGGGATAGAGCATGTCTAGTTTGGGATCTTGTGCGCTTTGATCTAAAGACAGGGTGGGACCTCCTAATGCCTGTCTCAAGGATGGGCAGAAATCAGTGTTGTGTGTGGGAGGGGGGAGACTTTTAAAATATTGTTTGAAGAGTAATTCATATGAAGAAGCTAAGCTTAGTGGGTTTATGTTCATCTCTAATAAGCTGTCTGAAGATGGCGTGCAGAAGAAAATGAGCAGCCTGTGCATGGAGTTAATGAAGCTCAGAAGCAAGAGGGATGCTAAGGAAAAGGTATGACCATTTGCATTGCACAGGGTAGTAATTCTGAGCTGTTCAGGAGCAGGCAATGAAGTGCTTACAACAGAATTGCTGATCGTGTTTTATTTCTGTCCTCCGCTTGGTAGATCATTCTATTTTCTGTAGAGTGAAAATATAGAAAGAAAGATCAAATGATGAGTGTTCTTGATTTTGCTGTTGATGTGCGGAGTAAATCTTGAGTTCAAGCAAGGAAGCATAGAAATACCTCTGTTACAATATCGATCTGTTGGTCAGACTATTAGTTTCTTTGAAAGCCGGTATAGTTTGAAGCTCTTAAACATGTTTGTGTTTTTTGGGGGGTAGTGGTTGTTTTTGTTCTAACAAATGTCTGATATCTTTACAGAGGGATACTTTCAATCACATTTAGCATAGTAGCAAGTGCTATCATTAAATTGTAGTTATGAATTAATTTCAGTTTACCACTGTCTCTTAGATTATTTATTTTTCTACTAAATCTCATTTTGGTGGTAATACTTGGTTTTTGTGTTGTTTTTTTTTTTTAAGACTGCACTTGCAAAGCAGGAAGACATGGAAATGAAGCTGCAGGAAATGCAAAGGAATCTAGAGCATTCAAAAGGAAAAGTAGCACAGTTAAAAGAAAAACTGTAAGTAGTAAGGAAAGGAATTGACTTAGATGACATTACATCATCTAGCTGTGCTTACATGCTTATACCTTACAGTAAGCATATAGTTTAGGGAAAAATACAGACTTTCTCCTTACTGAGAAGGAACAGAAATTATTAGTGTTTATGACCTGAAATAAAAGACCATATGGAACAATTATCAAAAGAGGGTAGAATCACCTCTTAGAGCCAATACCAGTTTGTCAGCCAAACTGGATTATGAAAAGTATGTATTACTGCTAAGTTATGATTCAATAGTTTATTTCTACTTGCTTATCTGTAAACAAATAGCTTACAAGTAGCTCTGAATTTGTTTAAATACATCAATCATGAAAAATTTCCTGGTTTTAGGTCTGCTACTGAGAGAGAGAAAGTTGAAGAAAAGTCTGACACTGAAAAACTCCTGGAATATATCACAGAGCTCAGGTAACAACAAATTGTTCTTGAGTTGGACTGGGTAAGTTAAAAGATGGTAAAAGACAGCCTTGCTTATGACTGGTGAGTAGAACCTTGGCAACAATTCTGTTTAACAGTATTAAAATAGAGAGAGGAAAGAAATCGGATATTTTTCGACACAATGTAGAGGAGCTGTAAAATAATATTTTAATTATCTTTCTAAATGTGCTTTTTGTATCAAGGTTCTGAAATAATTTTTTTAACCTGAGTTTTTTGTACATAAATCAAGCTAAAACCTTTTCCTCTAAGGTACTGGCAGTAATGTCTTTTATCCCTTGCTTGTAAAACAATGTACAGTAGGGCAAAAAAAAAAACCCTCAATCTTGGATTCTGGTGAACTTTACAATACTCCAATTTGCATTTAAGAGTTGTGATGAATTATGTATGTATGAGCATCAGTCTGACTCTAAAAATCACTAATCCACTGCCTTGTAACCAACTGAAACTCTAACCAGCCTTCACACTAATGTGTCCCTAGCTGAGAACATGGTAAAACTACAAAAGTATTTAAATAGTTCATTCTCCCCCCACCCCACTGTCAACTTACTCATTAAGAGATTCTTCATTAACATATGTCTTAAGATTCTGCTTATTCTTGTAAAATCTAGTTTATTAATGTGTATGTTTTTCTGTCAAAACTCAGCTTTTAAAAAAAACTGGATGTAGCAGTCATCTGTAAATCAATTATAGTGACTAATTCTGTCTTAACCAAACCTTTATATTTTATTTGTGTGATTGTATAAGCTTCTTTTAAAACAAAACATCAATGTTGAAATACATTGCTTTTAATTGCACATTAAGAAAGGTTAATTAAAAAAACTTGTCTGGGAAAGTAGGTGAAGGCAGTGTTCCTTTTGGAAACAGGAACAGTCCCCAAGCGTTTTTTCTTTGTGTTGAAGTGTAAGCTTACAAACAAAATTTAACTAATACCTGATTTTTCTCCTACAGTAGTGTTGCAGAAACAGTTGAGAAATACAAACTAGATGTTGCCCAGATGGAGGAGATGCTGATAAAGAAAGACCAAGATAATGGGATCCTGAGGGATACCCTCAAAACAAAAGAGGAAGAATCATCTAAACTGATAAAAGAACTGAATGAAAGGTGTCGATTGCTTCAACAAGAAAAAGGTAATTGTTAGTGCTTGTATGCTGTTCACATATGTGGGATCACTGACATAGAATCATAGAATTGTTAGCTGGAACAGACCATAAACCTGTCTTAAAGCATCTCAGATGAATTTGTTCTAAAATGTCAATTTAGACCAGCTTGTTCCAAGTTAAAAGTCACATCTCTGAGCTCCAGCTGAAAACAGCGAGGCATATTTCTAACAATATGGAAACTACTTTGAATCTGACATCTGTTAAGTCTAAATGTGTATTTCCTTGGAGGGTTACTAAGGTAATGGTACAGAAATGAAAACTGTTTACCTAGTAGAAATGGCTTCAGTCTGCAAGCTGAACCTCTATGACTTGTTCCTTACTCTTAGCTGAGAAGCTGTACGGTATTGTCTCAATCCACTGTTAGCAGCTGCTGCACAAGTTCATTGAGAGATTGGGAATGTGTCTAGGAATCCTTCTTCACCTCTTTCCTCCTCTCCCCCAAAACCAGCGACCCTGCAGCCTGAGACTGGTACTCAAATCTCTGTATACAGTTGGCTTGTATGTGCTAGTGTTATGTGGAAGAAGCTTTGGGGAAATCATTTAGCTGGTTTTCCCTAGCTATATTGCTGTTTTTGCAAAGGCTAATTGCTTGATCCAAAGACTCTTGCTGTTAAAATTATTTTTAAAGTGGTGTACTTTCAGCTGATTTTGAGGAGTTTCCAGATGGGTTAAAGATGTGGTTTGGATTTATTTCCCCCCCGCCTATCTAACTTTAAAGCTAGAATGGAAGTACTATGAAGAATAGATGTTGTAGTTCTTCGAAGATAGAGAAGGGAATTTGTGTTATATTGTCAATTCCTCTACGCAGATAAAGAGTTGGCTGAGAGCAGAGAAAAACTTCTGAGTATGAATACTGAAATAGAAGACCTGAAAAAAAAAATTGTCTTAGAAGAACAAGAACACCAAAAACTTCTTCAGAAACATGAGGAGATGGTCGCTCAGCTGCAGCAAGAGAAGGTAAGTACAGACTATAGATTAGTCTAAAAATAGACTTTAATCCCAATGACAGGCACTAAAGGTTCTGATTTTGGTTATGCATGAGATTGCCGCATTATTAATGGTCTAAACTGTGGAATGTACAAGTGGGTGCTGGCAGGCAGAAATTGTGTGGTCCAATATCTGTAAGAATCAGAGCTGCTACAATGGGTGTTTTGGTTCTTCATGTAGATTTGACCTTATTCTCGTGCTTTAAAGTTTGAACACTGCAAATTAGTCTTTAATATCTAGAAAAGTACTGTCAGTTTTAAAAACTGTGATACTCTGGCATGCAGGAGTCATCTGCGTCAATGCACCAGAAGTTACTAGAGTTCCAAGATGAGGTAACAAGTGAGAGACACCTTCTTGAAGAAGCGCTGAATGATACAATGAATGAGCTGAATAAATTACATGCTAAGGAGAAGAAAGCTGAGAAGTTGGTGAAGCAGTTGGAACAAGAAATCAAATCTCAAGCTCTTGAACTTGCACAGATGGAAGTAAAGTTGAAAGGGTTTGTGAACTAGCTTTCTAATTCTAAAGCTTTGAAAGGAAAAATGTTAAATCAGTAGCATAAACGAAGCTTCCGAGCTTAAGTCGGGTTTTAAAGATACCTAAACAGCTCCAAATTTATTTCTTGATGGCTGTTGATTAGTGATTAGACCTAGTCTAGCTGAGTGATTTGAATCAGTTTTCTATTGTCTTAAAACTGTTTAGTGTGCTGATACTTGCTTGAAATGCCAGTACTGAAGTAATATGCCGTTGCTGTGAAGGGTAGGCTACATGCATGTTGTGTTGGATCTATCTGCCCTGGAGGGGGCAATGACTAGGAAAGACTTTCAAGCAAGTTGTTTCTTCCTTTCACATATTGAAAGGAAGAACACTGTTAGGTAGGTGTTCAATCTAGTCTATAGCTATCTTATACAATAAGGGGAGGGGGAAATGCTTCGTTAAATCTGCTAGGAAGATTGTGCTTTAATACGTGAGAAGTTGTGGCAGGGATGTTACTAGTTTGTCACAATAGATTTATTGCTGCCACTGCAAGCCTTCTGTAAGTGATAACAGCATTTGTTAATGTGTTCAAACATACTTACCTCCAGCGTGGAATGCTGAATTTTTATTTCAGGAAGAATGCTGAGTTGGAGCAAATCAATGAAAAGCACAGCAATGCTGTTTTGCAAATCCAAGAAGAGCATAGCAATACATTGCACAAACTTGGAAAGACTGTTGCTGAGTTTGAAAGGTATTTAAGTTTCATTAAGTTTTTAGGATGGGGATTACTTCTAAGATGACAATAAAATATGCTGTTTATTCATGTACTCTGGTACTTAACACTGTATATGAGCGTTAGCACAAATTACAGCAGAGGATTTATTCCTTTTGAGTACTAGTCAAGTGTAATGACACACTCAGTATCTAGTTCAGGAAACTGGATATTTCTTCTTCTTAAGTGTAGCCAATTAGAATACTTAAGTGCTCTTGAATATCAATGAGAGTTGTAACTAGTGATGGTGTTTTCTTTGCACTAAAATCACTTGCAAAAGGACTTCTTGTTTAGGCTCAAAATTGCACTGAATCAAGATTATTTTCCTACAGTTCTTGCAGATCTTTTCTCTCAAAATAATCAGGTTGTGGAAGTTCTTAAAAAGTGATACTGTTATTGAGAAGTATGCAAGGCACCTGTGAAGGATCCAGTGAGATATTTGCCAGTGCAAGCTGCAGACAGTAGGCCTCTTGGTGCTTAAAGTAAGCTTCAGCTATAGTAGGTCTTTCGTGTTTGAAAATATCTACGAAAATGTGAAAATATCTTTATCACAGAATTTGTTATAATGTTACTGCTTATGGCTTTGTGGAAATGTTTGTGGGTTTGGTTTTTTTTAAACTTTGGATTTATCAGTGCCAGAACACTGCCATATCTCCAGGTTATAAAATCTCCTTTATATTTGTTAGTGTGAGCTTGTATTGCTCTTGTAAGGCCTGAACATATCAATCTGTATTTTGTCTAAAGTAACAAGATTTTTCTAATTTGCATTGGAATACCAGCTACAAGAAGACAATAGCTGAAGAAATATGCAGTCTTAAACTGGAGAACACCTCTCTGCAAGAAGAAGTTGCCAACCTAACAAAAATAGGCCAAGACAATCTGCAGCTGCTTCAGGAAGTGGAGTACACTAAAACCAAAGCAAAAGAAGAATGTGCAAGGTAATAAAGAGACAAACTTTTCCGTAAGCTAAAGCATGCCAACTAAGGCTCGCCGCCTTAACTAGAACTTAACATGGTGCTCTACCAAATAAAAGCAGTATTTGGCTTAAGCTTAAGTGTCTTCCTTTTCCCAGTGCAGAGGGTTGAAAATATTGACAGACAATGTTTATACGCATTAGAAAACTGGTCTGTTCAATCAATTGATTTGACTTTTTCCTTTATGTGGAACACCTAGGAAAAGGAAAATACTTAACTATGTTGGAATATTGTCTTTATCAGAAATATCAGTTACGGTAACTGCTCCACAAATAAGACCCACGGGGCAGACGAACCCTTAATGCAGAGCTCACCCTTTGCCACTCTGAATAATGTGTCACCACAAATTCTGCTCACAAGTAGATGCCAATTAACCATCTATGAATTATCACACTGCAGTGAGGTAAACAAAGGCCCTCCCTCTGCCTAATGTGAAGCATCACAGTGCAGCTGGTAAGGAGTAACACCTAAGAAGTTGAATTAGGCCACTAACTGAGGACATATTTCTCTGACTACCTAACAGCAGTTTAATGGTGTATGTTTTCCTTCCAGCTCCCTTTACAGAGCATAAGAAAGTCCCTTCCTGTGGGCAAGTAACTACTTGAGGAGGTGGGGGAGTTTGGTCTTAAAAGGTTCCAGTGTACAATCACCTGTATTAGGCAACTGTGGTCACCGCTTGTACATGAGTTGCATTAGGAACATATTGTGTATGTGCTGGAAGATTTCCTTCCCCACTTCTTTTAATGTAGTTCCTAGCTAGTTTCTGGATTTAAGTCAACAACTATGTTCTAATCTTTTCAACTGTTGCATGCATATAAATGATGTCCTCAACTGCATTAAAATGCTGTTTTGGCCAAATTGAATTGGGCATTTCTGATCTTCCCAGCTCTGTCTCTTTTTTTATTTATAAAATACCTCTCTAAAGTTTTGTGCTGTTTCTGCTGTCTTGTTCACCCATAGCCAGTATATTAAGATTGCGCAAAGGACGATTACAGCTTAACCCAGATAATTTTAAAACACAACAGCTGAGGTTGGAGAGAGAAAGCAATGCTTTAGGTATAGAGTTTTTGAATCCTTGAGTACATAGACACTGAACAGTCTTGACTAGTTTCTGCGTGAGCAAACCTCTGCATGTAAAGTCTAACTATGAAAGTGTCTTCCACTGAAAGCTGCTGGCATTAAACAGTCATAAATAAGAAACATATGATCTCTCTTGCTTCAAGAGCACTGTTTGCTTCCTCATAGAAGTTTAAAAACATGGTACATCTTGAACTTAATTGGTTTCTGCATTGTTGTTGTTCTCTTGTAGCACTGTTTGTGCAAACCTGTATTTTAGTTCTACTAACAGCTTTTCAATCATGGTTACTTGTGGTTTTGGATTTAAAATAGTGTTAAAAAATTAAATAAAATAAAATGTAAGGGTTCATTAAGGATGGATGATATTTTCCACAGGATGCTTTCAGAAGCCCAGACAAAGCTTGCACTGAAAGAAGCAGAAACAGAGAGAACAAAGGAGTCTTGCCTTGTACAAATGACTAAACTTCAGGAAGAACTGGAAGAGCAAACTGAAGATCTGAGAAGACAACTCGAAGTGGAAAGATTGAGGTGACTTTTCTCAAACTAAACCTGCATACTATAGCACATCAGATTTTTAGTGTGAAATGCTGAGAGCGAACAATGAACATAATGAAACTCCACTTCTTGCTTTTTAGGAAAACCATAAATGAAGATGTGACCTCTAGCTTAAAAGAAGAGATAAAGACCTGGCGTAATCTATACGAAGATTTGCATAAGAAAACTAAGCCTTTTCAGGTAGGTTATGAAGTAGATGTATGTTAGTATCTGTTGACTTGTGCAGTTGACTCAAGCTCTACTCTTGAGAAGTAAACCTACTGTTTCCCATTCAAAGGCATTTGTCCTGCAATGGCTTCCTAAGTTACCATCCTTTGAGCCAGCTATTCCCTTTCCCAAACCGATCTTTCTTTGTAGATTTCAGGTCAGTAAAAAGCTGTGTTTAATTTAAAGATTTCTAAAAGGTTCCATATGTATTTCAGCAACAACTAGATGCATTTGAAGCAGAGAAGAATGCGCTCTTAAATGAGCACGGTGCAGCCCAAGAAGAACTGAATAAACTAAGTGATGCATATGCTAAACTACTTGGCCACCAGAACCAGAAGCAAAAAATCAAGCATGTTATGAAGTTGAAGGAGGAGAATACTCACCTGAAGCAGGTCTGTGAAATTAAAAGTTAGAAATCTGTAAGTTATTAATTTTCTGGATTCCTTTGTTTCTCTAAACATTTATAGACTAATCCTGCAAAGTACTTGCTTTCTATGGTTCTTAAATTCCCTGCAAGAGCTAAACTAGAACAAACCACCGTCCTCCAAACACCAAGAGACCCTGTTCTAATTTTGACTGAATACATGATATGCAGAGGGATCACAGGTACAAAGAAGTACGCCTACTCTTAGCTTGGTTGTGTTTTCTTACCTCTTTTGGAGGTTCTAGACTTTAAATAAACTATCTGCTGAAAGCAGCATCTGAAAGTTTCAGGCTACCATACTGCTTAGTGCTGTTATACAGCAATTATACAGTGGTGCTGGTTTCTCTACACTTGTATGTTTGGTTTTGGTTTGTTTTTTAACACCATCAATAATTGTTTATGTATGTTTGTGTTTAGCATTAGTCAAAAGGGCTAGTTCAGTAAAAACAGTTCAGATGAAGCAAGCTTTTCTCCTGTTCTTAGTCTAACTTCAAGTATTGTTTTCTTTAGGATGTCTCAAAACTGCGCGCATTGCTAGTGAAAGAAAAGCAAATGAGCAGAAATCTTCAGGAGCAACTACATGCAGTTCAGGGCATTAGGCGTTTTGATCCTTCCAAAGCTTTCCAGCATGATAGCAAGGAAAATATTCCTCCAAAAACTCCTTTTAAAGAAGGTAAGCTTAGATATTGATATAACCATGTCCTTGTACCTCTTAAACTTACCAAAGAAGGTTATGACTGTCTTGCATAGTCTGCTGCAATGGGGAAGGAAGGAACATGGCATCTCTCATGTGTTTCACAGCAGATGTTGGAAGGCTGCATCAAAGTTTGCTATTGTGCTTTCCAGCCCAGTTTCTTACAGCCTGACCTGAGCAGGTGGTGTGTCAGGTCAGATAACAGAAAGTGTGTTTGACAGGGGGGAAGAGGAAGGAGTGGGTTTGCGTTTGCATGATCTTGCAAGATGTGAACTTTGCTACTGTGTACCACCTACAACTTTTTCCGTTGATCAGCTCGCTCATTACAGCTAATCAGGCGATAGGCTGTGACTCCTGCAGGGATGGTAGGAGGTACAAGCAGCTCAGCCAGAGGGTTGAGGCCTGGTTCTTTAGCTGCTACCTGGCAGGACCTTATACTGCTGCAGGTGTAAAAGTAAGATGCAAAAGGCCTGCGAACGAGCGTGGAGTGGAGGGAAAGATGGCAAAAGCATAGGGGTACACGAAGGGAAGCAGTGTAAGAGAGAGGAGAGGGGGGTATAGATCTCAACCAGACCTTCATCTTACAGTATGCTCCAGGGTCTGAAATTCTGGCTTGCCCGTTGTGGACTGCCTTCCCCCTCCCAGCAGACAAATCTTTACTTGATGTGGTGGGAGCAATAGTGAAAAACCCGAACTTAGTAACACCTTTCCATTGCAGGTAATAAAAACAAAATTTAATCTCTTCTTAGTATTAAGAAAAATACCATAAATCGCAAATTAATGTACTACTACAGAAGACTTCAACAGACTACTTGTTCAAGGTGAACTTGGATGCTGTACATAATGCAAACTAGTAGGAGTACTAGAGAAATGGTCTGAAACGATACATTTTTAGAAAAACTATGCTTGGTTATACTCTTACTGAGAAACCATTGGCCACTGTGTGTTCCGGAATCCTGGTGACATCGCTGCACTCTTGCACTCCAAAAAGTGTTCACTGATTCACTTTTTTGTATGCTGAAGCTCCTTAGCTTGTTTTCGACAGAGCAGCTTAAGTTCAGAAAAGGTGAATAAGCACTGGAGAATAAGGATGGCAAATGTACTCTGACTTCATGAAAGATTTATATGCATCTCTCATGTTAAATTAATATTGCTGTTTATGGATCCTTCAATACCAAGGGCAGGAATGCTGCTAAGAGGCCCTTTTTCCTCTGTGGCCTACATGATAATAGAACTAATGTAGAAAATTGGACTGATATTCTTAATGGGATCTATATTCAGAACATGCTAATTTAAATCCTGGGGCTAAATGTTGCAGCTGTTGATCTTCGGAGAAGGATTTTCAGGTCAAACTCAAGTTGACTGCATTTACCTAAATGTTTTGCATGCTGTGGCTAAGATTAGTATCTTAAGAGAGATGTCTATTTTAATAATGCTGTGCTCACTGGACTCTTAAATTGTCATAATATCTTTGTAGACAGCTGTTGTAACTGATCAATGCTATGTGAAGGGGCATAACAGAACTAGTCTTAATTGGGTGTGCGGATACCTACTGTACATGTGTTCATTGTATGGACTCGAATTTTGGCAAGGTGGAAAGGATCTGCTTAATTGCTTCTAATATTAAGAATGTTTTAACACAATAAAAATTTTTAATTAAAGAATTTGTCTATTTCCTTCACAAATTAAGGATAAAAACCAGAATCAAATTACATAGTGTAATTGACCTAATGTTCTTTGTTCTAGTCTTAAATCTTCAAAACAAAGCCCAATGTCACTCTTGCCTCAAAGACTATGTACTCTCTAATCTTACAGCCATTCTTTAGTTGAACTGTACAATGCATACAACCTGCAATTCCCTTATACTCTCATTTCCTGTGACTTTCCCTTAATACAAAAGTAAATACTGGAACTTAAGTGAAATGTAGAACTCTGTTCTTGTTATTGTACCTACTACTATCCTGCATATGGGTGCTGCAGAGAGACAGTGCACAAAGCTGAGCATGTTGAATATATTACCACTTATATTGACTTTATAAGCTTACAGAGAGTTGATAATACCTAGCAAATAAGATACCAAAAATGCATATTAAGTCCAAGGAAAGAAATTACTAGGCCTTGTCTGTTAATGTCATCTTCGTGTATTTGCTGGATTACTTCAACTTCTAGAGACTGAAGATGAGGATTAACTTCAGGTGTTTGAATTGAGAAATAGTTAATGTTCAATTTACCAGTTTGTCTCAAGTGTTGAGAGGCATATTTTAATAAGGAAGTTGTTGAAAGAAATTAATACTGGAGTTATCTCTCCTTGTGGAGAAAAAGATAAAAGTTTTCTTGCCTGAAAGATGTAAATGGGGTAAAAGAACATTGTAAAGGAAATGTGCATTAATCTGACTCATTTGGTGAGAACGTGGTCTTACAAGAAATCCTGATGGTACACAGCCTGTGTAGCCGCTGGTCTGTGGGTCCGAAATGAGCAGCTGGCTAAACCAAACTCTACCTAGTGAGCAGCAGGGGAAGGAGCAATGGGGTGGTGCTGGGGAATCTGTAAACAACTGAAAATGGAAGCAACACACTACAGCTATTACAGTAGAGTTTTTCTCAAACATGGTATATTTCATGCAGGGTTGCTGACAGTTGCACGCTTTCTGTGCTGTTCTAATCATACCGTGATTTTAAGGGAAAATCTCTCTTCATAAATCACAATGTCAACATCTGATGAAAAGCCTTCATGGCAAAAATGAAAGACGTCCTCAGTTTAATGCAGTTTTCCTTAAATGTACATGAGCCTTTTGTTTCAAGAGAGATTAGGGCAAGTGAATGTTAACCAAAGGTTCCACAAAACTCACACATGGAAATGGGGACAGTGAGTTAAGGTACACTTAAGTGAACCCCATTTTTTGGTGTTTGACATATCATGCATGAAACTATCAAGTGTTTTTCAAAGGGTGAAAATATACCAAGTGAAGAAAAATCCTGCAGGTATCGCAGGATTATGCTTTTATGATGGCTACAGACTTTTTTCATACAGCCTTAAGTCTTAAAGCTTTCTAGCGTAATTGGCGGTTTTGCCTAAGTGTAATTTTAAATCCTTTTTAGGCTAGCAAGAGCATGCTTATTGACAAAAAGAATAGGGAAACTCTTGAAATAATTATGCTAGCACTACAGCAATGTTGATTTTTGTTTTAGCTTCAAAATACACAAATAATTTAGAGCAGACTGGGGAGAAAAGTAAAGAGTGGAAGTAAAGGGGAAATTTGGAGTACTTTTTGTCAACTTCAACTAGTTTTGCCAGTTTCACGCATATATGAAATGCATATTAAAAATAAACCTTGATACTGGTAGCTCAACTGATGTTAAGTATTCCCTGTAAGAGTCAATTACTTTTGTGTTGTGGAACATACTTTTTTTTTTAAGTTTAAAAAATAAGAAATTATTTCTCTGATTATCCGTCTCACTGTATTGTAGCAAGATCTGGGTTGTACTTAATTTAAATGTAAAATGGAGAGCTGCGCAGATCCTCAACCTGGCTGCCCTAATTAGAGCCCCCCTTCTGTTTCCTCTAAAAGGCAAACCGCAGAAGACTCAGTGCCGGTGCTTTGAATACATTTATACACACAATGGCTGCACTTGCTCATGCTGGCTGTTGGGGAGTAAAAATTTAAGTTCATACTGAGCTGCTTAAATGGTACCATAGGGAATAAACCAAAAGCTTAACAGGCTTCAGAGCCACACGCGATACAGGGCTTGGATTAGCGTTTTGGTTTCAAAGGTCAACTGAGCTATTGCTTCTTTCAGTCCATGTGCTCTCTGCAGGCAAAAGCAGACAAAGGGACAAACGCGCGGTTGAACTGCAATAATTTCCCAGGCTGGTAATTCCTGCTGTAGTTTGAGGCAATGCCCGAAATGCTGGTGGGAATGGAGCAGGTAAGGCTCTGGATATTTGTACTAACAGATTGCTGCCACGCTTCGATTACAAAATCTAGGGAAAAGGAAACAGGAGGAAAGAGATACTTCATTATGCTTTAGTCTCTGTGAATCACAGCCTGAAATGTTAATTTAATGAGTGGTGCATTTAGTCACCCGGTGATGCATTATGCTTAAATGACTGTGATATGGACTATAATAGATTTTTTGTTTATGTACACCATGAAATCAGTGTTTCACAAAGTGAAAATATTTGTAATAAAGAAATTAAAAATATGAACTAGAGTGCTACTGAATTCAATGTAAATATTTAAGAAAAAAATAGTTTATCTTCTGTTATGAAGATAACAAATTACATGTAGTTTTTGTAACTGTTCTGTTGGTGACGAAAATGTGAAGACATTTTGCAGGCCAATTTATGGTTGTAAGCTTTGGACTGCAGTGTTAGTGCTTTTCCTGTTTTCCTCTTGCTCTAAGGCCTGAAGGCAAAACTATTTCTAGGTGGTTGGTTTTGTTCAGATGAACTGTGGGCTCTTTCCAGTGTCAGGAGGAGACATTGGCTGTGCTTGGGGGTGTTGCTTCAGTGCTGCTGAACGGTTCAGAATTCCTTTGCAGATTTTTTAACAGCAGATTTAAACAAAGCTATGGATAAATGCAACTTGAAAATACATGTTATTTTCTGCCATTCTAAAAGGAAGATGAAATAATTTCTATTTAATATGTGCCGGAGTGATATTAACAGTATCTCTTAGCAGCCAAAGGAAATATTTCAGTCTAATGATGAAGTTTCACTTTATAAATGGCAGGGCCTGGTCTTTCATTTTATGCAAATGAGAGATGGGGGTTTCACTGTGCAAACTTGTTAACACTGGACAGTGAGTGCCCAGGTGACACTGCACAGATTTGGGCAAAGGGCGACTTATTCCCTTCTCTGCACGAGGAAAACAGAATCTGTAACTGGTCTGGAATGTTTCTCTGAGAACTGAGACCTGTTGAGCTGGTAACTTTATATTTTACCCGGCGGGTGCTGGGCCTGGCGGCGTGTCCGCCCTAAAGCACGTTCTGTGCAAGGCTTTCACACCTCCTTTATTATTTCCAGGCGCTGCCGGGTGACTTTCCGGCAGGCAGCACCTCTCAGCATCTCCCTCCTGGGGCCGGCCGGGTCGGTCCCAACCGGCCCGGGCCTCCGCTCAGCAGCGCTGCCACCCGCGACGCTGTAGTAGACAGCGCTCCCT
>VWZL01001715.1:0-69774 GCA_013396915.1 Stercorarius parasiticus
GTCCCGGTGGCGCCCCGGGCCGGGTTTACCCCTCCTTTCTCCCGTCCGCCTCACGGTGTCCGCTTCTGCCCCGCCCAGACCATGTCCAAGTCGCTGAAGAAGATCGTGGAGGAGAGCAGGGAGAAGAACCAGCCCGAAGTGGACATGTGCGACCGCGGCATCTCCAACATGCTGGACGTGCCCGGCCTCTGTAGGTACCGGCGCCGGCGGCGGGCGGGGAGAGTGCGGAAACTTCCTTATTTGTCCCGGGACGAGCTGGGGCCGCCGCCGGCCCTGGGCGCGGGGGTGTCCGGGACGCCCCGCCTCGGCTGCTGCCCCGGCCTCTCGGCGGCGGTGAGGCGGCCCCAGCGGGGCCTGGGGTGCCCTGAGGCTTTGGGCATCGGGAGCTTTGAGGGAGGTTCGTAGGTAGGAGGAAACGGTGCGTCTCCCGGCAGCGCCGTAACGAGCCGTGGGTGTGTTCGGCAGAGCCCCTGCTCCGCTGCACCGGAGAGACCGGCGAGGGGAGGTGGGACTGCCGCCCGTCCCTGCCATCACCTCTGCCCATCTGCCACCCTAAGCGCTCCCTGTCTCTCTCTCGCTGTTGTCATTCTGGCACTTGAGTGATGGGTAGACTTTGCCTCCTGTCAGTCCTTGCCTCTCCCTGCTACCGAAGCAAAGCCACCAACCAAGTAGCATGTCCACTGGCTTTTGAAAGGGATGGGGTGACATCAGGCTGGAGCTAGGTAGGCATGGCTGGTTTCTGAAGGAGAGTGAGGTAGTACCATGTAACAGGTACAGCAATGTCATACTTTGGATATTGTATGATTGCTTATGCTTCCAGAATGTGACAGTATCTTGTTATTGATATGTTGTATTTGCTGTAAGTTAACATTTGCTGTAAGTTAACACACTGTCACAGCTCTGGGGGACTCATAAATGAAGAACATGCCTTGCTTTTCCTTTCGCTAAGAGTGCATATGATATACCTCCTCTTCCAGAGGAGGGCCATGAAGATGAGCAGAGGACCAGAGCACCTCTTCTATGAAGACAGGCTGAGAGAGTTGGGGTTGTTCAGCCTGAAGAAGAGAAGGCCTCAGGGAGACCTTATTGCAGCCTTGTGGGATCTGAAGGGGGTCTACAGGAAAGTTGGAGAGGGACTTTTTACGAGGGCATGTAGTGATAGGACAAGGAGTAACAGTTTTAAACTAGAAGAGCGTACGCTTAGATTAGATATCAGGAAGAAATTTTTCCTTATGAGGGTGGTGAGAGAGTCACTGGAACAGGTTGCCTCGGGTAGTTGTGGGTGCCCCATCCCTGGAAGCATTCAAGGCCAGGCTGGATGAGGCTTTGAGCAACATGGTCTAGTGGGAGTTGTCCCTGGCCATGGCAGGGGGGTTGGAACTAGATGATCTTTAATGTCCCTTCCAACCTAAACCATTCTGTGTGATGGTACAGCTGATATCCGGTAAGTTGAAACTGTGGCTAGCTGTAGTGTGCCACAGGCTGAAATTTTGCTGAATATGTGATGTAATGAGAAAAAAACCAAAGTCTAAAACAACCACCATACTTGAAACTCTAACCATATCCTGCCTTAGCTCTTTACGGTGTTTGTTGAACTTGATAGCAAACAGGAGCAGATGTACATAGCTCTTCTTTACATGATGGAAATGAGTTCAGGGAAATTTATGGCTTGCTACCAACTTATCATTGTCTGCAGAGCTGGGAGCAGACCAGAGTATCTTCGCTCATATCAGTGAAGGTTGAAGATATAAGTGCAGTTTTACAGAACTAGGTTCTGTACGTAAGTCTTCATCCTTTACTGATTCTTTTCCTGCTTCTGAGTTGTGTGTGGAATTTCAGGAAGATTACATTGTAAAGCCTGTATAGATCAACTCATGTTAAATAGAAAGCTTCACTGTATTACTATTGGATGAACCGTGGTTTGATACAAAGTAGTGTTTAACTCCCATTAACTGGAGGCCCATTTTCAGAATTATACTTACCCCTTTCAGATAAACTAATGTATTAGGAGTGTGGGGCAGCAGCAGAGTACTGTTGCTTTTGTTAAGTAGACTTGGTGCCTGTTATCAATGCTAAGACACATAATTAGCCATCTTTGATCTTTTTGGGGGGGAGGGGGAAGTAATGTTGAATGCTAAATGTAATGCTAAAGTAAAAAAAGCTTTTCTTGTACGAATGCTGTTTTGGGTTTGTTGTGCAGGCAGGGTCAGGGACCACAATGTGTGACACTGGTCCACAGGTGGTCCCTGATACCAAGCTGCTAATTAAGCACCTGAAGCTTGTTTGGCAGGGAGCTCCCTAGATGAAGTGTAGACTTGTGATACCCAAGTTACATTGCATCAGAGAAGTCTGTGTGCAGATACTCTTGATGCACATCATGTGACTTGATTTAGCGTGGGGATTTGGGGCCGTCTCCAGTTTGAGACAGAAGTTAGGGGAGGGGGAAATGATGACTGGTTTCTGTTCAGTTAATTGACTGTCTTGCTTTTTCAGGTACTCTGCACTCTGGGAGAGAAGGCGTTATAAGTTGGGGGTTTTGGTTTGGTTTTCTTTTGTCGTCAAGGTATTTGCTGCTTTCCATCAGGAGAAGGAATGACTTTGTTCAAATGTGCCTTTGAAAAAGTAATGAATAGGTAATATCTCTGAGTTCTAGGTCATGGTTTGAGAAAATGTTAAACCTGCTTGTTTTCTAACCCTGTCATCTGACTCCTAATGGATGGTCGTTTCTAGTACAGATTGGGTGTTTTGGGTGTGACTGCCTCTCAGAACTGGCAGGGAAGCTAAATGAGTCTGTCCTGGTGCCTTCCCTGATAGGTGTGTTGGATATCTTCCCAGTGCAGAGCAGAGTTAAAGCTTGCCTTTTCAGAAACTTTGTTTTTTCCGTGAAATAAAGATCTTTGTTAAAAACAACCATGATGATTCATGCCCAGTGGCTGTTCTTTCACAGCATCTTGTCTTTAATGAGGGACACCAGTAGATGTTCAGAGATAAGGGTAAGATTGGGTTATGACAGGAGGGAACATTTTGGTGGTGTTTCCCCTGTTTTTGGACATTTGAGGTTTAAGGATTTACTAGGTTGGAGGATACTCCTAAGTTACTGTGTTCAATAGCCCCTGATAGGGATTTTGTCTCATGTAATTATTTAATGGTTGTGAATGTGCCCGCCCACCCAGTGGCCAGTGACTCTTAAAAGTAAAACTGATCCTTGTACTCTTGATTATTCTTCAAGAATAACCTTGTCCTGCTGCATATTTGAGTACTTGCTGCGGAGTGGTTAGTGGACTCATCTTGCTTAATTTAATTTACATAGAGTTAGTGAAGATATAAGGTGTCCTGGTTTCAGCTGAGATAGAGTCAATATTCTTCCTAGTAGCTGTTGTGTTTTGGATTTAGTATGAGAATAATGTTGATAACACGTATTGGTTTAGTTGTTGCTAAGTAATGCTCATATTAAGTCCAGGACTTTTTCAGCTTCCCATAGAAGCTGAGAGGGAGCACACAGGACAAGCTGGCCAAAGGAATATTACGTACCATAGATGTCATGCTCAGTATATAAGTGGGGGCAGGAATCCATAATCACTGCTTGGGATAGGATGGGCAATCAGTCATTGAGTGGTGAGCAATTTTATTGCATCACTCATTTTGTATATTCTTTTACCATTATTTTCTCTTCCGTTATTGTTCTGTTAAACTGTCTTTATCTCAATCCATCAGTGTTTTTTTTTTTTTTCCTTTTTCTCCCTCTTCTCCCTGTCCTCCTGAGGTGGGGTGAGGGGGAGTGAGTGAACGGCTGTGTGGTCCTACTTGTTGTGGTGTTATATAGGGGAAGAGAGGAGAAAAGGGAAAGGGGAAGATATGCCCTGCCTTGGGTAGAAATCTCTTTCTGGTCTAGTAAATGACTTGCTACAATACGGGGCAGCCATTTATATTTTCTTTTGCCTTGCCTTCGACCCTCTGTAGCAGTTGTGAGAGAGACAAAACAGACCAAACTTGTCTCTGTCAAATACCAATGTCTCTTTCCAAATCAATGAAATACTTTTCCTATCTGGATGGAGATTGACACTTGGTGTCTGAAACTGTCTTGAACTAGCTAAGATCTAGAAGGTTGGCAACCTCTACATCTCTTACCGCTTTTGTGTTTAGTAAAGGGAGAGTGGAGTTATCAGCTTGTATGTAATGTGGTGTTCATATTCACAAAGAAGAGTTCACTAGTCCCTGAGCTGCTGCTTGCTCAGGAATTCATTACTGTCATTAGAAGTTGAGTTCTATTTTTGGAATATTCCTTGAATCCAGGCACTTCCATGTTTTCTATTAATGACTTAAAGTACAAACTGGAATTGGGCTACAGACCTTCAGAGCATCTGAATTTTTGAGGCTTTCGGAAATGTAATATGAGAAAACTCTTTTCAAAGATATTCTGTAGGAAAAAAAACTTCATTTGAAACTAAAAATGTTCCTTGGTCTAGGTGCTCTGTGCTTTATCTAATCACACTACTGCAAAGACCATGTGAAACAATTTTAAACTTTAAAGGCTTCCCTTATTATTCTGGCATGCGATAAAACAAATATTATGCCATTTGTGAGTACAGCTATACTATATTTGTGAATCTACTCATGAATAGTTTTAAAAAATGTCTTGCCTTGTGGAAGTGTTCTAATGTGTGGGGTTTTTTAATTCCATATTGTGAAAATAAATAGATCGTATTTGTTTACAAAGCACTTAATATGGACAGGTAATGGTGGAGAGCATTAATAGTTGTAGGGCAAACAACTGGGTTCAGCAAGTAGGATGTGCCTTTTCCCTAGCCTGATGGTTAGGGCATTTGTTGGTAGAACTTCAAACACCTATCAATGATTACGGAATTGTTCTTGGAGTAGGGACCAGTCTCTAATCTCTGAGTTATTTATCTTTAAGAGATAGATATGGGGAAGCTATGAATTAAGGAATTCTTTTCGCCAAATTGTAGAGCAGCAGATGTCTCAAGTTGTCTTGTTGTCAGGGAAGGGATATTGGATGAAATCCTATTTACTCTGTAAGTGTTAATTTGTTCTCATTATCATTCCATCTGTAAGGTATTCATATTTTACATAAAGTATGTGCTTGTGTGGTAGGAATTAACATGCCTAGAATTTTTTTTATCAGAAAGTTAGTGTTGAAATAATTGTCTGCTCCTAAAATAACCAAAGCACAGAAGACGGAGGGGCAGGCTACTTGTAAGTTATTTTGTACGATACTGGAATACTTATCCTGCATTAACTTCCTCCGGTGGGACAGGCAATGTCTTATCGTGGTTCAGCAAGGTCTCTAGAGTCTTCCTGTTTTGGGGTTTTTTGTTCCTTTAAAAAAAAAAATTAAGTCAAGTCTTGTCATATAAATATTTTATATAAAGCTAACTTGCAGTGCGTGGCAGCAGTATATGAAAGATACTAGGGCCAAAAGGGAAGAGTTTAAATGTTCCTCCCTTCACCCACCCTGTTTTGAAGCAATAGTGAGACTGGGACCATAATGAGAATTTGTAATTACTATGCAAGTAAATTGCTCTGGGAAACAGTGGTATCCTGACCCTCAAACTTCAGTATGGATGTTTGATGCATTCTTGAAATCAAAATAACTTATCGCCTGTATGCTAATTACTCTAATGTTAACAAGGCATCTGAGGTCTTCTGTCCTCAAGGAGCTGCTGCTTAGTGTTTAGTAGCTCCTCTGGTGGCATCATAGAGAAGTTATAGTAATTCCCCTGTGGGAATTGCGGTGCCCTTTTAATCCTGGATGACTGGTACTCGGGGTGAATCGTTTGATGTTCAGAAGACCCAAGCCTGCAGCCCCAAAGCTTAATTGCCCTTGAGTAAGTATCCTCACGTACCATGTATAGAAATGATGAAACCATGTCAGGAAAGGTTCCCCATGTGCGTAAACATGGATTAGGTCAGGGTCTGTCTCAGTTCTCTATTAGTAAAACACTTCCTTTTTTTACTCTTTTGTTTCCTAGTTCAGTTTGTAAGTGATCCAGAGCAGGTACTTGTATGTGTACTGCTGTCTAACACTTGGTACAGTTCAGTGACTTTATACTTCTGTGGTGCAAATAAGTCACATGAAAGTGGTATCTGTTCATAAGCTGGCATCTTGGCAGGAGTTACAAATATTATTTGGTATGGTTATTCTTTTAAATACTGAATTACATCTTGAGCTTAGAAACAGAAAATCCTAAACACTTCAAGTCTATTTGAGGTTTTCTGATTTGTATGCTTTAAATGGGCATTTCACTTCATGGGGCACAGGGGGGATCGGGACTACTTCCTTACCACTGCCTTAAAGAGTTTGTTTTATTTTTATAGCCTTGGACATGTCTAGCTTTCGTGTTAGCAAATAATCATTCATAGAAGTCAGGTACTCTTCATAGAAGAGGTGGTTCATAGGCAGAAAAGAGTTGAGAAAGGCCTGTCATATTGGCGGATGTACGAACTAAATTTGAACCTTTCCTCATGTAGCTTTTCACCCAGAGAAGAGTATACCCATCCAAGCCCTAAGAAGCCAGTTTCTTGAGGAGAATGCTGTAGGAAGTGGTGTCAAAGGCTTTAGTAAAAGTCTAGGCAGACAACATCCACAGCCTTTTCCTCATCTACAAAGCGGGTCTCCTCGTCACAGAAGGAGACTGGGTTAGTCAAGCAGGACCTGCCTTTCATAAGCCCATGCTGGCTGGGCCTGGTTGCCTGGTTGTCCTGTACGTGCTGTGTGATGGCACTCAAGATGATCTGCTCCATAACCTTCCCCAGCACCAAGGTCAGACTGACAGGCCTATAGTTTCTTGGATGCTTCTTCCAGCCCTTCTTGTAGATGGGCATCACATTTGCTAGCCTCTACTCAACTGGGACCTCCCCAGTTTGCCAGGACTGCTGACAAATGATGGAAAGTGGCTTGGTGAGCACTTCTGCCAGCTCCCTCAGTACCCTCAGGCGTATCCCATCCGTCCCCATCCTCATGTGCATGTCTTACAGACCTGTGGTTGCTTGTGGTTCAGGTGCTGATGTGCCTTTTCTGTTTTAAAGCTTAGAGCTCTTTGTGGAGGTGGCTGCTCCTGTCTGCCCTTTAGTGCTGTTTTTTCTATGGTACTCTTTACAAACTTTCTATTGCCTTCTTTCTCTGTCTTCCTGTTCTGCTTTGTGAGGTGGTACAGGCAGTACTTAGAGTGCTCGTGTTTTGTGAGAAATTTAGGGTGGGTGCAGTTTCTTCCTTTCTCCTCCCTGCTGTTCCTTCCTCCACAACCTGCAATTGCACAGGGAACTGTGGTGAGGCTTTTTTTTTTTTCCTCACACTGAATTTTCTGTTTGTGCCTCTGGGTGACTGCTTTCATTCTGCTAACACGTTGTATTTGCCTGTGTTAAGTCACGAGCTTTCAAGGGTTAGCTGAAACTGGTTGCTATATCAGCAAGTAAAAGCTCTCCAAGCTGTTTCCTCCAACTTGCAATTTAGTAAGTATTGATTAGCAGGCCCAGTTCTCACACATGCTCTCCAGGATATCTTCATTCCCTAAGGCAGCGAGATGCCCGTGGGCTGTCTCTGGGCTAACATTAGTGATGTTTGTTGCTTGAGGAAAGCTCTGAGGGATGAGAGACGTAGCTCTACAGGTATCCTTCAGGCAGGAAAAGTTTCCAGCTACCGAGGAGGAGCAGCAAGGTAGTTTCTACAGCTGTCTTGAAGAGGCTAGGCTGGAAGTAAGGGAAAGAGGTAGGGGAGGAAAATCTCTCAATTTTTCTAGTTCCAATAAAATACAATGAACTTTATACAGGGAGAGGGAAGATGTTTGAGAACATCTCCTCTGACTATTTAGCATATTTTTCTGATTAGATACTGTTGTCAACTGTGGGCTATGGAGCTTCTAGGGGAAGCAATGGTGGTGTGGAGGGTGGAAGTAGGCAAGAAGAAAAGTAAAGGATGAAGAAGTGTAGGG
Organism: Stercorarius parasiticus; assembly: GCA_013396915.1. Classification (NCBI taxonomy): domain Eukaryota; kingdom Metazoa; phylum Chordata; class Aves; order Charadriiformes; family Stercorariidae; genus Stercorarius; species Stercorarius parasiticus. The sequence continues at coordinate 7,950 of VWZL01001715.1, forward strand.
AGAGTGCTGGTCTCTGTAGCTGCCCTGTGCTCCGCACTCGTTTGTTTAATAAGGTGGAATCTGAGGGGCTTTGATCAATCAGATAATTCAATTCATTTGAGTAAATATTGCATGTTGTCACCTGGCTGCCTAACACACAGCAACGATACTAGTCTGCTACTGTGCTTGATGGATGCAAGGCTGTAAATGCAGCTATTGGTACTTAGGACTTAAATCTAGCATAATAATGAGTTGGGAACATGTGGAAATCTAGTTGCTTGTGTGGCACGTGTTCTGTTGGGGTAAATGCTGGAGTACCTATCAGTTTTTCTTCAGGAAGGATTTAAAGGGTGAAAACAAAAACGTGTTTGTGTGCCCAGTGCCAGACCTCTGCTGGGAGGCACCAGTACTTGCTGCTCAAGTCGTGTTTGATGCAGTAACAGAAATGAGAAGTAAAGGGGCTGAGGTGTGGCTAGATATGTCCTTTAGTCTTGAGCTTGTCTTGTTTGTTGTGATAGTGCGGGTGAATATGGAGTTACTGGAGTGGAGAGAATAACTTGCTTCCTTCTTAGCTAAAATAGATACAAGCTGTCAGTTGCCAAGTCCATAAACTAACTTCTTTTTCTCTTCACTTGCAGTTACGTTGTCTCACATCACACAGCTGGTTCTGAGTCACAACAAGCTTACAAGTAAGTATACTCCTGTTTTTGGACTTCATTACAGGCAGTTGAGCAATATTGAAAAGCTGACACTGCTATTTTGATTTTTTGATTTTTATTTTTTAGTAGAGCACAATGTCACTGTTCAGAGTGCTTCTTGGTGAAGCACTAATAAAGAGATTGAGCATGTGGCTTAGCAGCCATGTTCAACATGCCTTTCCAACTCCAATACAGACCTGCCACATACTGTAACATCTGTATCTCATTTCTGTTACCAGTTCAGCCAAAAATCCATTCCCTACCATGGCTCTGAATTCCTTATATTTAGGTGAGGATTTTTGAATGTTAACTGTATCAGAAATACACAGTTTGCGTTTTAGTAGATGGATAATTAACTGAAGTGAGTGAAAATAAATTACAACTCAACTGCATTATACCTATAACCAAATATGTGTGAGCTTCAGGCATGAAAGTCAAGCAGTCTACTTCTGTCAAAAAAATCTTTTGAGTATAAGTTGTCTCTTGCTTGTACTGCACCCACCAACTTCAGTTATTACCTTGTGGATCCTACTTCCCATAGTAAAGGCCTTAAGTGAGGTGTTGGTGAATAGCATGTTATGAGAGCAACATAAATGTGAGACTTAATGTAGTGGAGGCAGATATCAGACTGACTTTTGCAAGGCAAAAAATTTTTTTGTAGAATGCTTTGGGCTTACCCATCAGTGTCTTGTGCAAACGTTCCTGCTTCTTGGTTCTTGAAATACAAGCAGTGAGTTTCATCTGATCCCTGTTACTGTGCACCTTCTAGAGAGAAGGAAAGTGTTGTTTTTGTTGATGTGCTTGTCCTTGTCTGCTCTCTGCACGTGCCAGTGTATTTCTGTCTCAACCAGTCCTTCCCTTTTTGGAACTGAATTTTTTAAGAGTGCATGAAACGGGGAGGGGAATGGAATGACCAAAGGGCGTGTGTGTTGAGGAGATAACTGGGTTAGGTGCCTTGGCATGTGCCAGGCTATACCCAAGGAAAGCTTTACAAACTGAGATGGGTTTAAAAACCAAACAAACATAAACAAAAAATACCCTAACAAACAAACCAATAAACCCCAACCTATTGAACTCTGAACTACTTGCTGCACAAGCTGTAAGATAGTATGTGTTATTTGAAACATATGTATTAATATGAGAATCTCGCTTAAGGCTATGAGCATTTGCAGAGGATTAAGTGTGAAGAAATAGCGAAAATATTCTTATGTTTTAGTACATAAACACTTCTACTCTGGATGCAGTTTATTGGGTACTAATGTGTAGCTTAAAGGATTTGTTGTAGTAAATAGATAAAATTATGGGCACTATGTGAGTGGCTGTGAGAAGTATGAATTAGTTATTCTAGGCCCTGCTTCCGATTGTATAGTGTCCTCTAGACTGACATCTTGCTACTTGTTTTTGTCCCTATTATAGTTTTCAAAGAAATCTCAATTTGTTTTATAAGTGTGACGAGCAATGTCCAGCCATCTAACATGTAAATGATGATCAATGAGTAAATTCATGGGCAAATCCAGGCAGGGAAAATCATAAGCATTGCTGTTAGACACACAGCTGGTTTTAGAAGGTCATGAAGTTATGAATAGCTGGAAGCTGAGAGACTGTTTTGGGAAAGCATTATGGTAAACTTGCTTTGAGCATATTGCCCTCTGGCATCTGTTATCAGCCACTGATGGAGTTTGGCTACAGGGCCACTGGTGGCTTTTGTGTTCCCTCAGGTCACTGCAAGGAGGTGCCTGTCTCTGAACTTGAGCTGCTTAAAAGCTAGGCAGTTAATAGTACCCAGCCACTTCAGCTTTCTCTGCATCATTTGGAGGGTTGTGAGAACCTTGAGATAGTAGTTCGTTCTGCAGACCTCTATCTAATGCTTGTGGTCAGACAACTCATCCAAAGTTGGGTACCTAGAGCTGCCAGGCAGAACTTCTCTCTGCTGCCGATTATTTCCTCAGGTATCTTCTGTTGAATGTCTGCTTACCTGGCACAAGGATGAAATGAGTTGTAAGCATCACTCTTGGTAAACTTGACTATTCGTTCTCTGGGATTTGTGAAAATCCTACAACTTTTGAAAGCTAACACGCTTCCAAAGACTTAATTGTCTCTTCCATGTGACACCTTACAAATCTTAAACATAGCTAAAGAGTGAGTTCAGCTGAACATACAACTGGCTGGGCAGGTAGCCGATATCGACCTTGCTTTGGGGAAGAGAAGACAGGCTGAAACTTCTGCAAGGAGACTTGAACTGTGGTAAACTTAGCTGTCTGAGAACTGAGCCTGGGGAGGGTGACATGCTTCAGCATGAGCCCCAGAATTAAATGCGAAGTAATTAACCTGTGTCCTAGCTATGAGTCTTAGCTGTAGACCTGACTGGGGGAGGAAAAAGATATGGTAATAGGAGGTGTCCAAGAAGGATGTGTTCAGGCTGACTTTAACGATTCAAGAAAAATCCAGAGCACACCATTTGTTTAAAACAGTTTTAGTTTTCAAAATACCAGTTTAAGGATTGCCACTATTCTAAAATTGTGTTATAATAAATCTCAACTTTTAATTACTGTTTTCTTCTAAAGTGGTCCTTAGATCAGCAGGCTGCAAGTATGTCTGTTCTCTCAGCCAAGGGATTCTGTCAGGTTTTCTAATTGCTATGTTGGGTTTCTTTTATGGGAAGGTAAAACCACTGTTTCTCCTGATAAGTAACTCATCAATTCTGAAACTTATTATTCTTTCACAAATTGATGTAGACATTTAAATAGACAGCACACATTTTTAAAAGGCTAAATTTCAAGTTCATATTTGCGTATTTGACACTGCTGACCTAATCTCTTAAGCTGTGTAATTAATTGTCTTAGTAGATTGTTCTTAAAATGACTAGGAAGCTGGTGGCAGTGACACTTGACATGCTACACTAAGGTCATATTAGCATCTTCTGCTAGTTTTCTGCCATTTAAATGAGTGTTCTGCTTGCTTTTTTTTCTGCTGTTTAGAGTAAATATGTCTATCTGGAAGAATAAATACATGTGAAAACTGGATATGCATAATTTTATGTAACCATAGTTCATATTTTTGCCAGCAAACTGTATTAAAAGTAAAGTTTCTTTAGCAAGTATGAGGACCGCACTATTAAATCCATCATACTTCTTAGAATATTTTTGTGGCATGGTTTTTGTTAGTATTTTTAGTATGCTATTCATACGGCTGGTGCTTGTGTATTTGCATGTCTAGATCATTCATTATCAGAAGTACTCAAATCCGCATTGATTTTTCTGAACAATATTAGGATGGATTATTTTCAGCTGTCTGGTGCCGTGCTAATGGAGGAGTCTTGAACTGGCTGCTTCTGCTGTAGGTAACTTCTGAAACAGTTGAGTCTGTCCTTTGCTGCTTGATGAGAACTTCTTGTGCTTCAAAGTCAGAAGCAAAACTCTAGGGGAAGCTAAATAGCTGCGATTCTACAGTCTTGTTAAACCAGTTGCTGCACAAGTGACAAACCTGGGATGATTCCAGTTTGGGGGTCTCCTGTGACAATCCAGTTGAAAGCAGAGGGAGAAAATAAGTAATTATGTTTTTTAGTTAACTTAATGTAGACATATGGGCCAGTGTCTCTATATATTGTACTGGGAGTTTTTCATTCCATGATTTAGTGATGTAAAGCCTTCTATCCAGTATACATCTGAGAAGCAGTATTAAAGACAATCATGCTTATGCTATTAGCCTGCATAGGTTGTCTGATCCTGATCCAGGTGTCTTTTGAACCCATTGGCTAACATCAAAATAATGGAATAGAAATCCTGACAAATGTTCCTCAAATTTGTGGAAATGAATGGTTGACTGATAGAGATCTGCCTTCCAGTGGGGTGGGTTAATTTGAGTAGATATGACCAAGGTGGTTTTGTTCCATGTCATTTGATGGTACCTGGGGTACATACAGGTGACATTCACCTCCTGCTTAGTGGGATCATTAATAGGACATGAATAGTGTTAGGGATTTAGGATAGCTGTGCTGGAGTGGTATGAAGGGAGTTGGAGCCACGGGACATCTGTAGAAACCACGCTTGATTCGTTTGGTCAATCACAAATATTATTTCTGCATCTTCTGTGCAACAGTAATAACTTTTATGGGTACCAATTCTGTTGTTTTCTGCATTTCTACTTAGGACTGCTTCACCCAAGTTCAAGTGGAATGTAACTTCTCTTGAAGTCTGCAGCAGTCTTGGCCACTTGCTCTTTCTGACACCCCTGAATGGGGTGAAAGTGAACTTAAGAGTGCTAGTGTAGGTCTGGTGTAGGAATTTTTCCTACTCTGTTCAAACCTCCAGCTAGAGTTTGTGGTTCCATAATGGTTCTGGGAGATAGGTTGGGAATCGCGGAATACTGGGATGTCCAGGGAGCCCAGGTCAGGGAGAGGAAAGGCATATTGCCAAGCCTGGCCTTTCTACTCTGGGACTCGCCCCAAGACATTTCAAGTAGAATGGTTTGGAGCACTGGGAGACAGTGTAAAATAGATGAGTGAGTATGAGAGAGTCTTGTCCAGCTGGGAATAAGGTTTGTGTATCACATTGTCTTGAGGGCTTAGCTTTTTTATAAATTGTCTGCACTAGAACGCCAAATGGCTGGAAAAAAGCCATACCTTTGCAGGCTCGAACTGCAGTCAGCAGGGTAGATTAGGCTTCACCTTTTGGTCCCCTTATGTCACTAGATTTGTAAGTGAGCAATAATTGAATTAGAATTAGCAATAGAGAAACTCCTATTTTTAAAGGAAACTGTTTGAGCATATATATTGTGGTTTATGCCTTATCTGACCTTTTTTTTTCCTTGTAGAGCAGCTTTTATGAATTATTTTTCCATTAAGTAGTACTGAAACTTCTAATCTTTTGATAGCTAGGCTAACTCAAGGTATTCTCCAGCTACTTAAAGCGTATACAAAATTTCACATCCTAATATAGTTGCACTTAATAGCCTTACTTGGTACGCTGATGAAGTTTGTCAATTAGAGTCCTTGTACTACATGATGAAGAGGAGGTGTGCTTGAAGAGCTTTCAGAAGCTCAGGTTAACTGTAGTCCAGCCCAGGAGTGTGCAGAGGGGAAGACGTGACTGGAAAGCAGGCTGGGATGGTAAAGGTTACTTCAGTATTGACAGCAGGTACCGCCGCTGGTCATCAATACATGTGCAACTACTACGCTGCCAATTTGACATGTTTTATTTCCACTTATTTGTAGGATATGCTGCAAGTTTTTGATGACTTGTGACTGCTGTAACAGTTATTTGACTCACCTACCAGAGGTGACTAATTGACGTTGTAATCATGTGGAGAATCTTATCAGAGATTCTAGCTGTTGTGTCATTATCTGGTCGTACCTGGAGTCCGTGAGTGTTTCTGTCGTTAGTGGAAATACCGGCATTATATGATTTGTCCATTAGAGGTCACTGTTTAAATAGCTTTAGCAGTTTCTTTTGTGGGAAGATGCTTATGCTCCTGGTAGTGATTCAGCCTGCTCGTAGGTAGTGGTGGACACAGCTTAGTTTTTGCTATTCTCCTCAGTCTCCTTAACCTCAAGTGATCCTGCGCTCACCAGCTTCACCGTATTCTTGTGCTGCTTTTAAATGGTCTCAAAAGTTGTCTGCTATTCATAGCTCACTCCTGATGATTTTTTTTTTCTATCCTTCTGCTCTTGTGCTGTGATTCCTTGCCCAATGTTACCACATGTCTGAATAATGAGAAATCAGGAACAACTATTTTTTTATCAAACCTCCCCTGTATTACCTGATGTTACGTTCTGTCCTCCTATCCCTTTCCTCTGAGCTGCTGTCCTATACTGTCCTGTGTTCTTTCCACTGCTTCTTCCTTGATTCTCAAGTGTAATCCTTTACTCATCTTCAGTCCTTTCCTTTTTCTGAGATGATCCATTATTTTTTTCCTGCTGGTTCCCATTTCCACACCTGAATTTTGTTTCTGAGTTCACTTTCTGATCCTGTCAGAATAGCTGTGTCTCACTGATGTTGCTGTGACAGCCACGTGTTCACCCTTTATCATCCTTGTGCATTTCGCCTTCTTCAAGCATAGCAGTTCAAAACTTTTCTCCTTCTATTTTTTTTTTAATGCTCACACAGCTTACTGCTGCTTTGCTCTACCGTCTCCTAAATTGTCTTGCTCTCTATGCTTGACCAGCACAGGAGCTTGTCCTTTCATTGCTGTTAACCTTCTTGACTGTGTCCTTGATCTTATTTAACATGCTGCTAAAATCCCTTGGTGTCATTTTTATATTAGGACATCTCCTTTGTAAGTCACCTTTCTGGCTGCAGTGTATACCGAGATGTACTGGAGGTAGTCCAGGGGCAGATAACAACACTGCATCTGTCTGTCCTGAATTCCTTCCCAGTCTAGCTGCTTTGTCCTGTCCAGACTGCTGAGATGTGTTACGGTGTCTCCCACTGGTATTGTCTATTGTCTGACACACTGTGTTTTGCCTGGTATCAGGTTATTTATTTAGCAAACTTGCTGACTTCTGGAGGGAACTAGATGCCCGTATACTCTTTGTTGCTTCTTGTGTTCTCCTCTACTTTGCTTCTGCCTCTGCTTCCTTCTGGTAAGTCATTCCACACTCTCGTACTGACATGATATACCCCAAAATGGCGCAAGTAAGCTATCTATGCAGTGAAATTAGGGTTGTATCCAAAGCACAAGACTTCTGCCTGAGAGTGACCTCTCAACTGTGCTTGGGAGTGGTGCTTCAAATTAACCGTAAGCCTTTATTTTTTTTGTTATATATTTTGATTTGGTTTTTTACTTCCTATTTCTGGTGTAAGGATCTCTAAAGGGAAATATCTTTATGATTGCAGTGCGCAGGGGGATGTGAGAAGGAGGGAAAAGGAGATCCCTATGCATATGCCTTACTAAATTTGTGACATCTGAGTTCTGCACAAATGTTTATATTAAATACCTTGTTAGCTTTTTTCCCTCCCTGAAGAAAGCCCAAAGCTTTGGTTCTGAGAAAGTACAGATGGTAGAGCATTTTAGCTTTAAATAATACAAATTCTGGGTTTAAGAAGCTTTGGGAGAATGAAGCAGAATAATTTAGGAAAGAGTTTTGTGCTTTAATGGTATTACGATTGCATGCTGAAACCACCCCAATTTATGCATAAATTAAATTGTCAAAGTTTTTGCTGTACAGCAACAAAGTCAGTTTTGCATCATAAGTAAGCGTACATACTAAATACAGCATTAGATGCAAATCAGTTGTTTTTAACATAATTCTCCAGAAGCTGTTCTTTTATTAAAAGGCATCTGTAAACATATTAACTAATTTTTTTCTAAGTCTCAATGTTTTCTGACATATTTTAGTACAAATTTCTTGTCTCTTCACTTATCTACCAGTGGCTTAAAATGGCTGTAATGTTTTTGTGGAAGCCCTATATAAGTGATCTTTCTCCATGTGTATGTACAGGCTGTAATGTAAAATTGTTGGAAATCCTCTTGCCAGGTATAGACTATTTAAAAGTCGTCATTTCTGAGTAAGAGGCGGAAGTGACCTTGACCTGTGAGGGATAACCTGTAGTATCTGTTAAAGACCTGGTGTTCAGGACATCTTTGGTTAGTCCCTCTTGTAAACTGCAGAAAGCATGTTAAATAGACTGAAGTAAAGAGAATATTGAGGGAGGGGAAGGGGAATGTGCTGAACTTCAGCTGGTTTGATTTAACTAAAGCTGACTACTGTGCAGTAGTGTGAAACCATGCTTAAACAACTTAAACACCTGAAGGAGACTCACTAGTAGTCTCTTCCTAACCTCAGCCCCGGTTTCTAGTATGCCTCTACAAACTCTGGAGCACATCTTCTGTTTTCTTCTCAGAGAAAAACAGATTTGTCCTTTGTCTTCAGTAGATGTCACTTGATTACCAGTCTCTTCTCAGTCTTTCTTGTGCTCACAGCACTTCTACTTAGACGCTGGCTTCTAAATTAAAACTATTGATAAATGGCTTTGTTAGCACAGTAGTACATAAGTGAGCTATAGCATAATTTAAACATGTTCATAAGAACACTTTCATAACTGCAGTGCTTCTGTGGATGATTGCAAAAAAGAACTGTGCTGGTCTGTGGAAAGAGCTGAAGATTAAGGAGACAAGTTTGTTTTTAATGTTTTAAGTGTGAGGAAGGTTAGTATCCACCTTTGGAAGAAGGTGAGGGGAGGACAAACTTGAGCTATGTAATGTGTAAATTAAGTACTGTGTGCTTCAGTTGGGATCAGGATTTTCTTCAGTTAACTGCCAAGTATGATATCAGCATGCCTATGAATATTTAAAATGAAAACTGTTGTGTTCTCCCTCTGCTAATTCCTCTTTCATTTTGGTGAAGCTGATTGCTTCTCTTCCAATATAACAGAACCCTTGTCAAATTAATCTAAACATGACTCGAGCTCTATGAGTACAGTTATATTGGATGCACAGAATGCATTATATATTTAGTATTTTTAAATACTTCTCCCCCATGAAATGTGAGTAACATTTCATGTCTTTATGACCTTTAGTCTAAGGGATTCTTACTCATGAAAAGTTCCTGTTGATGCTAATTGCATTAGCAACAGTCTGGAGAACTGGGTTTATTATATTGTATAGCCCACAGGTTTTACTGTAGGCTTAAGAAATAGGGTCTTGCTCTTGGTTAGAAAACCTTACCTGGGATCTACAATGGACTGATTGCACTCTTGAAGAGTTCTCTTTACTCTGATGACTCTTGACCAGCTTTTAAGTGGAACACTTTAATGAGAAGCTGGCATAGGCTTATAAATCTCTTGTCTGACAGGTAGTGCTATTTTAATAGCTCTTCTGAATAAATATTCCCTTAGAACCTGTAAAGGTTTAGAGTACTACTGAACGTCATGTGCTGCAAAATTACTTCATTAACTAAAGAAACATTCTGAAAAAAACAGGGATTCTGCAGCTTAAAGTTTTTAAAGATGTGGATGCCAAAGAAACTAATCATATTTTAAATACTTGAAATTCTTACTTCACTTGTTGTCCGATTCAAAACCCATTGAATTCAATGGGAGGTTTTCTTTAGCCTTTGAATCATATTTGTTGAGGAGATCGTATGCTTACTCATGCAGTTTTATGAATACCGTTTTCCAAGCAGCAGTGGGACAATGTTTATTTTGAACATTCAGTATTAAGGTATAAATGAACTGAAATGTTTAACTCTGTTTACATACTGTGTGTTCCTCTCATGGAAACTATGATATGTAATCAATCAGTTCACTTGTCCAATTGAGTAGTTTATTGGCTCGTCACCTTTTTCATCTGAGCTTCCTTGTCAAAATTTTTTTTATATTTGAGTTTTAAATTGTAAAGGCAATTTTTATATGGGTCTCTCTTATTAAGAGTGTCTTCAGAAATGTTTGATTTCATGTTGGTCCCTGCTAAACACAAAAAAACAGACTAAATTTCATCTTTTAGATAAAAAGCAAATGGAGACTTAATCTTGTAAACACCTGAGTTTGTTTACTTTTAAAGCTGTGAGGATTCCTGTTGTTTTCCAGTGCTTCACAGAAACTTTAAGAGAAATAATCCTGGAGATCACTTGCAGAAATAGAGACTCTGAAGTCTCTGTGTTTTCAGCTGTATCAAGGGCCCTGCCACCACAAGAGGACTAGTATTGAAACCTAGATGAATGATTGCAGAGTGGAACAACTGGAGGGTGGAAAAATGCATCATCTTTTCTCCTCCTCCATTTTCTGTCTGTGTTCATCCTCCTTTGTCAGAGGTTGGGTATAGAAAAGGAGCTGGATCTAGATGTCAGTTATAGGTAGTGCTATGAGAACCACTTGACTTCCTGCTTTATGAGAAAGGGTTATGTCTGAGATGCTTATGTCCAAGCTGCTCTAACTGATTTAAATGTTCTTAGCATGTTGGTGTGCATGATAGCTGTCTCAGATAAAAGGTCCATCTAACTCAGTATCTGCTCTCCAACAGAGGGCAACATCAGCCCTCTAGTAAAGTCAGATGTCTAGTGTTGGCTTCTGGCTCTTGATGTAGAGAGAGAACCAAAGTCCAGATCCAGGATACTTAGGTGCGGAGTTATAGGCATTGAATAGTAGCATTTAATCCTTATGTACGTTTTGGAAATCATATCAGAACTTCTGAACAGCTGCTGCTTATGTAGGAATAAAATGTAATAACTTGCCTTGAGTGAAAGGCTGCTCTGATGAGAATGTATTTTTGCCTAAACAATTGCCACTAGCTTCAGGGCAAAACAGAGCATGTTTGTTTGTAAATGCTTTCAAGTATAACAAGCTGACAGTCCTTATTTCCAGGAGCATGAACAAAGTCCTCTTATTCCTTGGTGTGCAGCCTGTAGACTCTCACTCTCAACCAAGCTCTTGAAATCAAGGTGAAGTCTATAGCTGACATAGTGAATCACTGTATGCAATTTCCAGTATTGAACAAGGGGAAGGAAGCTGCTCCTGGTCTTGTAAAGTGAGACTTAATATGAATGGGGCTTCGTGATGTGACTGAAGCTTCACAGGAGAACGCAAAGGCTTTGGGCTGCCAAATTCTACTAGCATTTGCTGAGAGGGAGTTTAGTTGTTAATGACACTGGGCAGCAGATGGTCTTAGAAGAGTTGTTAAGACACTGTGGATCGTACTGTAAATATGTGGGTGAATGGAACTAGGATGCTGACAGTTCACTCTTACAGCTCATCATGAGAAGGTGACTCGAGTGGAATTCGGTATTGCCAGAACATGAATTTTTTGATATTTTGCAGTCTGCTATGTATCTGGGAAGAATTTTGCAGCATAACAGTGGTATGGTAGTCGGGATGCACTTACTCGTGTAAAATTCAGAACAGAGGACATCATATGCCTAGTCAACCTTGCTTGACCACTGCTGATCTTTAGACCTGAAGGTGCTGGACCTGTGCAGTTCAGCTACAAGACCAGTACAGGAGTTAATTTCAGTCTTCTGTTTTTCTTTGAATCCAAGAGAGCATTCATTCATCTGAATTGTTGAACCAGGAAATAAGCTGTTACAGGAAAAGGTCCCCTCTCCCCTACCACAAGCCTACTCTTCTGTTTTTCCGTCTCACTAAATACCTCCAGCCCCTCCATCCAAATGAAAAAATACAATTGTGGATTAGGGCTTTTTATTTTGATTTAACAGGGTGAGACACAAAGTAATTTATCCAAATCCTTTGCTAAATTTTTAGCCTTTTTAGCCTGCTTACCCATGCAGCTTTTCGTACGGCTTGAAGAAAATAACGATATAAAGTATCCTAAGTGTAATTTATAACATAAAATACAGCATGTGGAAATTATACAGATATATCGGAAACTTAGTGGACAGTGTGCAAGGGCACAGCTCCTATTGTTCTCTAGGGACACTTATTCACACCTGTGCCCTCACAAAGAAAACCAAATTTAAAACCTCTGATAAACCAGCCAATGGAAGTTGAGGTTTTGCCCCATGGTTGCAAGTGGGATAAGCAGATAGAATTTGAGACTCTTCAACTGTGTAGTAGCCCATTGACGCTAGGGTTCTCTTTGCTGTGATCTTCAGTGCAAGTGTAATCTTTGTGAACAAATCTCTAGAAGCCATTTTCTTCTTGTCTTGATGTCTAGATGTCATCTTTTTCCAGGTAGCTTCATGGGGGTTTTTTGATTGTTTTGTGTTTGGTTTTTTAATTTTATTTTTAATTAAGATCATCATTCACCTTCTTCCTTGTAATGATTCTTTCTCTCTCTGCAGTCTCCTAGCTTAAGTCAGAAGTGAGATACAACCTTAAGAATTCCTTTTTTCTTAAGGATGGGAAACAAGTTGTTTTGGACAGGTATTTGAAAGAATGCGTCAACTAAACCAGTGTCAGTAGTTCACGATAGCTCAGTAACTGGGTCCAGCTTTTTGCTTTGATGTCACTTATTGTCTGGATTCTGTCAGGCTCCTTGGAGGGTACTTGTCCCCATCTTGTGGTCTGTTCACAGACGCAGAACAGCTTTGCTGCTACTCCATGATGCAAGAGGTCATTAGGGAACTAAATCCACTGTGAATGGGACTGACTAAATGTAAGGTGCCTGTAGCCAACACTGTTTCAACTGAAATGCACGTCAGGTATCGCTGGCTTCCCTTGCGTGAGGGTAGCACTAACAAATTGTCTCTATAGTCTGACAGTTTCTGTAGTCCAGCCTCACAGCACGATCAAAAAAGTTTCATGGGCTTCCTCTCTTTGTAGTGATAGTATGGTGCTTGGTGTAAGATGTACTTTTTTTCAGTTGGCTTTGAGAAATTTCAGTGTCTTGGGTAACATTTTAATTTCTTTATCATCTGGTGGTGGCTTTCAGCCTGAATAATTGAAATACAGAGTTGACACCTAGGCAACCAAGCTGACTGTAGGTTTGGTAAGTTGCCTCCTGGATGTCAGGCTCTTGTTTCAGTGTTCCCACAAGAGAGCTCTTCATTACATTTAGCATAACTTGTGATGTTAAGTTGCAGTGCGTTTTTTTTTCTAGGTGAGTGTAATCTCTTACACTGTCAAAAATGCCAAAACCTTCATACCAGATTTTTATTAATTGCATCAACAGTGTAACTTCAGGAGAACTGTATTTGATCTCTGTATCATTTAGACTTTGACTAAACTAAAACCTGCATTTGCTAGTACTTCTGATTTCTAGTCTTGCATGAACATAGTATCTGCTTGAGAAGAATAGAAACATGGTTTGCCAGTCCACTGCATCTCTTCAAAGTCAAATTATAAAGTCTAATTTCTGAAAGGAAAACATTTTAATATTGGTAATTACTGTTCTGGTGAAATATTGAGGCTGGAAACAGATGAATTATGTCAATTAAAATCCTCACTTAACTTCTGTTAGGGAATGATTTAAAACAACAGTAGTAGTACATTGCCCTTTACTTTCTGAAGGCACATAATTCTTGCTATCGTTGAGTGACAGATACGCATGGACCAGTTAGAAAATACCACAAAGGGAGGGCTTTTAAATGTTCAAATTTGCCTTAATGACTTTATAAAAAAAAAGTCTGCTAGGACCCTCAACAGTAATATTTATGTAGTGTAATTAAGAGTGTTTGTTAGGGATCCCGTTATTGTTCACAATGTCTAGTAAATGTGACATACTATAATGTTCTGCTTTGTAAACATTATTGACTCCATTTTAAGACTGAGATTGCCTCATGCCAACAAATAAAAGAAAAATCATGGCCTCATAAAAACTTGTAATTATTTAGATGTGCACTCTGTGGGTTCCTGATGCAGTCAAAGTTGAGACTGAACCAAGGTGAATATTGAACACAGGTGCAAGCTTCGGTGCAGGTGATTTGCCAGTCTGCTTCTATGTAAACCTCAGCAGTCTGCTTAAATCTCACTAAGTTTAAGGGGTAAAGATGCAAATCTAAATAGCTTTTTAACCTCTCTTGCACAGACATATTGTGCTTCTCTATTTTTTTGTGTTTCTAGAGAGTAAGCAGATATTGATTTGTTGGTAATCCAATGTAGCCATGTATGTGTATTGATCAGCTAGTTATTCACTAATTGGAGGTAACTGAAAAAGTCCATCTTTTAGGGCTAAACTTACTTTTTTTATAAATTTTGTTGTATCTTAAATGGAAAAAACTTGGATACTAGATTATTTAAGCAGTAAGCAGAATAGGCTATCACTAAAAATGAATTTTTATTTCATGTTTGCTGTTAAAGACCTTTAATAAAACTGTTGTCTTGGTGTAACTACTTGTGTCATTCATTTTTTTCAATTCAAATAATGAAATTATCCGAGTCTCTTGGGCTCTGCTCTTCTGAGACCTGTTTGCTACATGAACTCAAGGGGACGACCTGTTTCTCTTTATTAGTCTATGAGAGCATTTGTTGTCCTTGTCTCTCTGCAATGGTGTTTGTTAGTCAAAATACCTTACAATACTGGTAGTAATTTTCTGAAGAGTGCGAAGTGACTGCTCTTAGCAATGAGAACAGATTCCACATAGGAGGCTTTTTTGATATAAACTTTGCTTTTATTGCGGTAGCTATTAGGTGCTGTTTCTACTGTCAGCCACTGTACAAACAGAGCAAAAGACAGGTGCTAGTAGAGCATCTATAGTCTAGGTAGCTTGCTCGAATTGCAGTCTCTCACGATGAAAACTTTCCCACAGCTGTGCCAGCAAACATCGCAGACCTGAGAAACATAGAAGTGCTCAACTTTTTCAACAACCAGATTGAGGAACTGCCTACACAGATTAGCAGCCTTCAGAAGCTCAAACACCTGAATCTTGGGTGCGTATCTTAGTGCAAAAATTTGCTGTAACAGAGGTAATGCCAAACGTTGTCGAAACTGAACCTGGAATTTCTTATTTTTTGCTACTGAAGTTTCTTTTTGAAAGTGTTTGTGAGGATATTTCGGCAATTATGACTTCAGAGTGTTTATCTAGTGTCCTGGATGATCAGGTACTTAAAAGCGATCACACACTTACTCTGGTATACTAATAACTGTCTAAGGGGAAACAGCAACTTGCATTCATCTAATACTGAAGTCAAACCTAACAATTATTGAATTTTACTTCCCTAGCAACTGTCTCTTAATTCTGTGGTTGCTGTGTAAGAGACAGGCTCTATATTCTGTTCTGTTTTAAAAAAAAAAAGGAAGCTGTTTTTTCCGTGTTAATTTAGGACTTTAATTCCAAAGTCCCAAATTTGGGATTAAAGACATTTCAATTTCTATTAAACCTGTAAAAGAAGCAGCAAATCTTTAAATGTGGTGTGTATTTATTTCAGAGAGCTACTATTGACTGAATTTGAGCCAGAGTCATTCCTGTTAAGCGTTGAGATACTATATTCCAGTAGAGTTGGTGGTACTTCATATTAAGTACACTTCCAGAAGGCTTTCTTGAATTATTAAGAAAATAAATGTGAAGCACAGAACCTCCTTAAAATTAACTGGGCATATTAAAGTGTAACTAATTAGAAAAACACTGGTAGGGGAAAGCTTTAGCTTTATAGTCTTCTCACAGAAAGAATGTTTGTATTTTATAAATTCAAACTTCTGATGACCTTAAATTGAGGATTATTTCTTTTTTACTATTTTAAATACCAAATGATTTTGGCAAAGATCTGTGTATCATGCTTTAGATACTTTTGTGAAGTGCTGATAATTGAATTGCATCTTGAACTGCTGAAATGACAATAAATGTTTTCATGATGATCTGTCTTCTATGGTCTTTATTTGGTCACTTTAGATCTCTAGCATGCCCTAATATCTGTTTGAACCTGGAGTTGCTTTTCAGAGCGAATATTCATTCATGATCAGGTTTCTATATATCTTGGGGGTTAAATCCATATTTTTGGAATGGTATATGTTGCAGTGTATGGAGGGAGGAAGAAGTTGGGCTCTTTCCACGGGCTGAAGCAGTGACAATTGTTAGTGTAGTTCAAATACTGGTCTTCATTAATGGAAAAAATGTAATGCAAAAGTCTACCTGGGGTTAAGACCAGCAGACATTTGGGTCTTGAATCACAGTTGCCACCTTCATGTGTCCTGTGGCCCAAGATCTTGTAGATTAAATGCTCTTCCTTCTTAATCCCCTCTTCAACCATAATCTTCCAGGCACAGGATTTACAGCCCAGCAAAATGGGCTCTGCTTCAGAGGTCCTTGGATTTAGTAAAGGGGAAACTTCTGCCCTAGTAGTTTGTCGGGGGGCAGCCTGAAAACCCTCGTCATCTGCAGTGCATGTGTGCACACAGGGCATCAAAACAGCCCTCTGGGGGAGAGAGAAAGCTTGAATAAGAGCATAGATTATTTTTGGCAGGGTTTTGGTGCGGAAGGGTCAAGTGGTGGGGTAGAAAGAGGGAAGGTGTACTGTTGCACTGAAAGCTGGAAAAACAAAAACCAAAACAACATTTGGAAGGCAGGTGTGGCATGGCTTCTGTGGCACAAGCTCAATGCTTGAACTTGTGCTGGGCAGGGACTTCCAGCTGGTTCTTTTTCCATGCCAAAGAATAGATACCATTCTACCTGTTGTCAATAGGGAGACCGCTCTCTCCCTGCTCCTTGCTTGCAAAAGGGAGGGCCATCAGGGCCACCCATCCTTTTTACTAGTGAAAAAGGAGCTGCTTTCTTTAGTCCTATTTGATATGAATAACAGTTTTAAAACCAGAGACAAGTCTACAGTAGCAATAGTGGAGAATGCCTTTCTGTATTTTAATAGCTACTACTATTGAGGTGCAGGTCCCTGGTAGGACTTCTTATGGGGGATGAGGAGGAAGAAGATTTCATCTGGAGTTTAGCTACAGAGAGCTGATCTCTGCAGGTTCGTGTTCTGGTGGGGCTGGCTTATGCAAAAGTGGGAGAGAAAAGGTGAAGTTAGTGTCTGAGATTCTGTAAAAGAAACGTTGTATGTGCTTCTCCTGCCTGTGCTCACATGGGTGTGTAGTTGTCATGCTTAGTCTGGAGGTGCAGCTGCTCTTCTATTTAATTCTGTGTCTAAAGAACTTTTAGAAGATGGCCTGTCCTACAGCCCACTAACTGTCCTACAGATGTATTTCACAGTATTTATCACATGGTATAGCACAGTGTTTGTCAGACATTGCATGGGGGAGATTAGAGCCAAAAGTCTTTATTTTTGGATACCTAAGTTTGTCAATACTTAACTTGAGTTTTGATAGTTTAGTGTTACATCACAGTTCATAGACTCACGTTACATCTTCTCTTGACTTCAATTGTGTCTATGGCTATTTATCACTTTTGCATCAGGAGGAGAGTCAAATTCAGAATATGTTTAGAGATAACATGTGAAAGGTCATGATTGTTTCCAGTCCCCACATAGGAAGAAAATCCAGTTCTTCAAAATAGTGCATGCTTTTCCTGAAGATGCCTATCTTCTCTATTCTACTTTCAAATCCAGGTGGCAACTGAAGTAAGATCCATACGCACAAGCTTTACGTTTGGTGTACATGCAATAGGGACAGTATAAATTGTAAGTTGATAGTTCTTTGCTGTTCATATGCTAAGCAGGCAGAGCTCCAGCTCATATACAAACAGTGAGGTGCTATCAATATTGTCTCCAGCTCCTTGTCTTTCTTCACCATTGCAGCAGCTCTAGTGATTATCTGTATCACCTTGTTCAAGCCCTCTGAGGTCAGAGAAAAGTTACTATTCTCTGTACCTTGTCTGCTCCAGGATATCAGAGAAGCCTTTTCCTTCTGGTAGCTTTCCTCCTCTTCTTCTGGCTTTTACCAGTGGGAACTGCTATCCTAAACCCTCTAAGACAGGCTGAATGAGCTATATTTAGACTAAGCCTCATCAATCAGAGGACTGACGTTTTATTTACTTCATGCTCCATGTGCATCAATAGTTATCTAGTGACACAAATTTGCTGTTCTTAAGAAGCGGTTTGAGCAGCAATTATCAAAGAATGTAAATACTGTGCAGTTGAGGTATTCCGCTTTCTATTTGGTGCCATGGTGAAGAACTATGTGGAATAGGGGAATGGGAGATGGTCAAGAAGATGTGCAAAAGGGTAATTTGTAGTTTGGCTAGAAGACAGGTCATCTACCAAGGACTAGCTTTCTCTGTGGCACACTGTTTAAGCTGAGCGTAGCATTGTGGCACCTCTCTCCCTGGTGCTTCGTGTTTCACGTGTGGCTGTTGATTGACATAATAAATGGAATCCCTTGCAAGTGTATAAGTTTTGGCAAATTTATGGGAGTGAGAGATTTAAAAAAGGTCTGCATCGCCGAAGGCTTGCTCAGTGTCTTTTAGCATCAAGCCCTTTTCAAAATAAAAGGGTAGTTTGGTTTAGAGTACACTTTTTAGAAATGAAACTCGTTGCCTGTATTATTCCTACCGGATGAAGTGAATACTGATGTCATGTTCTGTTTTTTCTTCTTCACCTACAGCATGAACAGGTTAAACACCCTGCCAAGAGGATTTGGCTCTTTACCAGCTCTGGAGGTTCTTGACTTGACTTACAACAACTTAAATGAAAATTCTCTACCAGGAAACTTCTTCTATCTGAGTAAGAAACTTTTCTAAAAACTCTGCAAATCTTCATGATACGGTGCTTTGCTTTCTGCAGTTGAAATTTATTTGATGGAGACCAACAGAATTTTTTATGATATTTATGTTTTCCTTTGAATATGTCTCGAATATTTCTACATAGCTCAGCAATATTTATCACTTATATACAGTCACCTGACACCATTGGACATGAGAAGACTTGGCTAGTAATGGTATATTAATTTTCTTCTGAGCAATATTTCCTTGGGTCCCATACATGCAGTTAAAACTTCATGTAAGCTTGCAAGCCTCAGGGGAAAGCAAACTGTTTTGCAAGGCAACTGTTGTGTGTTGACTCTGGAAACAATTGTGTTCTTGATGGTTCATTACTGAAATAGTTTTAACAGCACGTGGATGTTGAAGCATCCAGCATGTTAAAAAACATGGTAAGGTTACAAAGCTTGGCACAGGAATGGTAGAGCTAAGCTGACCTTTGGACATGTTAAAAATACAAGCTCAGAGAGTTAAAATAAAGGTATTGTAATGCTTATGTGCAAAAGGGCTGCATTATGGTTGCCTAAGCAACTTGAATTCTGGCACTTTCTGGATTTCAGTGATTCTGCTACCTTACTGGTCTTTGCAGTGTACTGTGCTGAAGTGGCTTCAGGGTCAGTGCATTTAGCAGCAAAAATGAAGGCGAGGGGAGAGGAAGGAGTGCAGCTGTCTGAGGGATTTCGTGATTGTAACCTGGCAGAGGGAAATTTTTAAGTTAGCATTATTAAAAATGGTCACATATAATGAAATGAAAAGAGGAGGGAGGAGTAAACTGCAAAGGACAAATGGGATTTCCTCTCTGGTGGGGAGGAGAGGTTTTGCTGACCTGACCACCTTCCTTCCCGCTGCACCCAACAGTTCTTTGTGAGCCTCCATTTTAATTTTTATTTTTTTTTTAAACAAACATGTATGCTCGTTCAATAATAGCAAGCTACATGGTTTTTTCTGTGAATTTCGTAGAGACTAAGCATGGAAATTATAAATTACATAATTTGAGTGTTCTGTATTGCTCCCTTTAAAGATTTCTTTCCCGGCGTTAGGCTGTGCTTTCTGTACAGTTTAACATAGATGTGTATTTGTCCAAAAAATCTGATTTTTTTTTTAATGTTTGTTTAGGATGCAAATTGATGTAATAAATAAGAATCAGGGGTAATAAAGACTAATGACTGTATTCCAACAGCTGAGCATTGAGACTATATGCCAGAATCTACTATTGTAGAAATTGTTAATTGTGCCAGTCCTTTTGAATATAGATGTTTTCCTGAACTCACCAACAATACAATAAGCCAGTAAATCTAAGTTTGACCTGCTTGTTATTATTGTGAGCCCTGGGTGTGTCAAAGGCTTTTCACCAAGTCAGGGTTATTAATCAAACTTGACTCCCTTTTATTGATTAGACCTCAAACGGTTGGGTTATATGCCACCCTGTTTATATATTGCTATTTAATTTGCAGCCACCCTGCGTGCACTCTATCTAAGTGACAACGATTTTGAAATCCTGCCGCCAGATATTGGGAAGCTCACAAAGTTGCAGATAGTAAGTAATTTATCTAAATTCTTGGAAAATCAATTCACTTTTGCAATGCTTGTAGGAATAGAATCTAGTCAATTTGAGGAGTAGTAGGGTAAGTTTGTGGGAATAGACCACTACACCTGGAACTGTTTCTTGTTTACCAGCAGACACTTGTAAATAAATTGGAAGAATTGAGCGTTTAGGAGAAAGGTGGGGGCAGAGGGAGTAGAGTTCTGTTTTAGGCTGCTTTATGGTGACCAAAAATTGTTCTGACTACTTTATATTCACTCTTAGCTGAGTCTTAGAGACAATGACCTGGTATCACTGCCTAAAGAAATTGGTGAGCTCACTCAGCTTAAGGAACTTCACATCCAGGGAAACCGTCTTACTGTGCTGCCCCCAGAACTAGGTAAGATTATGGATGGTCATTTATTTATTTGAATAATAACAATAATGATGGTGTTTCCGCTGAAACGAAACCAATTGTTAAACTCTAGGAAATTATTATGCTTAAGTTGTCATTGCTGCTAATATTTACTTTCCTGTGAGAAAGACTCATTTTTGTCACTCCTACTCAATATGCAGGAGAGGCCAGAAGATGCTGTGTGCTTAGTTTTATTAGGGTTTTTTTCATGTTACATTTTCCTTGTGTGTTAGCATACCTGACTGCCAACTTGTATACAGCATCTTGCTTTATATAACGTATCATAAATATTGGGTCCGCAAAGCTATTCTTGTCTCTGGCTGGGTTTTGAGAACACTATTTGGATCAGCCAAAATTATATTAGGCAAAAATGACAGCAGTATAACTGACTTCTTTGTGACTGTTCCTGTGAAAATGGAAGTTTGATCAACTAGAGTAAAATATAGCTAAATTAGAGGAATTTTTTTGTTTTCTGTTGCAGTAGCCTACCTTTCTTAGTGAGTTGATGGCGGTTTCACTTAAAGCAGTGGAGCTGGTTGGTGTACTTTGAATTTGTGATATTGGCCATTTAAATATGATTACAAGTGGCCTCTTTAAACCTATAAGGTAGAGTTTATCTTTGAAACTTAAGTATTGATTTTGGTGAATTTGTATTGCGGTGTTCCATTTTAAGGAGGCGCTTTAACTTCAATAGAAGTTGTGCCTGTTTGCCCCATGCCAGAATTTGGTTTCAGATCTTTTTAAAGATTGTCATAAAATATTTTTGTTGGGAATAACGTAGCTGCATCAATTATCTGTTGTTGAAATACCTGTTACGCAGGGTTTGTTCCTTATTTCTTGTTATTGTGGACTGTGACAACTTCTTTGTTTCTACTGGTACCTTCCAAATAATAGTTCCCAAAACTCGGAAAGATAGGGACTGAAGTTAGCATGATAAAGCAAAATTATTTGTTGTCATAAGAACTTGCTTCGACCCATTAGAGAATGTGGCAGCTGTGTGCATAAATGTGACAGCCTGCAAAGTGTGCTTTTTGTTTCATACAGAAGTGTCTGCTGCTTTCTATGAGGTGGGGGAAAATGTTTGTCTTGACTCTTACTTGTTTATCCACCATGGTTTTTTTGCCTTTGTCAATCTAGTGGACTATTTGATGCTGAGTATTTTTTATTTTTTCGTTTCTCACCACTGGTAGTTGAAAGTTGCTCGTTTGCTTAATTTCAGATGTTTATTCCTTGACACGCGTATACTTTCTTTAGCTTTTTATCAAAGTCGTATTTATTTATAAAATCTTTTTCAACAGCAGTAACATCTCAGAAGCATGTAGTATCTGTAAATGTACTTCCATGTAGCTTCCTAAATTATAGTCTTGTTTTTTTCCAGAAAGTGGAAGTTAAATGCTGCACTGAGTCTAACCGCCTTCTGTGGCTAATTAAATGTTCTAACATGCTGCGGCTGTACGAGCATAACAGCAAATTCACTTTAAATGGTTTTACATCATTGTCCAAACTGAATGGAAATGTTTGAAACAAAATTCTTTGTTTATTTTGCACTGACCTGCAAAACTCAGGATGGCCAAGGGAAGCATTTCTCCTGTTAGCATTTTAGCATTTGTTTGCATTATAGAGCAATATCACAATCTGGTAGAAAAAGGACTTGTAATTTTGCCCCACCTGATCAGGATGACGTGCATTGACACAGCTTAAGTCCTTGTCACCTCAGTTCTTTATTACTCAAATGCTATTCTATAAGTTATACTTTTCTCTTCATTTTATGCTCTTACCCAAGATTCTGATTCATGATCAATTGGTGTAATTTCTATTGCAGGCTATGCCATGTGTAGCACTAGAATAATTTATATATATATATATAAAAATATATATTTATATATATTTTTATATATATATAGCTATAAATAGCCTAGATTTTGAGGTATATTTCCAGAGAAGATTACTCTGAAGTCTAGATTTATAACTTGTGCAACTTGTAAGCATATTTACTGTGCAAAGCAGTGTTGTTGCTTGTTTGTTAAACACCTAGGCAAACATTTAGGAAACAGATTTTAGTAAATGGTGCACCAGGCTGGGCTTTGGAGAGCTTGTTTGAGATGAGGTAGAAGCAGGCCACAGGCAAGCATGAATCTGCTGAATGATTAGAAGTCACTTTGCCTCTGCAGCCCTGTTTGCCCTTCTGCAAACTAGGGCAATTTAGAGAAGCTGTCCCCTTTACAAACAGTTTTAAATCTGCCAAGGAAAGGTGGTGTGCGAGTGTTGCACCCTAATGAATGGACTGCTAATTCCATAGTCGCCTTCTGAAGGAGAAGCAATTTTATCTGCTGCCTGAGTTCTCCCTCCTAAATTTTTAAAATTGGATTATAATGTAAGGAGAACTATCCAAATACTTTGTGCTGTGCTTGTTGGATAAATAGCTTTTCAATGAGCAGGTCCTATTTGCATTAACTGGAGGTACTGCTGTTCCATTTAAAGTAAACAATCTTTCCTCTCTCATTATCACTTTCATAATTAAAGGTGCTGAAGGCTTTTGACTGGCTTAGTTCGGCACTGGTGGACAGCAATGAGTCATTAGATGTTCATTTACCAGGGAGATGGGCACAATATAAACAGCAGAATAAAACAGTGTATGTGAATGAGGAGAAGGGGAGGAGTACATTAAACTGTTTTTTAAAGGTAATGGAAATAAGTGCAGAAGACGACATGGAGAGTAGGGGTGAGAAAAGGCCACAAACAGGCATTGAGATCACAATTTTGGAATGGACAGAGATACCAATAAATAAAACCTTGCAGTCTGCTCTTAATTTCACCTGACGTTGATTGAGTGCGGCACACACCAGTAAGAGGACTGGGGGAGATCAGCATTACCCTCCTCTGTGTTTAGCAGAGAATACCTATCACTAATTTAAGAAAAATATCCTTGCCCAGGAGGAAGACCCCTGTCTAGAAGAGCTCAGTGGTGCTCTGGGTGAGGGAGCTTGTCTGTAAATACAGTACGTGTGAGTGATGAACAGAGGAAATGGCCGGGAGTAGGTGGGTGGAATTTGCAGCTTGTTTTTATCATTTGTCTCTCAAAACCCCGTTCATGAGGAATGGTGGTGGGCAGTCATATATAAACTTTAAGGAGGCACTGGCATTTTTTTCCTTAGCATTTAAAAGGTTATGTGCTGCATTGCAAGACAAATAAATCATGATTCACTGCAACAACAGAGTTGCAGTCAGTTATATGAATTGCCAAGGAAGCACTAAATCTGTCACTTTGTGTATTCTGACCATTTAACAATTGGAACGGTTTTTGGAAAGAAAGCCGAGCAGAAACAAGAACCACGTAAATGACAGATGTAATTAGTAAGATCAATGATGGTGTTTTAGTTCATTGTATGGTCATCTGGGTGGACCTATATGTGCCACAAAAGATTTTCTTAGCTGAGTCAGGAGTGTAAGAGTAGTATAAGGCGCAGAATATTCACAAAGTTGTAGCTAAACGTAAATATCCACCCAGAGAATGTAACTAGCTTATCTGTAGGTTTGCATTTATAATGAGAAAGCAAATGGCAGATTTTTAAAACCAGATTCTAATGTTGACTGTGTTCGTTACCCTGCTGCCAACACACATGTGTGCACACACGTACATGGAGTTTGCTCATGTGTATGCATGTGGGAAGAACGGTGATTTCTAAGGATGTGTTTTTAATTACCATCCTCTTTTTCCAAAACTGAATGTTGGCATCAATGGCTTTTAAGTATACTATTCAGTACTGTTCTAGTTTATCAAATAATTTCCTCAGGCATAGGGAGACACTATCAAAACTGTGACGTTAGGGACATACTTGAAAAGTGGAAAATTCAAGCCCTTTAAAAAAGAAAAAAACCTTTATGGAGTAAGTAGCCATGTTCCTTTTTAGGAAGGGTGAAACATTTTGTAAATTAAATCTGTATGTCAGAATGGCTAAGTAATTCTGTCATCATTTTTCAGTTTTGAACAGCTAAATTATCTTCTGTGGATAAAGGATTGGCTTTAAATAGAAAGTTCAAGGATTCCTGACAGAAGTCTCAATATTTCCATCACAGGGGAGGACATTTTAAAATTCAGGCTTTTGAAATGACTCTAGAATTCGTGAATGAATATTATATTACGCAAAGTAGTTGCTGCAGTTATTTGTTCAAGTTAATATTAATTGAAATAGCAGTTTACTTAGGTAATTGTAACGGGCATGTGCAAACATAGGAATCACTTATTTCACAAAAGATTTTTCTTTTCTAAATATACTTGACGTAAACATCAAACTTTACTTATTTCAGTATAAACCACGACTGCACTCTACCTGTGTCACAACACAACGCTGCTTACAGCTGCAAATACAGGTCTGTGGTGCTTGTTGGAAGCCTGAACATCCTGAGGCTCTCTGGACACCAGCTGAGCACTGGAACAACTAATTCATACCTTGCAATTTAAAAAAAAAATTACCTGTTTCTACTTCTGGAACTAAGGCAAAGGTGCTGTAAGAAAGTAAGGAGCTTTATTAAACTTCCCAGTGGATAAAGAAAATAACTGTTTTCTAGGGTGTAGCAGTTTACTAGTTAAGGGAAAATAGAAAAATGTACATAATAAGGTCATGGACAGAGTATTTATGTAAGAAAAGCATCTCTGAAAATTTGTGGATATTCTAATTGCGTTTTTCATTTTTTGCTTGTTTTAAGTTAAAAAGGGAAGAAAAAAAAACCCACCACCAAACCCCACCACTTTTTATGCAGTTAGAAACCAGGCTGATTCCACAAAGTACTTGATGGGAGTTAAGGTGCAGGGGAAGAGGTGACAACTCTGCAGTTTCATTATACGCAGAAAGATGTTTTCTATAGCCCATCATTTAGATTTACACGACCGGCATTCATTTCCTTACACTGCTGTAATTCTTGCCAAACTTCCCAAGATTCAGATTTGATCTTACATTAGTTTTTAAAATATGCAAGTCCTACTGTCGCTTCTCAGATGACTACAGTGTGTGTGTGTAGGATTTCCTAATGTTGACTGTACTCTGATTATAAGTACCATCAGCATAATAATGACACTTCTGTCAGCAAATATTTCATCTGTTGGAGCTGTGGTAGGCAAGAGTACCCTAATTAGAGCCAATCTGAGCAAATGTTATGGTTGTTGTTAAATTTGGTTAATTTCACATTTTTCATAGTACTTAAAAGTGGTTTCGCTCTTCTGAGTACTTGGTAACCTGTGTTTGAATGGAAGTTTCAAATGTACGGGGCAAAAGCAATACAGTGAATCCTTTTTGAACTCATATTTTAAAATTAAATAGATTTTGGTCTGATAGGGACCCTTCAAAGAGGGAATGCTCGGTTGAATTCCCATGTAATTGGGAATCCCAGGGGAGTTTCTGAGTTTGGAAAAAATGTAGAATATATTTCAAAATAAGTTGGGATGCTGATCCTCTAAGCCTGTAATACTTCCTGTGCCATTAAAACGTCTTTGATGTTAAACTTCTTTGACATCGCGTTAATTCCCTTTGTTCCAAAAGGCATCTGCTGCGTAGTGTATTTCTTGGGTTTCTTCCCTGGGAACAACACTCAGCAGTGACTGACTGTTTGCCCCTCGAGATCCTGGTCAGCGCTAGACATTTGTTACACAAAGCAGTGAAGGAAATGGTATTTCCAGCACAATGTGTCGCCTTTCAAAGAAAGAAAACGGTGAAGCTTAGCAATACTTGTAGGTCTTCCAGTAAATGGTCTCTCTCTTACATTAGGAATGTGGCAGAAAGGAATTTAACTGAGTCGTAAGTAATTTGAAATAATTTTAGAAAGAACATAGGAAACATTTTGAAGTAATTTCTTGGATTTTTGTCAAAATGCTGTTGCTTCTGCCGTTCCCCTTAGCTGCCCACACGATGGCATCAGCCGGGCTTGTTGCCTTGGTACCTGCAGGCTGTGTGTGGTGGAGTTTGGCTGTTGAAACAGCGTGATTTGTCATGTGGAAGTACAAGCCATTAGCAGAGTGTTGTTTGGCTGGGAGTGCCTTGTGTGCTGCATTGAGTAAGTTCCTGTTTTGTGGCTTTCATCAGTGAACGTTAATATTATTTACTCTTTCTACTGGTTGTTCTGCTAAGGTCAGGTTTGTTGTGTGGAGTGATGGTAGAAATTGCCAGGGCTCTTCCCTTGTTCCCAGAGAATTAACCACTCCTTCTGTCACCTGAATACGGCAGTGTGAGTTTGCCCAGCCAGGTTAGATCTCTATTCTGCCTGTGCTTAATACGTGAAATGTGGTATTAAGGGAGAAAGGGAGAAGTTCAGCATTTCATCCGTTCTGTTGTCTTTCCCAGGCTTCATCTTCAGTCCTGACACATTCTCGAGCGAAAGTCTCCTCGTGCCAGACTCCCCACTACATTTCAGTGTAATGATTCTGGCTGACCTTTGCTATGATGCTGGAATTTCGTATAAATACCTCAGGACTAAATTCACTTTGTTTTAAACTCTCTTCTTTGAAAAGTTGAGGTGGCACAGTGCTGGAGAGCAAAATCCTCTTCCCACAGAATTCTAATAGCGGTAGCTGAGGCAATACCAGTTTGCCCTGTATCACTTCACCTTTAAGTCGCGGATAGGGAATTCAAGATTTAGTTGGTCTGCTTTTACTTTATTTCAGCTGTGGTCCTTTTGCTGAGAGTTGAAGCAAACAGAGTAGCTATTCTGGGATCCCACTCTAAATAATCAGAGTCTTTATTTAACCTATCAAAGGGAAGAGTGAGAGGTGGCTTAGCTGCCGATCCTCACTAACTCCATGAGAAGAAAGCACTGGTCATCTTTCTGCCTTGCAGATGGGCGGCAGCAGCAGCAGTGTTTGAGAACTTCAGCACTGAAATAAAGAGTGCATTCTGACAGTGATGAACCATTTGAACAAGACATCACTGGCAGAATCTCCATCTCCTGATGTTTTTCAGACCAGATGTTTTTCTGTTTGAAATGACTTTGTTAAACTGTTCAATTACTGAACCGACACAGAGATCTACTGTTAGACGCATTCAAGTCAACATTCAAGTTGGGGTCTAATCTCTGAACTCATTATTGGAAATTCTCATTTACATCTAAGAAGTTGTTAGAATAATGTGTGATGTTGCAGTATCTGTACTCCTGTAAATAATTGTAAAACTCCCTGAAACGAATTGTAAAACCGAGAGTGGGCTTAGGCCCATCAGTGTCTGGCTTTCTGATTACTTATTCAGCCTTCTCTTACCCTGGGGCTTCCTGTCTAATGCTCACTGGTGAGGCTGCAGCCATTCCTGTCTATGTGGTCAGGAAAGCAGTCAGAGGAAGACTTACAGCTTGCTTCTGTCTGATGGATGCTCTGGTGTGTCTGTTTGGTTTATTTGTATGTGCCGAATCTGACTTCTTGTTATTTGAGACTTGAACCTTTTTCAGCTGTTACGTAAAACCACCACAAAAGCTATTTTGAGGTTCTTGACACGCTGGTGACTCCAGGGGATACTGTTAGACTTTCTCCAGTGCAAGAATGTAGGGGCAAGAGGGCAAAAGTGTTGCTAAGGATCAATCTTTTGGAGGCGCTTCAGTGTAGATTTAGATTTACTAGTTGTTTTCTTTTAGTGCATAGAAACTCATCAATAACCACGTGTATATTTCCAACATATGCTGTGGAGCTGTAGATTTGTTTATCATACTGAATATTTCTATGAATATTTTTGCAGGTTCCAAAAAGATTGAGTCACACTTCACTTATGTACAAGAAGTCTTTGCTCTCCGTTGTCTTGCTGCTCCTTTGTAACTACTGTTCAAATCTACTCTCTTCTGTTACTAATCCTTCAAAAGTGAGAGGTCTTCAAAGCAGAGGTGATCTTGCTTGTTTATAGGAATTATATGAGTTACAGATGCACAGCTTACATGTGCTTAAGATTGGTGTAAAAATCAGTTGATTTTGATAACACTTCATGGTATAGAAATCGGTATATATTTTCATTTTCTAAAATAGATTTTAAGACGTCATTCACAATTAATTGCTTTGCTGTCATTTTTATGACATAATAGTCATGATATTTCTTCCACCCCTATGCTTAAACAAATTTCTCTCTCTATGGAGACAAAGCACATGCCACAGAAGTAATAAAAATTATAAGCCCTGTAGTGTAAAGCAAATCTAAAACAAGCCAGGACAGAAATATTTTTACATATAACCTAAGTTTAAATTTAGTGTAGTGGATTGAGCCCTTTCTTAGCCTTTAATAAAACAGGATTCTAGGGTATTTATATCTAAATAAAGAAATAAAACTTATTTCATTCCTCCTGTCCTTATGTATGACAGTGAGAGAATAAGACCTTTGTGTTGTAAAGGGAAAGAACATTTAAATTGCAGTCTTGAGAGGAATCGCTTAAAGGGATGTGTTACAGGCTGAGGACTCTCCTTCAGGTCAGTGCAGGAGAGGGTGGGCTGGAAGGTGAGTCAGAGTATTAACCAGACGCAGATGTGAAACTCAGCAATGTACAGGTGTGCTGGTTTTGGCTGGGCTAGAGTGGTGCTTAGTTGCCAGCTGGGGTTAAACCATGACAACAGGCTAAAAATTATTTCCATGGATTTTAATGAAGCTCCACTAGGGATGAATTTAAACCATTACAAAGAAGCGTTGATCTGGCATTTTACAGCTAGGATCATGTTTCTTATGCTGAATGCCAATGTTCACTTCTCAAATGTCAGAGTTGTTTAATTACTTTATTTCACCTTTTAATTTTTGAAAGTATTTAAAGTGTTGCCAAGGGGCGTTGGAGTGGAAAGGACAAGTCAGGTTTGTGTTCATTCTGTTTTCTTTTATTTGTATTGAAGTAATGCCTGTGTACACTAGTCATATCTTACTATACCTTAAGTATACCTACATTGGGTAAATATTATACACTCCATATATCATACATCATAAGAGGATGAGGGGCTTATAGTTGAATATAAGAGGTGCTTGCAGGCTAAATCTAATGGTCAGGAGGAGCCTGGGAAGTCTGGTGTAAAAATCTTGACACTCTTGGTCAAAGTAATAGGTAGCATTATCACTGGCTCTGACAGTTTCTGCAATCAGGACTGTGGGAGGCAGCATTTTATTTGATTTTTATAGCGCTTTTCTGACCTTTGCAGGCAGTTGAGCAAAATACGAATGTTCACACAAACCACTTTTTGTTTCAACAGCACTGAAGGAAAATAACAATAAACATTAACTATCATGTTTTAGATCAAATGCAGGATAGATTTATTGAGGGAGGTGCAGGGAAACAATAGCTTCCTTTTCCCTTTAACCTCACTCAGGATAGGATGTGCCCACTGTCATACGAGATGTCCCTTCTGTCCACCCATGGCTGTGGGACCTCTGAATTTAAGCAGCGGTAAGTTGTATTTGGCATAAGTTAGAATACATTAAAATTAAAAATATGCATACTTTGATTTTGTCCTTGACTTTTCAAGGGTTTGTTTTGGTGTAGATCTATTTACTGTAGCTTCCAGGTGGCAGCTAACAAGGGATATGGGCAGCACACAGTTTCCAGCTCTGCACAGCTTACTAGTTGGGCATAGGGACAATGTGTTTTTAAGGTGGATTAAACCCAAGAGTTCAGTCACACCAATCCAATAAAACTTAATGGTTCAGGATCATCTTTAGATACAATGAGTGCTGAGACACAGAAAAAAATGCCAATATCAGGTATTTCTAAGACCACACAGCAGACTCCTTTTAGAAGGCTTTTGGTCATTCTGTGCAGGTCATCCACAGCAGTCAGCTGTTAGAGCTTTATATCTGCTCCTCTCTATTCCAGACTCTATTATCTTTTCAGTATCTGCTCACTTGTAGCAGCACACATCCACTTTGCATTCTTCCTACTTGGAAATCTATGCCTGTTCAAAATAGAAAGCTTAAAAAAAGTATCCTCCAGGCTTAGATATTAGAAAATTCTTTAAGCATGTTAGACCTGGGTTCTGGGATATATAGTTTTGATTATTTATTTATTTACTTATAAGGATAATTTTAGAAGCACTCAAAAATAATTTGAAAAACATTTCTGTGATCCAGGAAAGGGGCTGCGCTGACTAATCTTAAGGATAGCCTTCTCCTCCTCTCGTACCAGAGGTATGGGACTGTAATGCGTTTCAGTGGAGTTTGTCTCTTTCAGTATGGCAAATTAACAAGAACCTAAAGTCCATTATGAAGAAATACAATTTACTAGTTGTGACAAGTTTTAGAGATGATAAACTAATATTTTTTAATAGGCAGATGTGCATGGAAAGAACAAACCAACAATGACCAATGCAATCTCCAACCCTAATATATTTTGTGATTGAATCTTCAACACTGGATTTTTACTAGAGGCAATTTTGTATTTTGTTTACTAAAAATATCTGAGGGATTTGATGTGATCTGTGTAGCAGAACAGTATATAAATTTCCTAAAGGCCTGGGGGTAGTCTTCTGCTGATGCTGCTGTAAGGTAATATGCATGAAGGCGCATCTGCCATGGCTTTTTCCCTGGCCTATGGCTCTAGTGCTGCAGGAATGGAATAACAGTGTTTCTTAGCACAGCTAAAAAAACATGTAGGCAAGGAGACTGTTGGTGGTGTGGGGGGACAGGGACACATCTGCAAGGTGTCCAGGCACACAGCGCTCCTGCAGTCAGCCTGGTACCAGAGCCATTGCTTCAGGCAGGTTTGGTGATCTCTTCCACGTTGCTGGGTTCGTCTTGGTGCGCAGGGGCAGAAGGGTTCATGTAGGGCTCCCGTGTGTTTGTATTGCTCCTGAGGTGTTACTGAGACTTTGGCCTCGTCCTTGGGACTCCGGCGTGGCCTGCAGCCGGAGCAGAATTAGGTAAGCCCTTGATTCAGGGATGTTTTAGCTGTAAGTACAGAAAGGACAGCAGGATATGGCCCCAAGCAATGTGCCGTGATTGCAGGAGTGACCTGTTTCCATCCAGTCTCAGTTTTAATTATACGGCTTCTTTGTTCTCAAGTGGCTTGCCTTATGGCAGGAGCATAAGGCTCCATTTCCTCCCTAGTGCTGATGAGGCTGGGCAGGCTCTCTGTGACTTCTTACCCTGCTTCATTTTCTGCCTATTTCTGTCCTTCATTTACAGATGGGAATTTTGGAGGGAGGAGCTTAAAGCATCGGGTGCCCCATCCTTCCTCCTTTCTGCGCAGCAGCCCTCCTTTCCTCCTCTGCGGAGGAGCACCTGCTCTCTGCCTGGTGCTTGCCATGACGGGTTCTTCCTTTTCGCACTGCAACAATTCTTCAGTTCAAAGCTTGGGCTGCGAGGTGGCAGCTGACCTCTGGCTCCAGCTGTAGGTGGAGGGCCAGCTGCTGCTGGCAGGGCTCCTTGAGGGGCGTCCTGGGCAGGGAGGGGGTGGATTCCAGTGCAGATGCTGGACTTCCGGGTGCCTCAGTTTCCTCTGTAATTAGATTAATTTTACCCTTAGGGCCTCTGTTTGCCTCTTCCCTCTGAAGGTAATATTTGTACCTGACCCTGGTGTGTTTTAGGGAAAAACAGACGGTGGAGCAAAATGAAGTGATTACTTTGGCATGGAGACCAACAGTTCTCTTTGCTTGGGCAGTCCTCTCTTTGCTGTAAGATTTCTTTGGCTTTAGTAGAATAGTATTTATTACAATTACATTTAAATGGGCCATGTGGTATTTGGAATGGAAGTGGGCACACTGTGCTGCAGGGATGGAAACATATGGCAGTGTTCCCTGGGTGGTAAATCTCTGTCACAGCTCGGGACGAGAGGATTCAGCTGAGACCCTGGCTATTGAGATCTGGGGAATGTGTGACTTAATCCTGTAAGCAATTTTGTAAGCAATTTGACCCACGATGGGGCCAAGCTTGCCTCCCCAATAACTATATTTATTAGTTGTACACAGATTGATCATTCTACCTTGATGCAGAGCTGCAATTACAGTGTTGGTAGTTTTGGAGAGCAATGTATGTGGGGTTTTTTTGCAGGCAGTAAAATGGAAAATCCAATTTGCAATTGCAAAGCGAGCCCCTGAGTGATACGTGGTCTTCATAGCGGCACCGGTCAGAGGGTTACGGCTAATCACAGCGCTGGCTTGCTTCCCCAGTGGCTCGTGCCTGAAAACTGAATAGCGAGCAGCGTGAGCCGGTGCCGTGAGCCAGCGTGGATTTAGACACACAGACTTCTAGCTTATTAGATCCTCTTTGTCACAGTACTTAATCCTGCTTCCTGATCCTTGTTAGAACAAGGCTGCCGAGTCCCTTAATAAAGGAGATGGGTGCGAGGCTGCTAACGAGGCGCAGTGGAGCATGAGGCAGCCAGGGCAATTGCTGCCTGACTGACAGAGGGGCGAAGGCGCCCTGCCTGTTGTTATCTCAGAGCGGGCCTCAGACAGCTGACAGATGAGCTCGCTAAGGTAATGGTAACTTGTTGATAGGCTGATATGACATGCATGACATCCTTTCACACGGTATAATGGTCTGTCTTTACTCTAATTGTGTTAACCCTTTTTATGGAGAGGAACGGGTCGAGGATTAGCTGTAATGCAGAACACACACCGAAATGGCCAGCAAGCACTGGGCTTGCAGCAGCTCCCGTAGCATGCGTGTGTTCATGCTACTTACACGAGTGCCTTTAATTTTGAAATGCTAGCACATCAGGTTGACTACAGATTCCTCTGACAGCTTGGTTCAGCCAGTCTTCAAAACCTTGTAAATTTTTTTTGGTTTTGTTTCCCATGGTTAAACATTTTTTTTTATTATTATTTATTTATTACTTTAGATTTATGGGAGGAGGGTAGACCTTTCTCCATCGTAAAAGTCACAAAAACAAATTTAAAATGGTAGCACAGATTCCTTATTTTAATTTAAGGAACACGAGAAAATATTTCAATGGCCAGACCTTCCTGGAATTCAGCCTGTTGTATCCATAGCCAGTGAGGAGTTTCAGTAGAGCATGTACTGTTTTGGTTTTGACTGGTAAACGTTTACAAAAGGAACAAACAAAAAAACCTCAAGCAAGCCCCTAATAGGTCTCTTAAGTCTTCCTGTCAACAAAATAGGTAAAACTGGCATGTTGCAAGAATGATGTTTTTATTTGTTTTTCTCGGTATAGAGAGCTACAACCACAGATCGGCGGTAGGATCTCAGTATAAACACCACGTTGGGCACTGGGAAGGCAAAAATCCTGTTGGGCTTTGCTTGTTGACGTTGTGCTTGGAGCAGTGATTGAGAAATGCTTTGCAATGCTAAGCTTCAGCAGAGCAAACTCCTACCACAGCGTCATTCTCCTTTCATTCCTGCAAGCTGTGGTGGAGAGGGCCCAACAGCTATGCACTATTAAGCCCTGCTTAAAACTAATTTGATGGATAAATATTATATGCAGTGGTCTGAGTTCAATCCTGCTGTGCAATAGGTAGTAGCACTGAAATGAATAGGGTGGAACTGCATCCATCATGGTGGGAACTACTGTGTCCTCCTGTTCCTCACCGCTAAGACTGAAATATTTGCTTTTATTATGGTTGTACTCTCTGAAATGAATGAAAAGTTCTATATTCACAGGAAGATATTTCTTACAAATTTTTCCTATTTCAGATTTTTTTCATGTGCTGTTTTGTTTAATCTCTTTCAGGTAATTTGGATTTGACTGGTCAAAAGCAAGTCTTCAAGGCAGAGAACAATCCTTGGGTTACCCCTATTGCTGACCAATTCCAGCTGGGAGTATCTCATGTTTTTGAATACATCCGTTCAGAAACATATAAATAGTAAGTATTGCATGTTGCTTATATACTGTAGCTGTATTGGGTTTTTTTCCTGTAGTGTGTTTGGCAAAGTGTTATCAGCTATACCCTGCTTTCATAATCCATGCAGTAGCTTGGTATTCAGCGTATTGAGGAATTTTGCAAACAAGAAGGTAAATAAACGTGATTCAGACGTGTTGGGAAAGCACAAAGACTGTTTGATGTTGTCCTGCGTTTGTTGTTCATTTCCAAGAGCTATTAAGTAACATGAGAGATGTAAAAGAGCAAGCATTGCAAGCTTTTGAGAAGTATTAATTTTAAGTATGTACAGTAAGGTTTTATAGATTTAAATAGATATTTGTTAATGATTTTGGATGCAAGTTGTTACGTTTTGAAAGAGATGTCCGGAATTTAAACCTGTTTTGATCTGGACTGGTTTACACAAGTCTACAACCCTGATAATTCAAATACTGCTACTAGTGCTTTCTTCAACAGTGTAAGTGGAAAAAAATAAACCTCATGCTGGGATTTCTCCATTTTAATTCAAAATTCTATGTACAAATGCTAAGCATTTGTTAAGGAAATAATGTCTTTAATCATTCACTGAATTGAAATACTTCTTTTCAATAAAAATCTCCGTGTTACCAGTCCACAGTAATACTTTAGATGGGAAGTTATTTTTATGTGTCTGACAACAACCTTGATGCTGTCTTCCTAGAAGCAGTAGGTAGTATGACACGCAGTACAGCCTCTAGGTTGGAAAATTAGTTTTTACATTTCCCCTTTATTTAAAAAATATATTTTAATAATTTAGAAGCATTTCTGACTTTTTTTTTTTATATGGTAGTGTCTAAACTCAATTACCAAAGGAGAGTACTCACAGGTGAAGGTTTTGGGATTTCAATTAAGTAACCGAGATGTAAATTTCTATATGAAACTAAATGATCCGGCAACGGCTTTTGTAGGCTGTTCTTCATTTACAGAATTTAAGTGAAAAGGATCACAGATGGGAGAGTGGTTACAAAAATTGCATGTCTCAGAAGTGTCCTGATATTTATGCTATAATACGTGTTCTCGAGATAGATTTATTCATAGATTTAAGTAGGCTGCAACACCCGTCTTCTAGTAGTACTCTGTACTACAGACATGGTGTAGGGAAACAGCTGTCTGTCGCCTTAGACCATCCCTTCCCCACAGTCCATTGTGTAGCTGCATCTAGGTTTCTTTATAATGTTTTGTAAATTTTTTTTAATGCCAATTTTATATTTCTGTTTGCTGAGCAATGTAGATCAGGGACCCCCATGCAGTTCTCACAGGGACAGCTCTGGGCATCAGGAGGACAGTAAAGTTTAATTCATCACTTGCCTCAACTATTGCTCTTTGTTTTAAATTAGCCATATGATGTTTGCTGTCTTGTTATTTGCTGACACTGTTAGCAAGACAGTGTTGTTGGCTAATGGGCTCATTTTGATTTTGTCTGCAGTAAATATTTGAAGCCTGTATAGTTAACAGTGTAAGCAAAATCAGACTACCTGTTAATGGGGGGAAAAAAATAAAGAATCTTTCCATGGCTTACTCCTGGCTTCTATTTTGATCTTAGAATCTTATTCAGTTAAAATGTCATGATTTTCAAAGACTAGTGGTGGAAACCAAATACATGCAGATGTTAATAATTATATGTCATGTTTTCATTTTCAGCACGTAACTGCTTTATATTCAAACCATAAATTAAAAATATCTGGATAATTTTGTTAGAATCCCAGTAGCAACTTCTTTTGATTCTTGATTGAACTTGTTTCACATGCTATAAAGAGAGTTCGTGAATTTTCTTGCTGAAAAAAGATTGTCCTTTTTACTTCCGGTTTCCTCTAAATATGTGATCTGAGAATTACTTGGATGTCACCTGCTACAGTGTTTTCTCAGTTTGCATTTCATTTTAGGTGTTAAAACTCATAAGCAATGGCATAATCTAGGTTACTGGTCTAGTAACATTTTTTGCACAAAGGCAAATAAGCTGTGAACACAGAGAGAATGAAAACTTCATGTGATGAAATTTTGATCTTTTGTTGCTAACAACTGTACACCTTCTTCAACTTCCTTTTTCTTTCACAGCCAATGTCCCAGTACTGTGTCTTTTTCCTCATTAAGCAGATCACAAGGTTGAGATATGAATGTAGTGAATTTCTCTGTAGATACCTAACTAAGCAAAATTGAGCTCTTGGGGGTTTTTTGGATCATTCCACCAAAAGAAAAATTTCAGAATTAGCTTGCAACATGTGATAGACCCAGACAGCTTAACTTTTACTCTGAGACCAAGCAGTAGAGTTAAATGGATGATTGGATGGAACAGTGTTTAGATAACCTCACTTGCAACACTGAGGAGAGAACGGTTCACATACATTAGCAGCTGACAATCAGATCAGTAA
Source organism: Stercorarius parasiticus (assembly GCA_013396915.1). Taxonomy (NCBI): domain Eukaryota; kingdom Metazoa; phylum Chordata; class Aves; order Charadriiformes; family Stercorariidae; genus Stercorarius; species Stercorarius parasiticus. The sequence continues at coordinate 44,753 of VWZL01001715.1, forward strand.
GTTTACTTTCAGGTACTTTCATAAACCAGGAACTATGCATCTATGTGGTAGATGGATTTTGAGCTCCAGAGATGGTAATTGTCTCCCTGTGCCCATTGCTTTTGCTGGCTGATTGGAAATATTGATTTTACTTTGTTTACAAGCCTAACATCGTCTAGCTGAGACAGAGGGTATGCTCATACAATCACAAGTGCCAAGTTTCAGGGGCTTAGCAAGTTATGCTTCACTAAGTGGTTTATGCTAATACATTTTATTTTATGTTTGCAATGACTAGAACATCGTATTTACTCAGTTGTTACCTTAGCCAGAAGGTGGTAATTCACTAAGTCTTGGCAATGCGTGCAGTTACAGTCACATTACTAAACCTTGAGGTTTCTACTGATGGCTGGCACAAGCCATAACTGCATGCTATGACTGGAGATTTCCATTCAGATTCTGTGAGGTTGCACTTGTGAAGCAGCTACCAAATAGATCACAAAGCTCTTCTTTCCTCTGTGAAATGGACTGGCTGTTTCAGGCATATTTAGTGAAAAAATTACACTCCATTTTTAGCCTTGTCTTAGGATATTCATGCTCTAGTGATTAATTGGTACGTAGGGATGACACCTATGAGGGATGATTATGTCTAAAGATAAAATGTCATTTGTCTCGCATACTTTTACATTTCAACACTCCTGTTTTACATGGTATTGAAGTAGCAAGTATAAAACTGGAATTGCACTTCACTTCATAAGCGTGTTAACCAGTAGGGCCCTCAGATTCAGCTCTTCTTACTTTGTAGCTTCTTTCATTTCCTTTAATTTCCTCACCCTTCATGGGAAATTATGCCGGGTGATTTTTTTCAACCCTCATTTTTCAAGGCAGACTCATGCTGACAAAAAGATGGGCCATATATTGTGGCAGAAAATGTGTGTGGAGGGGCTCTTAATTCTTAAGAGGAAATTCAGCAGCTCTTGGCACTTTGCTAGCTTTTGTTGGCTAAAATACGCCCACTGCACGTATCATCCTGTGACAGCATCCTTTGGAAGTAGGTCAGTTTGCCAAGTATATAATGATTCTTAATCTCTGACTGCCGTACTAACGTTCTGAAAGTTAAGTTAGTAAGCTGAATTTTGGCTTTGATTCTGTATATACTCAGAAGTATGTCTGAGTGGTGTCATGATAGTGTTGAAAAGTAGTTGCAGAACTTGCTCAAACAGTAAAGGGTAATTGCAACCTCATCTCCTCAAAGGGCTTAACTAAATGTTTTATTTTTTTATTCATGCCTTTAGTCAACTTTCAAAGTGACCTTTATGTTGTAAGCATATTCTCAGAGGATCTTCTCTCTCTGGGGTACTGACGAAGAGGTGATGGATTGTATGATTTAGTGGCTACAATGTACTTAGACAAGTGCAGACAGACATGAATGTTTGAAAGAAAACAGTGAATTAAGCTCCTATGAGGAACAGAAATCCTGTGATGCTCGTCAGGATCAGTGCAAGACAATTAGTGATTTGATTAAGATGAGGTAGAGCTGAGAGGTGCAATTGGTACCAGTGGGTGGGTTTGGTTGCTGACATTTACAGCAAAGTTAATCCAGAAAGCTGCTCTTTGGGTACATTTCTGGCATTAATCATGTGCTCTTGATCAATCTTTATGTGAAACTTGCTCTTTGCCTGTTTGTTCTTGTAACAGAAAGGGTAGTGATTTTGCTTTTATCACAGCAGAGTCTATTGCAGTCATCGTCAACTGATAGTATATCTCAACTAAAACAAAATAATTTGCTAGATCCTGAGTGCTTAGAGTAGCATTCAGACTTTTAGCATTTTTAAGCTGCCATTGAACCCAGCCATCACCTTTTAACACTTTATTTAATGATTGTTGTCTCCCGCTTTGACCTCCTTATTCCAGTGAGGCAGAATTATGATAGAGCAGTTACCATTTGTTAAGTTTCTAGAAAGCAGGTTTTCCCCATGAGGCAGTCAATTTGGAGTCAAGAGTCTCGACAAGACGTTTTGTGAAAGAAAGTAAGTTGCACTTTTCACATTTCCATCAGGAAAGGTGGTAGAAGAGCAAGCCATTTTAAAGACTGACACATTAACTCTTAGCAGAGGAAATGGTTTGATAAATGCTATGCTGAGCATATATCGCTTGGCAGCATTGGATCATAGGTTTTCCCTATGCTGCTCTGTGCTAAGCATTGTAATTGAAAACCTCATCTCATCGGCAGTGAGAGTCTGGAAAAATCCACTCTTGATTCAGTCCTCTGTTTAGAGACAATCTCCCCACCTTTCTTCTTGAGAATGAATTGTTGAACTGGACCCCCACTATTATGTAGCAGCTGCTTCCAGGGCAGCAGACAGAGGTCATGAAGTAAGAGATTCTTCTTCTGAGTTATATAAATGAAGAGTATTTCAGCATTTCTTTTTTACAAGTAGAGGAGACTGGCAAGATACTCAGAGTAATGCATTAGAAGACAAATAGTATCTTGAAATAACTCCTGTTCTTATTCCACAGTTGTTAAGCTTATTCAGTTTCATCTGCGTGATTGGTGCTATCCAAGATGTAAAGAAGAGGATCAGTAAAACCACCTATCACGGAGTGGAAAAGAGGCCAAACAAGTGAAAGATCCATGTGTTGGTGGTTGGGAAGCATGCTGGGGAAGTGGGACTTGCCAGCAGTAGAGATGGAGGCACCAGCAGGTTGAAGTGAGATTGTCCTGGAACGGTGTTACTTGGGCAGCACAGTCTTAGACCTGCAAGAATTTAATTTTTTTGTATGTTAGCACAAAAAGTAGGAGTATTTAAGTGATGTTTCCTGATGACACAAAGCTAGCAGCACAGAAGAGAATCAGCACACCACACAAGAAGAACTGGCAAATGAAGAAGAGGACTCAGGTGTATTAGTTACAGGTTTTCTGTGAGCCACCGGTGTGATATGCTGCAGTAGGAGGAAGAGAAAGAGAAGCACCATCTCCAGAGCTGGGTTAAGAGAGTGGGAATTTTCCAGTACAGAAAAGGAAATACTGTTTTGGTCGTCATGTTCATGAAAGATGAATTCAGACAGGAACAGGCAAAGTGAGGAAGGATAATAGGATGATAATAGGAATGAAGAGCCACAAGGAGATTTAAAAGGTATCTGGTTTATTCAGCAAAGCAAAGACTGATAACAGAGATCGTTGCTGTCATTGGGATGTAGAGGGGGAAGAAGAGACTTCATTTAAAGCATGAAAAAAATGGTGGACATAAGAACAAATATAAATAAACTGGTTAAGTGTGTATTTGAAGGAAGATCTCTAATTATTAAGGGAGCAAGGTGATAACCTTCTGATAGAAATAGCCTTCTGACGGAAGCAGTGAAGGCCAACATCTTTCTTGTTTCAAAGTAAGCACTGATCAATTTGAGCAGGAGTCTATGATGTGATTGCTTGTGGCAGAGGATGGCATGTCTGTGATGCAAGCAGACCTTTGTGCTTCTGTATTCGTGTCTCCTGATATTTGAGTGAAAAACTCAGATGACCCACCCCCATATATTAAGATAACTGCACAGTGCAATTGACACTAAGCTAAGGGAGACAAAGCTCTGTTGTCTGTTAATATAAATGAGGCAAAAGATTATTTTGCATATTTCTGTGTTTAATAACCTGTTTAAATGAACATGTGTGGCAGTTTTGGGCAATAGTTTCGAATTACTAAAAATTTTTAGTAACCTAATAATTACTTGTTATTATATAAATTATAATATATTCATTAGGAAAAATTCATTTGGGGTTATAAAAATCTTCATCATATTCCTTTCTCCACGTAGGCTGAAGAGATACATAGAGAGAATGCTTCTCTCTGGCAGTCTCTAAGTAAAATTAAATAACTTCTTGTATTATCCAGTCATTATCTTATCTTGTAACAATACCAAAAAGAACAGAATTGAGCACAGTGATCTCAGGAGTAATTTCTAATGGTGAGATTAGAATGTAAGTGCTCTGGAGTCTCTGGGTGAAATAAAGACCATAGAGAGGAACCCAGACCAATTGCTTTAGCCATCTAATGTCGATTTGATTCAAAGGAGTACAGTTAGATGCCTCAGCTGTTTGTATGATGCACAGAGGTCAATGAAGATTTAAAGAACTTGGATAGTGTGATTCTACCCTGCCTTGCTAAGAAAAATAGGCCATAATAAATGCTATTTTCCTTCTTTATTTTTCTTTTCTTTTGTCACTAGTATTCTTTGGTAATTTGTGGAATAGGCGGCTTCATGCATTAGTTTTCTCTTAGGTTCAGCTCCACAAATACTTATGCTTCTAGAACTGGTATTCTCATTGTTCCTAGAGGGATTGCCCTTGTGCATGTGCTCATAGGATGAACTTTTAGTAAGTACTGCTTTTCCCTTCTCATTTGCACAGTGTGGTTCTCCTGGGCCCTGTACAAGAAGTAAGATGGTGTATGTGTCCAACAGTCCATTGCTGAGTTCCCTTCAATATTTCAGTGACTTTTTATCCTGGCACCTTTACCATTTGGCCCCTGACGTGGCTGCATCATCTGTGCCAGTGGTAGCTGTGACCTCGTGTATTTTAGGGTGGTTTCAAAGACGGGGTAAAGATAGTGAAAAAGAGATGACCTCAGTGATCTACTTCAGGTGGGATTCTCTGAGATGCTGCATCTCCTGTGAAGATGAACTCATAGCAAATTAAACTTCCCTCAAAGGATGGCAGGAAACAAGATCCATCGTAGCTAAGAAATAAACAAGTGTTAACAATCCTAGTTCACACATTTTGATCACGTACCAGTAAAAAATTTTAATTAACCAATAAAAGTCTTTTATCAACCTGATGCAGGGAAATATAAAAATGTCACTTACATTTGGTTCTGTTGCATCAAAGGCATCATACTGTATATTTTATATTAAAATACTGATTCATATTCCAACCAAATGTTGTATTTATTGGCTGTATTTTAAAAATTGATAAATATATTAGTACATTATTTCTAACAAAGACAATAGATGACTCAGAGTCCTGACATCTTTAGACAACATTTACATGCAAATCTGTAGCTCTTCCCTAAAGGAGAGCAAACTGGAACCCATGTTGAAAGATAAACAAGAAAAACAGTATCTCTGTATTTTTGTGTTTATATATTACTAAGATGGATATGTAATAAAAACAAAGCTATCACTGTTCTATCTGACAGATATAGATACTGCACATATAAATATTGGTCTAACTACTGATGTTACTGTTCCCTTTGATGTGAATTTTCATACAAAGTTTAGAATATTATGCAGTAATCCATTTACCATGTCACGGATGATAACCCAGGGCTTAAGTCACTGGGGCAGATGTCTAGGGCTGTGTTAGAAGCAGAATTGGAATGAGGAAGTGAGGAAAGTGCAGAAGCTGAGGACTTGATGAAGCCAAAAGTAGGGAAACAGAGACAGATACAGGATTTTGAGTAAGGAAACAAGACAAAGTTGCATCTAACTATAGGGCAAGGCAAGGTTAGTAGCGGAGTTAAAAATCAGTGGTAATTATGGTAAAATTCAAAATCAGAAACAGGTACGGGTGTGTCAAAGAAACTGGTAAGAAACAGAATTGAGGACCTGGCCTAGAGGGCAGGTTGGGGTCTAAGCAAGCAAGGTGTGAGATGTGCAGCCTCAGGCAAGTGGCACCCAGAGCAGGAAAAATGATAGGTGGGATTGGGTAAAGTATGTGCAGTGGGGAAGAGGGCTGATCCAAAGTGGGATCTATCTGGTAGGTTCTTAGCCATTGGAGAGACTGGTTATGGCTATCTGATTTCGATAAACTAGAAATTAAATGGGCCCTTTTCTGAACTATGATAGATTATTAGTAATGGTGAAGGAAGGAAAGTCATGTTCTGTTATGCTTCTGTTCTGTGTTCAGTGCAAGCAGAATGGTCATTTAGGAAGATGAGTTATTTCTTTGTCCCCTAAGTAGAAGCCTGACCAGCATTCTGTTGTGAGAAACGGTTTTAAACCTCCAGGCCTGTGAACATGCACTCAAAAGGTTTAGGAGACTTGACTGACAGAGTCTGGACTTGCTAAAGTTCAGTCTTCATTAAATTGTCGTATCAGGGAAATGCCAAAAAGTGTCAGAAGTGCTGGTATCCTTCTAACATCAAGGAAGGAGAATGGACCAAACTGGATTATTATGACCTAGTTTACTCTGGCATCAATTTTGGGTTAAATAGTGAAGAAGAGACATGGGATTCTACTAGAGAATATGTAAAGAATATGATGTAGTATGAACATAATTTGTACAATTAAGGCACGAATATGGTTGAGAACTATTTCCTAAAGAGACATTGTAAATTTGGTTGGTCAAGGTGACTCAGTATATAGAAATTTGTGAAATATTTAGTTTGTACAGCTGCACAATGTTCTCATTAGAAAATGAGCACTGTATAATTTCAATAAAACACTAAGAAGAATTAACAGCTGTCTGGTAGGTTTTGGGAGATAATTACCAACAAGGATATTTCTGGTGAGCTCCACAGAGATCTGACCTGGAACTGTTCAGTGTTCTCAGGTATTTGGAAGCAAATATGCAGTTGTTTCTGACTAAAAAATTGTAGATGACCTGGAAGTTGATGGAAGACAACAGTGAAAATATGGGCTGTCTGCTATCAGTCAATGAACTCTGCCTGTGCATAGTGTATTTACAAGCAGCTCAACAAAGAGTTGCATATCTGTGAATAAGGTATGTAGGATATACCACGCGTTGTGGTTATGGTTACAGGATGAGATAAAAAGGAGGGAATACTGTTTTCCAGAAAGCAGTTGGCTCTGAAAAATGTTTTAAGAGACATAATATAACTGAAGTGCACTGTCAGCTCGCAGTTCAATGCTATATATACAAAAGACCTAATAGAAGCCTCGAGTTAGTGAGTACAGGAATAGGAACTTAATTCTTTCAGCATCAGCTGAAGCTGATACGGAATTCAGTTATGGTGTCAGTAGTTTTAAAGGGATGTTAAAGATGTGTTTAGATACAGACACGTGAAAATTATTTGAGAGCAGGCAGATTAAGAAAAGAAAGCTACGTACAACCTTGTAAAAGGATGCTTGTTAGGGCAAGCTGCCAGGGAAAGTACTGTCCTCTGGTTGCATCTGGATACTTTCTGGGAAAATATGTTCTGGAGCAACATCTCTGTATGAGATACATTATGCCTAGTATACAAAGATGATGATCTTATTGCCTGATTTTAGACTTTACCAGAACTGCCATAATTTTAAGGTCTCATATCCAATAGTGTGCTCTGCTGCTCTAGCTGCTGTGGGCATGGTGTGTCCGGTTCCTCATCTCCAATGGATTCAAGGGTTTTTCCTAATGTTTCTGGGCACTGTTGTTGGTAACCAAAGGCAGTGTGTCCAGAATGCATGCAATTAAGAAACTTGACTGATGTGCTCTGAAGGTGCCTCTCCTAATAATTTTTTGTTGTTGTGAGGACATTGCAGAGAACAGAACTTGGACTTCACAGCAGGTAACAAAAAGAATAGAGCATTTTAAAGATAATCCTCAAGACTGCAACAGGGAGAAGAATAAATAGGAAACAGCAGATAAAAAAATACTAATTGGAACTGATGTGGAAAACATGTTGGTAGCAATAAGGTTTTCTGGTAAACTTGTGTAACCAACAATAAGTAGTGGTAAGCCTGTTAACCCTTTGTAATCTTCAAAATTCAGTTGACTTGCTTTCTTGTTTTCTTCTTCAGATTGGTTCTTTATAACCAAACAAGAAGAGTTACTGCACACATTTGCTCGTTTTATTTGAGAGATAAATTAAAAAGTGGCGCTTTTATAATCAAGCAGAACTGTCTGCAGTTTCTATTCTCTATACACTCGTATCTGTTTTATTGTATGCTGGCTTTTATTGAACTCCAGTTTCTTGTTTCAGTCTTCCATTATTTGAGCGTTTTGTGTGATCTGTAGCAATTTTTTTACCCTCCTGGTGCGGGCTATGGGTTAGATAGAGGAGTGTCCCTCATTTTGTGATTGCCTTTATCAGCTGTTTATCTAGTGGAAGGCTGAGGTGGGAATGAGTCTGGTGTGATTTTCTGGAGCCACTTGTAGTGCAAGCTCTGATAAACTTTTTAAAAGCCATGATTTTATTTTAGCAGGTATTACTGTCATCCGGTTTATATGCACTTTATACCTAAGGCACAGTGTTGAAAATGGGTATAATCAGATTTTGTTTTAAATTCTTGTTATTAAAAATAACTTTTTCTTGAAAAGTATAACCTGAAAATCAGGAACTTCTGTTGTATATGACACAGGATTTCTCAGTGCTGGATTTCAGTGCTTTCCTCCGTCCAAACAAGAAATGTTAAAGCTGGGAATAGTCAGATTTAGGTCCTGTTTAAGCAAGTCCTTTTGACTACAGCTTTGCAATGGCTTTTTTCTATTCTGTACCCAACCCCATTAATAATTTAACACTAAAAATCTGATATACTCAAAATCAGTTAGTATCAAATATCCCAGGAAAAAATATCCTGTAGATTTTCCGCTTCGTTACACTTGCTTGGGAAACTGGGGAAAGAAATTATAGTCTGAAGTGAAATATGCAGGAGCATAAACAGTAAATAGAATTACTTAGGATACTGACCATTTCAATTGTTCCAGCTTCACCAAAGCAATAATAATAAATGCAAGAATATTAGCCCTCTTCATAGTTTTGCCGTATGTTTTAAGAAGCTGGCTCCAGTGATAGATGTAAACAGCAGCATTTATTTCACTGAATGGGGAACAGTGATTCCCTGAATTACTATCCATGAAGCCCACTTATAAATTTATAATCAGATAGGTTTTCAGTCCTACAATCATGTATCTTGCAACAAAATGCTGTCACATGATGGTAAATATATGCAGAAGTAAATGGAGCAAATCCTAAACCCAGTGGTGTAAATATGGTTCCTCTTGTCAGGAAAAGGAGAATATTTGCTCCCTATTCATTTGTGTACCCGGATCCCTACCTCTGGCCTGCTCCAGTGTCTAGTTTTGTGGGACTTTCTGCACATTCAAAGTTTTTGGGAGTTATCCAAGGAAAAAGAGTGGGACCACAGAGTCTAGGACTCTTCAAAGACGTTAGTTCAGATGCATTGCAAGAACCTGCTACATGCAAAGGCCCTGATAAGGAGATATCACAGTTTTGGAAGAATGGGATTTAGGCATGGGTATATATGTACAAGTTTTGACTCCTAAAATACAAGTGAATTTTAATTACAAAAGCTGCAACTCTGAGAAGACGGGTTTTAGTCACCTTTCAACTGGATATAATTTCCAGGCTAAATTCTGAATGTTAGTTTTGATTATTGCATTTGATATTCTGTCTCCTGTTCATTTCTTGCCTGTCCCAAACTTAGATTTACTCTAATGTTGATTTTAAAAAAAGGAAAGGTATGCAAGGACTGACAGTGATGATCCTGCATATAAATTATATCAAGCAAATTGATGCAAGATAAAATTACCAAATCAACCTTTTTTATTCTATATTTTATGGAATATCTAATGTATATTTGGCAGTAATTTACTCTTGCACATGAATTTCTGACAGTTTCGATTCTTTGGGCTTATTAATCAATGTAGTCAGCACCAGAGCAATTTTTATGAGACTCACTAGTCATCAAAAATTTATTATCAGATAAATCAAAGAAACAACTAGCATCTTAATAGGGTGAACAAAGTGACATGTAAAAGATCATTCAAGACTACATGGTTTTGACACTTGTGTATTGCATTTACTGCTAGGGTCGGAGGTTTTGTTTGCACTTTCATTAAAATAGTCATCACCATGACACAATTGCTTCCTTTTATGCTAGACCTTTCTTCCTTCGATATTTTAGAGATACATATATACACACATATATATGCACACATATATATTTCATGTTAGCTCCATTCTGGCAAAGGATACAACTTCTATGTAAAATGTAATGTAGAACTTTCATTAAAATCTGAAACTTTTATAGTTAGTTGTAATAGATGGTGTGCGTTTCAGGAGCAGGGTGGGATGGAAGTACATCGCGAGCAGTACCGGCATGCCCCCAGTATGCTTCAGTTTCTGGTCCGGTGGCATAAGGAGCTCTGATATTCGTTCCAGTTAAACCTCTAGTGTCTTATTTGATACAGTGATCTTTCTACTTTCTGAAAAGATTACATGTTTCTTGGTATTTTAAGAAGAATTTCCTGGGCACGCTTCTTGTGGCTGTCATTGTAACAGAGTAAAGCCAGAGCTGGATCCTTCCCAAATCTACCTTTTCATTAAAGCAAAATGCTCATTGTACCCAAACGCTCTTGCATTTAACATTTGCATTGGTTGAGTCTCCTCTCCAGTCTGTACACAAGCAATGGGCTGGCCTGTTCCAAGGAGATGTAGCCACAGGCATGTGGCAAGAACATACTGGTGACAGCACTGGGAGTGTGGCTGGTGGCTTCACATTCCCCTGACAACTGCTGTTGACTCTCTGGCGTGAATGTGTCATCAGGAAAATCCACGTGCAAGCTGGTAGCCCTGTGCTCGCAGGAGGGTGCGCGTTTGGGGAACGATTGCATTGTTTTATGAAGCCTGACTTCATTTCAGTACCCAAGCGTAGGCACATCAAGCAGTCACAAGAAGGACAAAAGAGTCACCGTAGGTTGTCCCTATGGTCAAGGAGGCACCTCAGGGGCGAAGATAGTTCTCCAAAAAACTGGGTCATGCTCTGGAGGCCCAGAGAGGGAGGCTGGGCCCTTGGCCATCGCTTCATGGGCAGTACGCTGCTGAAGCAGTGGTGTGACACCAGCCCAATGTCTCCATCCTTGTCTGTGTTCACACAGGCATGCCCAGGCCAGCAATGGCTCTCGTGTGACCATGTAGCAAGATGGTTCGGAGAGGTGATATGGCTGGAAACTAATCACTTATTTCGGCAGTTTTAGTCTGAATTACCTCCTTGACTTCAGTGCCTGACTGCCAGCGCTAGCCAGGATGGCAGATGCCCAGCCATGGAAGAGGTGGTCCAGCTGGGGTAAGATTATGTTGCATGGGCTGGTCCAAAGGCACGAGGAGGAGAACCTGGGTACTTACATGCATTTTTGTAAAAGTTTAGGCTGGGCTGGTCACTAAATGAATGACAGATGCTCTTTATTAACCCCTCTCCCTTCCCAGAAAGGAGAAGAGAGAAAGAGAATAAGGGAGAGAGACTTATGTGTCGGAAAAAAACCTAAAACAGCTATAATGAAATATTAACAATAAAAAGAAAAGATAATAATATTAATAAGAAAATAATGAAATATATACAAATATATACAAAACCAATATCGAGCTGCCAGAATGACGATCATGTCACTGGCAAGCACTGGGACTGGACTCAGTGGCAGACAGAAACTGGATTCAGGAACACACAGATCGGGATCAAAGGCTATGAAGAGAACACGAATACTTTTAAGAACTTACAGGTAAAAACTCCCCAACATTGGTGAAGTAATGGAAAGTCTGGATTTTTCTATGTGCTGAAAATGTGGGGAAGGAAAAGCCCTAGCAGCCTGTGTATTTCACATGCATTTGGTGATGCTGAAAATACGCAAGTCTCATTAGTGGAGCTCTTGCAGCTAGCTTTCATATGTTTTGCCTAATAAAAAAATAACTGAAGGGAGATTGAATTTATTCAGTGTTAATAACCAGAAAGGATGTTTCTGGATGGCTACCAAGCAATGCAGAACTGTGCATGACACACAGAAGAAACCCGAGCATTCCCTCTTCCACCCGATGTGTGCTTTTGCTGGAGAAATGTAGTTAAGTTCAGCATTGTCGTTTTCTGTGTCTGTACTCCTGAGTATGACTGAAAATAGGGCTGTCTCTGGGATGAACGGCTTACAGAAACACTGTTGTCTTGTAGCCCTTAAAAGTTTATCTCCCTGGTCTGATTCCAATTCAAGTGAGTTATGTCTGAAAATGGTTGCTGTGGGTTGCTCACTTAGCGGTGTGTGTAAGGTGTAAGGGAATTAGATATAGGTCTCGTATTTCTCTTCTAGATATAGCTATAAAGGTGTGGTGGTTTTAAAGCTAATAACAACATCCAGTAATCAATGCTAACATCTGACCACAGCTGCATGTTTTCTTTAACTATCTTTACCAGCCTACCTGCAGTTCATCTGTATAATCTTACTTCAAGAGTAGATTTTTGTCTTCTTTTTATTTTTGAGACAAATCTATAATGAGACATGAAAGTTCTAAGGTAAAGCTGGTATACTTGTCATTAACACGTCAAAATAACTAACCGTCTCTCTGTGTATCTTTTATATGGCTGCTGCTCGGTAGCATTTTTATTCAGAACAGAAAGGACTAATCTTCTCTGGTCTTGATTTTAAGGCAGACTGGAGTTTGGACTGGTCCAAACAGGTTTAGGAGAGTTTTGTGGTGGAATATATAAAACTACAGTTAGTAGAGCTGTTAAATACTCTGGATTAAAGACTGTGATTTGGACAGTGGCTCAGGAGGCTTGCTGGAAATACATATGCATTTCAGAGTACTCCCAGAGTAAGTTTGGAAGCATCCGTTGGATGAATAGTGAAGTGGGAGTTTGAGATCCAAGTCTTTCTGTAAATTGGAGAGGCATCAGGAAGCTGACAAGGTGTAAGTGAGAATCCTAGCCCCCCGTCTGTCGCAGATTTCATGTACAGCTTTAGTGACTTCTATACAGTCAGTTCTTGAGGGTCTCAACAGAAAGTAACTTTAGCTTAGGAGCCATAAGCTCCTAAAGGTCATACCAGGGTACTGAATGCATGTAGAGTAAACAAAAACATATATCCATTTTACCATGGAGAATCTGCAGTTCAGGTGGCTGGTGAGAAATCAGCCAGTCAATAGCAGACTGGTGTTAAAGTACACGGTTTCTGTTTGCTCCGTTCACTTCATTCTCAGTGTAAAATCTACCTGGCCAGCCAGGCCTTCATTTTGCATAACTTGACTAGAAGTTTCTCGAGTGCCATAGATAGGAGAAAACCATAAAGACCTACCCTTTCTCCAGCACACAGACTTCAAGTGGAGTGGGATCCTGCTCTTCAGGTCCAAGATCCCGCAGCCCCTTCCATAAGACCTATCACTGATGGGGGGGTCAAGAGCTGCTCTAATCAGTAGTGGGGAGAACTTGAGGAACAGATGATGTTTTCTTTTTTATGAGATTGCCTCTTGTACCCTGCATTTTTGTTAGAAGTTAGTGAGGATGAATTCTGTTCAGAGTATTTGGATTCTTATTGTACCTGACCTGACGCATCTGAGGTGGCCTCTGGTGTGATACTTTTGATATAACTGGGAGAGATGGTTCAGAAAGTTTTACACACGGGTATATCAAATCATGCTATATTTTCTGCAAATTTCTCCACCAAGCCATTTTGCATTTTTTTTTAGTTAGTAATATTGACTTCTTTTTCTTTGTTTGTTGATTTGCTTTAATTTGCAATTTTACTCTGGAAATTGAAACAAAATAGATTCTTTCTCAAGTCAGGTAATATTCTTGGAAATTAAGTCTGGCATTTCTGGCATTTCACAATTTAGATTTTGATTAATTTGTTTACTCTTCAGTTTTGAGACTAGTTTGTAGACACGTGCCAAAATGATATTGTAATCTCTTCTGGAAAAGTTGATTTGTCCTGCTTTCCTCTTAAGTACAGTCCTGTTCACATGATGACATGCAACCAACTAGGTTGCCCTAGAGATTCAGCGGTGCCTACGATCAAAATCTGGCTGATAGTCGTGTATCAGTTCCAGGTCACTCAGTGCATATTTCATAGCTTTGCAGGTGGCAAATACGTGTCTGAGAGTTGCAATAATCTGCACATCTCATGTTGTTTTATGGAGGAGAGTTTGCAGGTCAAGGTTCTTACGGACCAACTTGAAACCCGCCGGTGCGTTTTATTAGGCTCGTGGTGGTAGCCTGAGCACTCACAAATATTTGATACTTCAGTTTGCAAAGATGAACATCTTTCTTTTACATACTGGTGTTGTGTTTGGATTCCCATCGGATTATGGCAGTACTGATGCTTGCTTCTTTTTCTGAAGATTAATTTTATAAGTATTGCATTGCTTGATTATTATTTGTTTTTCAGTAATATTTACCTATGGACATATAAATGCCTGGTGTTCTGTGGCTTATGGTGTTATGAATGATAATTAAAACTTCATATTCCCTCTGCTCGGCAACTCATGTATGCCCTAGTCTAGATAATTATTCATAAACTTTGTTTCATTGCTTAATTATGTTTAACGTTTAGTTTTAATCCTCTGAAACTTGGTTTACTACAGCCAGGTTTACCTATGTTCACAAAGTAAGTAGTGTGAGTTGCTTTCACTACTTCCTCACTGAAAAACATTTTTATGTTTATGTGTAAGAAAATGAGAGCCCTGTAACAAGGGTGAAGGTTAGTCGTTTCTCTTTCCCTGTAAAGGAATGTTTTGTGATATTAGATAATACTCGGATATATTTCACATGAAATCTTCCTTTCCACAAACAAATTTCAGACAGTGGAGCTGGGAATTGGAAAGGCTACTCACTCAAATGTTCATACGTTGGCATGGGAATACGTGCCTGAGCACTAACAAGTATACGTATTGGAGAAGCAGGGAGTCTGCATTAAGACAAGCTAAAACACTCCCTGTGTTTTGGCTAGAAGGAGAGAGATGGACTTCTAACAAGTTGTGAGTTTATATGTTGGTGGTGTATGTGTCTCTGCACACACATCTATCCATAAATATTCTCTCATATTCCTGTGTATATTTAGTTTAGTGCTGACGTTATGTATTGTTCAGTAGATGCATCCATTAACTCAGTTCCATTTTATTCTTTTCTAGGAAAAAAGATAGATTTAGAAGACAATGGGCATTGCAGTGTAGAATTCTGTTGCCACGAAATAAAAATACAAATGGTGTTAAAAATAAATTCGTAAAAATAATATTCATACATAAAATACTGAGATGATCAAAATGAATCTTGGGAGGAACTGATGCAAAATGCAGATATTGCAGAATCCAAATGATTATATTCGTGGGGATCATAATTAATTATTTACTTCTAGATACACACGCAAATGTATTGCAGGTTTACAACTGACTAGCTGTTTTATGTGGCAGAATGTAGTCTTTGCATATTTATTAAAATTATTCATAACTGGTTGCTGCCTAGATGAACTGCTCTATTCTTATGTCTTGCTTCAATACATTATCTGAACCATTTTATCATGACATTATAATGGAAATTTGTCTAAATTTTAGAATGATCCATGAGGCATTTTCCAAAACCCCTATCAGCATCTCTTAAAAATGTGTATTTGCAGTTTACATTTAAGCATACTTTCAAAGGGTTTAGTAGCCATACATATTTTCTACATATAATTGTTTGCTGCTTTTTTTTTAAAAAAAAGGTTTTATTTAGATGAAAAAGGAATACACATTGGAAAAAAGTTAGAATATGCATTTAATTAAATTTTATGTGCTTATCCATTCTCTAGCTTACAACTATAAATTGCTTCTTTTAAAGATATCATAGGATGGCAAAACATGTTTGTAATGCAGTTTTCTACCCTTCCCCACGGATGTCCCAGGAAAGCTATAAAAATCAATTATATGCCTACTGAGTGTGTGGTGCCTCACAGCTGATCTCCTGCATTTGTCAGGGCAACGGGACTCTTTTCCTGAAAAAAAAGAAATGGGAAGGATTTCCACCAACCTGGTACGCAGTTAGAGTGACTATAAGGTAGTCACAGTTACCTTATCTGGTGGCTGGTCCATAAACCAGTGGCTCATTGGTGCACACAGGTAAGACAACTCCATTTGCGAGAGAATTCAAACAAAAAATCTGCCTGTTGTACACCTGTACCGATATCCAGAAAGGACCTAAGGTGCATCTTGTGTGTCTTATTTTGTCAAACAAGAATTTTATGTTTTTTAAGTAATTTGGAAGAGCACAAGAAGAAAAAGCTTAGTTTTCAGAAAGAAAAATTTAACGAAAAGTTTTCCGCATTAGGAGTGTAGAACAGTTATGAGTTGGTTGAGGCATGTTGCGTAAAGCCGAAGGAGTCTGATATTGTGGCTGGAATGTTTTACTTTATGGTGAATACCTTTGGAATGGCTTACTGACTGTGCTGCTCTTTGCATGGCAATGCAGCATTATTTCCACTAATTGTCAAAATCAATTAGAGGCCAATGAAATTCTGCGTAAACCATCACACAGGCACTTTCCATTTGATTAAATACATCTCAGTGGAGAATAAAGGAACAATCCCTTTTTACACATTATTATTTCATGTCTTGCTGGCATACACTCAGATTCCTGTTTATAATTAAACAGAAAACTGTTTAAGAGAAAAATACTTTAGTTCAGAAACTAACCATGACAAATTTGCGTGACAAATCGCTTTGTGACCGCTGCTGCCATGACCATGGTTTGCCTATAGAACGCCTGAGGTTCGGCAATTGCTTTACATTCAAACAAAAGGCAGTCCCAGCTGTGCACTCCCTGCTCCCAAAGTGGTGCAGCGGCTCTCTGATTATCAAAGGACTTTGCAAAACATCAACATCGTTTGAACTCCAAGTAGCGCCGAAAATCCTATTGCAAGATTAAGGTCTTCCATGTAGGCATAATGCTGCAAATAAAATGGTAAAAAATGAGAAAGAAGGAAAGCTAGAAGAAAGAAAATGCAACCACAAGTGTTTTACCTTATCTGTCTGGGGAGGTTTCTAGCTGGATTTGCTGGCCTACTATAAGTATCCATAAGGAGAAATCTGAGGAATTATTTTTTTTTTTTATCAGCCTATTTATCCACTCTCTGGTTGAGCTTGCCTTTCCATAAACTAAGAAAAATATCTTTCCGTAGTAGTATTTGTTCCTTTAATTCCTGTGCTCAAATGTTTGGGATTGTTGTACTGGGTTTTGGGGGCTGCCTTCTCTGTATTAACTTCTGAGCATAATAACTTGTGAAGAGTGTTTTTCCTCTGCAGAAGGCGTGATCCTGTGATTCAAGCCAGTAGGATCACTGTGGAAACATGCACTATTCAACTTCATTATGTCTTAGAACAAAAGCTGTGCTCCCAAATTACCCCCCTGTACCTCTTCCGAGCCTAAGGGTACTGTGTTGTAATGGTCTTTGGGTCCAGGTGAGCTTCTCTGAAGTGATGTGGTAACAGAAATCAGTTCCCAGATGATGGTTACTAGAAGTTTTTGCTACAGCAAGTGGACAAGACAAATACCTGAGGTGACTGGATTCCAAAACCTTACAGCAAAGGTCAAACTACGTGCTGATTTGAGAGGGGTGACCCAGCCAGGCAACAGAGCGGTACTTGACGTAGTGCCTCAAACCCTCTGTGAAAATATATTTGCACTACAGTTAGCAAAGGGATTTTCTCTGTATGCAGTCCAACATTCTACACCTCTAGTTGGGAGGCAGTTTGAGAAGCATATGGTTGTCCAGTCTCACCCACTTATTCTGCCAGCACAAGCGGTGTAGATAAAAGATATTTGATGGACTCTCTGGGCGTTTTGTAATTGGAAGGAGTTTCTCTTTGGGTATTCAGCACAAAAGGAGGCAGACTGGCTGGAAGCTACTGAGAGGCCAGGACAGGTTTTTGCTTACAGGCTAACAGTGAGCCAGTAGTATTAATTTCTTTGCTAAGTCTCTGCAAGCAGTGACACTTCTACTTCCTGTGGGTTCCAGGGCAGCGGCAGGCTCAAGGCTTACTGTCAGCACAATTGTTTTGGGGATAAAAGATGGACCATTTGGAAAGCTTAACCTTTCTTTTCTCCTTCAGAGAGCAGACAGCCCTTTTCCTTCTCAGAACAACATGACATCAATTTCACCAGGGGAAGCTGAAAGTTTTTCAGCCTTTTTTTTAAGAAACATAATAGACAATTTGGACCAATAACTACCTTTGGTCAGTCCTTCTGGAACAGTGGCCAATGAGGTACTGTCATCAATTTTATTACACCTTTTGCTTTCCTGTGAACCTACTCCACTGAGAGGAAATGCTTAATGCTATTGCTGTTACAATCTCAGAAACTTCTCAAGTCAGTAAAGAGTAACGCTAGCTCAAACTCTGGGCCGTGTTCCTGAAGTCTAATTTAATGTAATTGTTATTTATGGCATTACAGAGAGGTAAACAGCTGCCTGTGCCTGCTGGGGTGATTTTTTTTTTTGCTGTTGGTTTGTTGGGTGTTGTGGGGGTTTTTTCCACCTAACGATGCCAACAAAAGTGACCTGGCGTTTTTTCTTTAATTAAAATGGGCCTTTGTGAATTACTGTGTGAAAATCACGGGATACGGCACTAATTGGAGTTTAGACAACTGCTTCCCTAACCTCTCACAGTGAAACTTCTAAATGAAATGTTTCAGTTTTCATTTAGTAGCTTGAGAGTTTTTCATAGCTAGATATAAAATAATGATTCTTGACCTTTTCGGACAAATATATTGGTTTTTTTTCTGAATAAAAGCTTTACAGCATCATTCATTTGTGGCTAGTCTTACTTGTGGTTTCACTGCTTCAGCTCCCAGGTTCTACAATGAACATCCTAAGGACATAAAAAAAGACTTTCTGTGTTAGACCCATGACCCATGGAGCCCAGCGGCCTCCCCCCAAGAGGCAGTAGGAGACACTGGTCAGGGAAAACACACAAGACTGGCTGCTACCTACAATCCCTTCCCCTTATTCTCTCCCAGCATCCAGTGTCATCAGATTATGGGTGATGGAGAGTACATCCCTGGTTCTTCTTTTTGCCACCTATTTACAGACCTGTTGTCAGTGAATTTATCTCATTCTCATTTGAAGCTCCTGAGACTGTCTGCCAGCAGAGACTCCTGTACCAGCGAGTTCTGGAAGTTCACTAACTGCTGGGTCTTTTTTTCTGTTTGAACTGATCTTCTTGATTCACTGAGGGCTAAACGTGGGAGCGGGATTTATTATACTTAAGATCAAATTGTTCTGCTAATACACAGATAGGGATAGTGGCAAAGAACCACAGTTGTGGCTGGACCAGCCATAGCTTTTCAGATGAGGCACCATCATGCAGAAGCAAACGGATGGGAGCTGAGAGCCAGAGTTTGATACTGAAGTGAGACACTGTGTACCAAGTCATCCCTTGCATCTTACTCCTGTGGCAGCTTCAGGACCACTGGTCTGGTGAGCTGGTTTGTGAGTTGGCGGGGGGTGTGCAGGAAAGGGAATGACGAATTACTGG
The DNA here is from genome assembly GCA_013396915.1 of Stercorarius parasiticus. NCBI lineage: Eukaryota > Metazoa > Chordata > Aves > Charadriiformes > Stercorariidae > Stercorarius > Stercorarius parasiticus. The sequence goes on from VWZL01001715.1 coordinate 63,943, forward strand.
GAATGAGTTTAGGATCTTGTAGAGTGATGGTAGGTGTGCGGTATGTGAAAGGGGACAGTGAGGCGTGGCACTGTTGAGCTGTATTGGGGACATATGAGGAGTAATAATGTCACTGCAGTATTACAGTCAGGGAAGTCTGCATGGCAATAGTGCACTCAAGAAAGAATTTGCTTCGATGTGATGAATGCTTGCTTCACTGAAAATATCCAGATCAAGAGTAAAGTCACTGATAACATTCAAATTTTCTTATGCCTTTAGGCTATGATTATACGTAAGTTCACAAGTCAAGATGTTTGTCAAGGATGTATAGACATAGCAGGGTATTTTGACAGTGTTAATGGGTTTTAAGTGTAAAATTCTAGGTGTCCTAATTGAACTAAGAGTAATGCTGAAGGTTGCGGTTTTGGAGGAAAGCACTCCCGCATAGATTTTGAACACCGATTATCAATCTACGCTGCAGTAGACTAGATCAAAATCAATATTTCTGCCTGGAATTCACACAGCTTCTTTGAGAGATGAGATTAATATGGTTACTGTTCAACTCTATGTTCTCAATCAGCTAAGTATGTGCACTTGTCATTCATATTTTGTTTTTAGCTTGTTATTCTGACAGAAGAGTCTCTGAGGAATGAAAGGAGAGCCAGTTTGAAGAGTAAAGCGATGTAACATTTACATATTTTCACACTGTTAGGGAAGCCGGCTGTTAGACTTTGAACATTATTTATTCATTTGATGCTGCTATTTGTTACAGACCTCTGAAATATGTTACTGACAGTAACTAAACCATCCGTCTCGCTTTAGGATTTCTACTGATTGCTAATTGTGTTGACTAAGTGGTGCAAGAAGTTCAAAATGTGTTATCGCTAAAAAGGCAGGGTTCTATTAGGGTTTTTTTCCTGATACTGTGCTCCCATACTGAGTTGCAAGAGAGGGCTTTTTTAATGTTGGCATATGCACTCAAAAAAACATCATGTTGTAGGCCTTGCAAATCATGCAGATCACTTCGGTTTGTGTTGGTGTGTTCTAAAAATCATGCAAATGAGCTTTCTATCACGCTCGTTTACCCAGTGGGTGGGAATATAACCATCATATTCAAAGGGGTTGAACCAACCAACTCTAAAAGCAATTACTAGCAACATTGATTTTTCCATTAATTGGCTGAACCCTTTGGAACATGAAATCTCTAAGGACAGCGTCTGAAATGTGTTGCTGCTTTTATTGCTGCTGTGATTATTAGATTTTGGATGCTACCAACATGTCTTGGACAATACTCAAGTACAAGACAGTTCCTGATCTTGAGAACTGAGGAGTCTGAAAGGCAAAACAATGTCAAAGGGAATAAACATTTCCCAAGTGCTTTATAATTTTGCGATTATTTTTGATAACTGTTTAGGTGCTTCACCATATAATGGGACCTCATTGAAAATACTGAGTTATGAGAGGTGTCGTGGTTTAACTCCAGCCAGCACCTAGAACCACACGGGCACTTGCTCACTCCCCCAGCTGGGATGGGGGAGAGAATTGTAAAAGTCAGAAAAAAATCGCGGGTTGAGATAGAGACAATTTAATAGGTAAAGTAAAAGCCACGCATGCAAGCCAAGCAAAACAAGGAATTCATTCACTGCTTCGCATAGCGGTTACTTGGGAAGACAAATGCAACAACTCTGAACGTCACCCCCTTCCTTCTTCTTCCCCAGGTTTATATACTGAGCATGGCTTCATATGGAATATCCCTTTGGCCAGTTGGGGTCAGCTGTCCCAGCTGTGTCTCCTCCTGACTTCTTGTGCACTCCCAGCCTTCTCGCTGGTGTGGTGGTGTGAGGAGCAGAAAAGGCCGTGAGTGCTTAGCAACAACTGAAAACCCCAGTGTGCTCTCACACTGTTCCCATCCCAAACCCAAAACACAGCACTACACCAGCTGCTAGCAAAAAAAGTTAACCGCATCCCAGCTGAAGCCACGAGAGGGGGGTAGTTCCTTGCCATAGCATGTCAGGAGAGATTTCTCCATACATGGGTTGGCGGAAGAACATCAGGTGTTTGCTATGTGGGAAATGAGTAAATGGGACAGTAAACTTAACATCATTGATAAGGGCAGAGGAAATGGTAGGGGGAAAAAAAGATGTTTCTTTTGTATCAGGTTGTAATTGGGCAGAACCAACTAAAGAGACAGAAGATTGAGCACAGTGGAGTGAAGGAGGGTAAATTATTTTTGGTGACTTCTGGTATAGACTGGAGAGGAGTGACATATGCAGAGGGAAATGACGTTCTTTGCTGTCTGGACAGTGGGGAACTTCAGAGTGTTGTGAAGGAAACAGCATCAGGATAAAAATCCTAATTGCTCCAGATTTTCTTTTTATTTCTGGTGGAAGAATGTTCGAGGCTTTGCAACAAAACTTAATTCGACCAAGATTTTATTCATATTAGCGAACCTATGTTTTATTTCATTACGGTTTTACACCCTCTAGAGTTCTGACTCCCTCTTTGTCATTGCTATTCTTGTTGCATGGGGCATCTGAATCACAGGTGTCATATAATTCATTTAATAACTATATATTCCCTCATAGATGCCTACACCTCCTGGGCATTAGTTTTAGCACTTTACTGGATCCGCGTGTAGGTATCTGCATTGGAAAAGGACTCTTCAGAGTGACCATGGGAACATGGGACTTGGGAACATTTTCAAGTCTTCAGTGTCTTTCTTGATCCAAATCTGAGTAAAGAAGATTCACAGGAAGGCAGTGGCTGGTTTTCCTAGAACAGCCACTATTGCTGTAGGAGAAATCAGATGTTTCAGTAGGTCTCTGAAGCTGAGTTTTCCTGGATGCCGTCTTTAACCCTACCTCATAATGCAAGTCAGATCCTCTTTCCTCCACTGCTGCTTGTTTGGGAGAAGTTGTCGCTCTATTGCACAAAAGGTTAAAGCACACTCCCTTCTACTGCTTGGTCTTGAGGTTGCAGTATAAGCAGTTGCTAGCTAAGAATAAAGGAAAAAAATGAAGAGATACATGATACTATGAATAACAGGGACAAGGTATATCAGTGTTTATATCAGACACTGTTTTTCTTTCTCTTTCTTCTACTTACTGTACTACTTACCTACTGACTGTTTAGTCATACAGTTTATTTGTATATGAAAGTATTGTTCTGAAAAATTTGGAACTTGTGTATTTGAGAACAGCAAACAAGTATTTTTTCTATAGACATGAGAGCATGATAAAGTGATTAGCAGAGGTGAAATGGAGATACAAGTACAGGAGACAGAGTTACAATAAAAAATAATCCAACATTGATGATTTTGGGAAATAAAGTAGCATTTGAGATATAAATACTACTGCCACTACTGTGTCCTGAAAAGAACAGCCTGCAGTTCAGGAGAGCTGAGTGTGAATTACTGGCTATGGGAATCCATGGTTGGGAATTACTGCTGAGCACTGGATCTGCAGAATGAGCTCTGGAACCACAGACGGTCAGCAAATGCCGCCACGTCACTGGGGACGTGTCTTACGTGACATGGGAGAAGTAATGCGCCCGCTGTTCTCAGTTCTGTTTGCCCTATTTTAAGGCATATATCCCAGCTGCAAGAAAGATGGGAACCGATTGGAGAAAGTCCAGAGCAGAGGAACAGGCAAAGTCAAAGGCTGGAAAAGTTCACCTATGAGGAAAGATGGACAAATTCGAGGGGTTTACCCTGAAGAAGTAAAAGCTGAAATGTTTTACAAGTCTTTGAAGAAGAGGAAAGGGGAAAAAAAAGCGTGGTCTTGAGTGAGAATAATACAAAAAAATTGGACTCAAATTGACTTGTGTCATCACTGGTGATCTTTAAAAAGATATCAAGACAAACTGGAGTTAATCCTGTCATGAGGCAGAAGATTGAAGCAGATGAGTTCTCAGTGTCCTTTCAACATTATTTTTCTGACTCTGTTTCTTACTGTGTTCTCAGAGTCTGCCCTTTCTTCACCCTTCCTCTTTCCTTCTCCATCCCCCCATAAAAAAGGAAAGAAGAAAAGAAAGTATCTTTCCTTCTCCCTAAAAAGCTATTGAAGTGATAACGAATTAGCACCTTCTTTGTTGCTACGTAGTGTTGGATGATCTTCAGGCCTGTCCATGATGCTTCAGGTGCATAAATATTATGTAAAAACATAAATAATAATGAATAAAGATTAAAATAGTGACATCAAATCCCAAAGGGGAAAAAGAAACCTGACACTGTATGGGGGTTTTTTTGAGGCAGGGGAGCAGGGAGGATTTCAGCAGAGAGATCGTAATTTTGGTCAGCAACTGTTTCTAAAGGCCACATGAGATCTGGAATGCAGGTTCAATTTGCTTCCAGCTTTGTCAGTGGGCAGAGTTCGTGGCACGGCAGTACCTCCATCAGCTTAACCTCTGTCATGGAACTGCAGTCCTCTTATTTCAGACCCATCATGTTGCTCTAAAGCGTATGTTTTGCTAGGGGGAGGTGTGAACCACACATAAGACATTACAGTAGATTTTCTGAATTTTTTTAAAAATAATTTCCAGTCTCAACCCTGAAGACTCTTTAACACAGAAGAGGGAGAGAAGTTTTATTTACTTTAAAACAAAAATTAAGAGCTTTTACAATATCCTCATGTAGCTGAAAACACAACTTTGTCAGGAAAGAATGTGAACAGAAAACTTTCAAGTTTCTTAGTAAGCAAAAATAAGTATTTAAAGTAGAGAAATGTGCCACAGCATGCTTGCTACCTTATGAGGTTGTTTCCTGCTCTTGTCAAATGTGGCTTTCAAAAGATTTTTCCTTTGGGGATTTTTTGGAAGCAGCAGCAAAGCCTGAAAGATTGTCTTCTGTAGGTCATCTTTTAAAATTTCATTGTGAAAAGATAAAATAAATAGAATTTCACTGTTTTGTTAGTCAGCATTACCTTTTTTCTTTGTTTTGATCTGAGAAGATAACTAGGAGAAAGTAAGAAATAAAACTAGAATTGATGCATCAAACATAACTTTAAGATTGCTCTTCTTATTAGGGTGTGTATTAAGTATTCCTTTTTATTCATCTCATGGTGTACAGGTGGTTATTGAAACATGCTGCAACTTGCGCTGGTCAGAACCCACACCTGTGTTTAAATTGGTTTCCCAGTGAAATCAACAACTGATTTGGTGTTTTATTTGAAATGCCTATTGTTTCAGTCTTTGGAGCAGTTACTGTGCATACGGTAACTAAAGTAAAAAATATTTTCCTGCAAGTTTGGTGTACTGAAAATGAGTCTTATTAGGAATTTTTAACTTATTGGAGGGCGAAGCAGTGTGTTTGTGCTGGGAGTTTTCACAGTGCAGTGAAAGGAAAAATTATGCAAAGCTGTTTAGTGTCAATTGTGCAAAATGCACACTTACTAACGCAGGTTTTCAAGCACAGGGAGGCCTTTTTTGAGTTAGAGTTGAATATGCGGGGAAAAAAAATTTCTTGTTGAAAAAGCTTTTAGGGGGAAAAAATAAGGGGAGATCTCTTTAAGAGTTAAACATACCATCAAACTTGTTTTACTGTGGACACCAGCCAGGTTAGGGTCGTAGGACACTGCAGTCACAGAACAGTTACTCAGTTACTCAACATGTTCATTTATGATCTCAGCTTGGGTAAGAGGATTCAGTCTTCCATATTTCACTTCTGCCACTCAGTAAATCACCTTTTCTTGTGCCAGTGCTCTGTGCAAGTGGGGAGATCAAACCCCTTAAGCTCTGTCATGCAGGGGGTGCTGCCCATCCACAGACCTGCTGTAGGTCCTTTGTGAGATGAGCTCTGACACGTTCTGGCTGCCTCAGTCTTAGTGCAGGTGCGAGGTCATAGAATCATAGAATCTT
>VWZL01001722.1:0-54105 GCA_013396915.1 Stercorarius parasiticus
TTCTATGATTCTATGATTAAATTACAGTACATAAAAGTTGCTGAAATTTTCATTTGCCTAGATGTTTAACCATCATTTTCTCAGCAGCTAATCTTCACACTTTGAAAGCAAATATAGAAAGTCTGCTTAATTTCCTATTACGTAACATGTACCAAATGCAACAGAAAGTAATATGGAATAAAACGTTATCTAGAAATTTTCAATTTTATTTACTATTTCATACCTAACACAAATTTAATTTGACAGGAAGAAAAGGAACAAGAATAGAAGTCATTGATTTAAAATTGTATTGTTTGGTCCTAATCCTTCACGATGTGAAAGTAAGTCAGTTTCCATGGAAAATGGTCTATTAGCAAAAAAGCAGGAAAAAAAATAATCCTGTGCAACAGACTTTTCAGTGACTAGTAGATGAAAAAATATTGCTGTCAAGTGACTAAAACAGGAATTAAATTTTGTAATAGTCTGAAATACAGTAAATTTCACTACAATATCAAAATGCACTCAGGTTCAGAAAATAAATGACACCAAGGACATCCACAATCACATTAGAAAGACGGTTCAATTTATATTCACAGTAATAGAGCTTCTTTTTCATGTGCTTTATACACAAGTTAGATAATGGATATATTCTTTTATGCAGCTTGGCACAAGCCATTCCTGAAAAGTCGGAAAAATAGAGTAAAAGAGGATATTAGGAAGTGATGTTCACAGTCCTTGTAAGAAGCCTTTTCATCTTTAATGTAGTGATCCCTCATCATTCAGAGCAGGAGGCAGATACGAATTCATGACAACTTTCTTTTCTTAAATGAATTAGAATAACCAATACTGTGGTATAACAACACCACTTTTTCCACGATTGACCTCTTATGTCCAGTTCTGGAGACTATAGTACAAACCACAAAAATATCCATCAGATTTGGCTGCTTTTCCTAGACTTTGAAATTTGCTTTTCTGACAGGAAGGTGGGTAAGTATTTCACCTGGCAATGACATACTAAAAAGAAATCACAGCAAGTTTCCACACTGGTATTTCTGTAGCAATGTCATCCACACTTGCATCTTCTTGAGTAACAGCTTGTCATGGAAAAAGCAATGTTAATTAGGACATGATGTAAACAGCCAATTCTTGCCCATTCCTAGCCATCACTGCACTGGATAAATATCTGCATTGTTCATAGCACTCAAATAAATGTCTGCCTACTGACAAAGTTACTTTAATAGATTTACTGCCAACTAACATACCTGGATTTTACTTACTTTAATTATCAGCTTCAAAACCAAACTATAATGTAATAGCTGTTTAACCTCCGGTAGCCTAAACACAACAATAACTAATTAAATGTCATGTTTTCAGCTAGTCAGTAAACTCTTGAGTTTATAGCCAGATGATGACTATACCAGCAGACATCAGCAGCTTTCACATTTCAAAATTCCTTTGTATTGGTTGCAAGACATAAAAGGAGAAGAGAATTTCCAGGGTCAAATATTTTTTACTTCTATTAAAATATTTGAAATTCAAGTCATCTTGTACTTAACAGTAAATTACATCGTACAGCAAGTAGTGATGAGTGTAAATATATGTATATGTGTAACGTTCAGCATGTTAACTTACCATCATTATATATACTCTCCTTCTAGGTGAAGCAGGCTACCCTACCTTAAAAGTAAAGTGGATCCAGATCCACACTTTCAAAGCTGTTATAAACTAAACAGTACTTGACACTTGAGAATTTCCTGATTTTAATTTTAGCAGCATCCTATGGATAGGATCCAAGACGACAAAGGTACTGTAACCTGCTATGAGAATGCAAAGGAGAACAAATGAAAAATCTCAGCTTCATTTTATGAAAATCAGAAGTTCTTTACTCTACAAAATAAAAGAAGCTGCAAACTTTTTTCTTCTTGCTTTTGTTTCTTCTTTTCTTTCTTGCTTTGGATAGTCAAGAATCACAAAGGAAAGAAAAAATGAAAAAACGAAATAAAAAGATGTAAAACACTCATTATTTTTAATATGTCATTTTAAATCCAATTTAATGATATTTGCGATCACACTTGCAATATGCATTTTCCATATCAGACCTACCAGCACTTGGATCTTAATACTACTGGTACCTGCAGGCACTTGCATAGAATATTTGCAAAAGAACAAAAGAGTTTGTCTGCCACCTAAGGAATGAGAACAGGAGACAGCAGCGACAACTCTATTAGAAAAAACAAACTTCTTCCTGTGTAAACCTACTCTTGTTCTCTAAATAATCTGAATACTTAAAAACTTCCATGAAGTAGAAACCTCCATGAAATACTGTTGCTCATACCACAGCCTGCTGTGTACACGCTCATTCGCCAGTCCCCATTCAGGGAGATGGAAATGCAATTCAAGATGGAAGTGACAAAAGACATTCTCTTACACTCCTAAGAGTGGTGGCCAATACATTTGGGCCAGCTTACTTCCATTTTTGACTGGCACGGACCTTTTCTAGCTATAATAACTATTGGCAGCAGAAAGTCATCTCCTATCCACCGCCTTTTGGATAACAATTCATTTTTTCCAAAGCATTCGGATCATAAAACTGAATTCCCAGTATTCCACATCCTATTTTATGTTCCTTGTTCATATGCATGGATGTTGTTCCAGAATGAAACACTGACTTTTTGTTAAGCATCTGAGTCATAAGGCACTTAAAGAAGCTTTAGAGGAACTACCTTGTCCTTAGACCGTCTTTTCTGTGAAGTACTTCTGCCAAAACAACACTGCTAGCATGTTAGTGAAAAAGGAAGAAGCTTAATTTGGGGCATTAACAGAGGCACTGTTATAACTATGCTTTAAAAATTTCAGCAGAAACCTTTCCTGTGTACACATTCATAGGAGCATTTTTTCATCAGGTATTTCCTTGAACTACTAGATACCTAAAACATCCAGACAATACCATAAACTTTATTATAGATTTAGAAACAGAGCTTAATGAGCGGTCCATTTAATTTTGTATCCTGGCTTGAAGAGTGGCAGTACCAAATACTTTGGAGAAAAAATGCTGTAAATAAGAGAAGTCTGGTAAGTCTGCGATCCGGTAAAACCCATCTATGTGGAAGCGTTCCTTGAACTGATTTCTAGCTCTTCCTATAGCATATAAACAAGTCAAATGTTAATTACAGTGAGCTTTCACATACAAATGGAGTATATGTAGATTTAAAAAAAAAAAAAAATGGAAAGCAGCAATTTACTTTGGAGTAATGTAATTTTATTTAATTGCTTCTAATTAAAATTATTCTATAAATGTAAAACAAAAGTGTCTATTAATTCTCTGCACAAACTAAATTTAGATATCAACTGAGTAGCTTATTCACAGTATTTACTATAATTATTGTAATACTTTTGTAACTTTGATGATTTAAAAGTTTTGGGACTTGATACCAAATAATGGTTCCTGCTGCATAAAGCAAAATAATCTTTCAAACTCCCAGTGCCTTTGTACTTTGAATGTGACTCACTAAATTTACATTTTGTGAAAGTACGTGTAGGAGTAAAAGCACTTATGTATTATCAAGAAATATGACATTATAATCCCATGAAGTTACTACTTATAGAAAAAAATAAAACTGTTCCCATTCTCTTCTGTATCTAAGTGTAAAGTGAACACCTTCCATTAACTCTATCTTCCATTAACTTTATAAAGAAAAAGGACACTTAATATTTTTGCATATATTTTTAACTTCACTTTTAACACAAAGTTTTAAAATCAGCCATGAAACATAAAAATTGGAAATATTTTTCAATAAAAGGTAACTCATCTGAAAATAATTTTTGTATTTAAAACCATTCATTGATTTCTGTCAAATCTGACAAAAACATGTGGCCAAGGCTGGGGTGGAAAATCGAACAAAAAATGGAGAACATTCTGCAAACATCTGTATTTTGTAAGTAGACCAATGTAAGGCCAAAAAAGGTAATTTTTTTCATTTCTTTTCTTCATTTATCTTATTTTCCCTCTCCACTTTTTTACTACCTAGTTTCTCGTGTAGTTCTTCAAACACCAGCAGACCAACAAAGCAAATACCATACAGATTGAGCATGCCACTTTTAGTAAAAATTTCCTAACTGAGTATTATTACTAAATTCTACTTCCAGAATGTCTTCTCCGTGTAGATAAGCCATTTTATTCTCCAAATTCTTCAATACTCAAAGTCACAGTCTATCACAAGAGAGAGTTATGCTTGCTTGATTTCACAAGGAGACCGCACTGCCATATGGCGGAGCCAGCCTATGTAGTTCACCCCACTAACACCTGAGCATCTACCTCTAACAATAAACAAACGGAGACTCGGGGGGAAAAATGCAGAAACATCAACTGCAGTGGGTGTAAACTTAACTGTGAATCCCTCAACCACCAGTGTTCACAGATGAACTGTGTAGGAGTGGTCACAAGAGCAGAGAGGTTACTTTTGGCTTTAATGTGTTGTGTTTTTTTTTCTTCCTCAACTGCTTATGAAGAGAGACTATAGCAGTGCCCTGGAGGAGTGGTGGGAATCCGGAAAGCAATTCTAATAAAAAGAATTCAGTTGTAAAAGTGAGTTTCATTTGAAAAATGGCCTTTAAAAAACCACACAATGCACAAAACGTGACGTGACTACAGGCTAAAAGCTTGGAAGCTTTTTGAAAAGCTCCTATGAGGAGCTCCTTCTGTAAGTGGGAAGCCAGAGCAGAAACCACCATACCCACAGCTCCTTCTCCTATCTGAAGACACTTGCTTCTAGGACTTGACAAAGCCATGGAATGTGGAAACTAAGAGACTTTTTTTTGGTTTTAAACTTTGGGTGGGGGAAGAAAGTACATTTTTGTTAGTTAACAATTTTGACAGCGTATTACCATTGGTTTCTTCAAAGAAACCAGTTCAAAGAGCCCACCTGAAGAAGGCCACAACCTGCCGCCTTTGGGCACAGACGTATTGAAGAAACATCTGTGCAGTGCACGGTCAAAAGAATGCTGTCAGGGAAACAGCATTTATCTCTGCCTCATGAAATTCAAACCACTGCCAAAGACCAGAATTAGCTGATCTATGCCATGGCAAAGCAGTAATAAAAAAAATAATATTGTAGTGACAGTAACAGACAGTAAACTACATTTCTTACAGCAATTTACTTCTCCGCATCCCTGTATGGCAGTGAATATACTCCTTCACTGAATGGATCACCATGCAAAGCAGACCATTACACATTTTTTTTTACCCAAAACTCACCAAGTCTAAAAAGGCTGTTAATTAAGAAAAGGTAAGGGAAAATACACTTTCATAAATAAATGGGTTACATGAATACAAAATGCAAAGGGGAGATTTAAAAAGTGGCCAAGATTAAAAGCAGGAATAATGAGTTCAATTAGGAAAATAATTATTTAAGTGCCTGTTTTGAATATCCGGAAACTAAAGCTTTGAAAATGTACTGTTTCAGAGAAAATTCTCTAGTGCCAGGAATATACTCCCAACGAAATTTAAAGTTTTTTCTTAACTTCTACAATTCACTAATAAATCACCATTAAAGTCTTGATCTCCAGAGCATCTTAGAAGCACTTCTGCAGCATTAATAATAGGCCATTTAATTCCCCCAGTTGATTTCTCATTTCTAATTAGGTTTAATTCATGATATAACTTAACCTTTCATTCTGATAGCTTGTATTCTTAAGGAACAGGAATTTATCTTCCTAAACTAAAAGTTTTTACAGTCAAGATCGCTGGATTATCGTGTTCTTTCTGCTTGTTTACCATCTCCCTCAAATGATTCTAAAATAAATCAAAGTGTTTATTATTGAAACCTTCTGGTTTGCCCGTATCTGCTTATTCTTCTCAGCTGGCAATGGCTCGATTTTGGAAACGTTTCATCTCTAAGGCAAGAGGTGGTAATGTTCCATGAATTACTATCTCAAGCCACATGAAAAGATCCTCTATACCAGGAACTTTGTCTTAAAACAGTCTTTAAGAGTTTCAACATGGAACAACACTGAATAAGCTCCTCGTTCCGCTGCATATCACTAGGGAGACAAGGTAGGGTTAACAGGGGCTCACTGCCTTTATTTGACTTCTCCTAGCTATGGATTGCTGCAGTACTTGACCCTCTAAAGGTTTCTACAGGACAGCTGCTTCTATTGTCAAACTAAAAAGAAAAACCCAAAAAAACCCAACCCAAACCAAAAAAACGCACAACCAAAAAACTCCCCACAAACCTGCTGCTTTTTGATTATGATTCTTATTCGAATAATTTTCTGCTGCGCTAGGTATAGAGTTACTAGCCATCCATCTCCAAGATCTCTTGTGATCTTAAACAGAACAGCACAAGAAGCAGGGGAAGAACTAGAACGAGAATTAGGGTAGAAGAAGAACTGGAGTAGAACAGCCTAAGGGAAGAATGAGGGTGAAATGGGAGTTGGAGCAGGACAGAATTCTCCATGAGAGCAGCTCCACCTGCAATGCAGCACACTGCTCTCCCTTTGTGGCTGCAGCAGCAGCAGGCATCTGCCCAGCTGGGACCAGCTGGGAGACCCTCTCTCCTTGGAGAAACACTCGGGGATCCTTCCACCTGCCCATGCTGGGGAGAAGAGTAAGACATTGTGAAACGTTATTCTCTTGATTCTTCGTGAAATGTAAGCCTGAGTTTATGCTTTATGCCCAGTAGATTTTTCCTGTCATGTTTCACTTTAATTTGTTTGTTGTCAATGTCAGCAAGAGATAGAGTTGAGCAAGAAAAAATTGCAAGAATTTTTCTCTCTGACTTACAGCACTGCCTGGATAGGACTGACAGGTGATACAACACTCAGGTATTCCTTCTGACCCAGGGAGGTTAAAAAGCATTGTCTCCTTGCAGCATTAGCATTTTCAATCGTACCAAACCTTCACATCAATGCAAGTAAAAGAAATCAATTGCAATTTTTTTCAGTTTGGTTTTTTTTTTTTGAAAGAGCAACACACATTGTTCATGCTAAAAGACATGCTGTTTTTCTTTAGTTTACTGATCTCATTATAAGCAAATATGATGGCAATCTAATTTTGTCTGCCACAAAACAAACAGCACATTCAGTTTTCAACACCTAGGCAAAAACTTCTCTGGTAGTAATTTTAGTTTAAACTTATACAGCATGATCATCACCATAAACAATCTGCAAGATGTCCAGAAAACAAACTCCCTCCTTGTAATCTACCGTTAGAAAACCCCGAAGAAATAAACATAGTAATTTCAAGGATTTTTGAAAGACCAGCTGAAAATTATTCCTTCCAAACAAACTGAAGATTTTAAATGAACCAAAGAATGCTTCTAGACATTTTTCTTTCAAGCATCTCTTAATACATCTCTCTGAATAAAGAAAACTTAAAGGTGATAGATAGTGTCTTTGAGGATAAAGAATTAGGGAAGGGCTATAAGTGTTACAAAATTATACTCACGTTTCATTTCAATTGATTTTGTCTACCTAATCATTAAAAAAAAAAAGCTTGACTTTCTTCTTCAGGAAAGAGAACAAAACATTATTTTAAAATACAGTGTAACAATTGCAGTTTAATAATACATATGTAAATACTAAATGTGCAGATAATAGGATTTGTATAAAAAAATTTAAAAAGCATTGCTCTTCATTAAATTCAAGATAATCAGCATATTCTGCTGAAGATTCAATTAAAAAGCAATATGCTAAATTTATTAGTTGTAAAAACCAATTCAGTTTGCATGCAAAACAATATAAATCTGCACCTAAATCATTCTGGAAGAGAAATTTCACCTACACACCAACCCCAAGAGCAACAGAGAAAATAAACAGCAGAAAGGCCACACCACTTTGATACTTCTCCAAAATCAAGAATATGTGGTACAACATATCATGCCTTAACAAATCAATTTAATTGATAAAAATTTCTGATAACCAATCGGGACAATGAAAAAATATATAGCTATTTGGTTATCAAGTGTTGTAAATTATTACTTAAAAATTATGTGGATTTTTTTATGCCATATGGGAGACAGGAAGGGTCTGTCAGATCACAATACTGATGGAAATTTCCTAATCAAGCTTGACAGATAACCAAACAAACAGATTGACAGATAGACAGAAACTGCATATGCCTCATTTCCTTTAAAAAAAACAGACTAAAAATAAAGCCTTACTAATAATTATTGCTGCGTCTATTATAGCAACTATTATAGCACCCACAAACTTCAACATGATGTGCATCAGAGAGAAAAACAATGAAAGCAGAGAGTGTATCACCCTAGAGGGCAGGGGAAAACCAAAGGGAGATGAATCAAAGGAGAGCATCCATCTCACTTCTATTACTCCATTAATGTCTTACAGGTGTCCCAGCTGTGCTGGAGAGGACAGTTTCACCAGCGTAAAGAAGCTCGTGGGGGTGAGTTACCTCACACGGATAAAGGGAAGAAAGGAAGAAAGTACAAAGATGCAGAGAGCAGGCGAGGAATGAAGAAAGGCTTTTCAAAACCCAATAAGCTTAGCTGTGGCTTTCCAAACCCAAGCCAGGAAGCTGCTCCAGAAGCCCGGCCACGGGGGCACAGCCAGCTCTGGCCAGGCTGGGGCAAGGTGCCCCACGCTGTGCCAGGGAGGCTGTGCCCAGCAGCAAGCTCTGGAAACACGGAGCCGCACAGCTCCGGCACTTCCCGGCTCCGGTAGTGTCCTCAGTGGGAACAGACTTGAGTTCAATGTTTTCCTCTCCTCTCCCGTAAGCTCCTGTTCATTATTTTCATATTTTCTATTGGCATATAGGAACAGTATAATACCAAGTTTGAACTAAATTTCTCCATGATTATAAAAATATTTTTGATTAAACAGATGTCAGCAAAATTTTATGGAGTGAAAATTGAGTAACAGATGGTGAGGTCTGCGGAGTTCAAAGTGGCTGTATTTTATTAAAAAGGAAATTTGAGGAAAAGAAGTATTTTGCTGGAAATACTGATGCGGTGTTTAAGCAAATGTAAAAATATTCTTCCTTGATAGAAAACAGTAAGTTTAAGAAAAAAAAAAAAAAGGTAGTCAGGCCATAAACCTCAAACCATTAAAAAATGGACTTTATTCTGCTCTCCTTTTACTGAATACAGCTTTTCATCCATGACATCAAGGTTCTCAAAGAAAAATATACTTCATGGAGGAGAAAAAAACCCAACTACCAAACCAAAAATAACCATGACCTTGATTAAGGATCCTGGACAAAATACATCTTTTATGTGGCACACAAGCTATTGTGAAAGCAAGTTTAGGAATACTTAACCATGGGGTAATAAATACTTATCCCAAACTTAATATTATAAGTATTAAAGAAAATTGCAAGTAGTGGCATATATGCTATAGGAAATAAGACTGAGAAAGATTATAACTCCTGACTACCATTAATGTATCGCCTCTTTTCCAGCTTTACCACTTATAATGGTATAACATTGCCATCCATGGAATACAGAGTCAATTAAATGAAAAGAATAGCATAAATATAATTATTATAGTATAATATGATTTCTCTCGCTATTCCTATGGCTCTCACATCTTTTTTTCAAGGTGATATTTTGAACATTCTGTTACATCATTGGGAAAAAAAATTAAAAAGGCAAGTAGTTTCAAATTCATGACCACGCTCATTCTGCATCAGAGAAAGCTACACTGCCCTATGGAATAGCATCAGTGAGCTACTTTAGACGTCCATGGAGAAAGACACTGAGAAATTTAATAGTTTCAGAGCACTTAACCATGTGGAAGAGCACTACCTGTTCTCCAAAAAAGTCCTGTGTGCACAGGTCAGTTCACAGCTAAGAGAGAGCCTACAACACCCACAGATGTTGCTATTTCCATTGAAGGCACAGCAGCAGCGAGCGTCCCAGCCGAAGGTCCTCGCACAGAGCAGAGCTGATAGAGCCAGGCACCTGCCCGCAAGTGGCGCCAGCCAGCGCAGCCAAGCCCACATCGACACAGCTCCACTTCAGCCAGCACAGTGCCCTCCTTAGCCCCCCACCAAAGCCTGGATGGAATCTAATTTTGACTCTGATCTGCTCCTGCTGTGGCACAACTCAGAGTTTTGGTACTGTCTTGGACTAGCTTTAAGTACACGTTTGTGTGACCAGTAGTAAAATCATAGAATCACAGAATGGTTTGGGTTGGAAACGATCTTTAAGATCACCCAGTGCCACTCCCTGCCCTGGGCAGGGACACCTCCCACCAGACCAGGTTGCTCCAAGCCCCGTCCAACCTGGCCTTGAACACCTCCAGGGATCTGGCAGCCACAGCTTCTCTGGGCGAGCGTCTTGCCACTCTCACAGGAAAGAATTTCTTCCTAATATCTATTCTAATATCTAAAATGATCACAAACACATTATTAGACAAATATTTCTGCTCTTGCATCTTAATTTCTCAGTGACATCTTCTACCAGATACTTAAAAACTGTGCAGTCTGGATTCCCGATGTGTACGGGCTGACAGAGAGGTAGAACTGCTGTACCCTCACACTTTAGAAATGCCATTTATTTTACAGAAACCGGTGCAATAAACTGAAAACTCCCAAGCCTGTGAATCCAGAACCAGTGCTTCCAATTAATCAGCAGTAATATTTGCATTTTATGAACTAAGATAATGTCTTATTATTAGCGGTTTCAGACCTTGACACCAACACAAGAAATACACATCTTGCTACACTGTATTTTACCAGTGAAATATAGTATACACATTCAGTTTATGTTTGACAGAGTGATAAAGGAATCAACTAATTCAAGTCTATACAAAGCAAAATAATCCTCCTCGAGTTCTGTACTTCAGGTTTTTGTACAGGTACAAGCTATTCGGGGGCAACATTTAGCTTTATAAATCATCCATCATTCCGTCCTCTGCATCGATTCATTTATCAGTCACAAGCGGGTATCTTACACTTGTTCAGAAAGACCAAATGAAAACATTAAAAAGTTCTTGGATTCATGGTACTGCCAAAGTAATTCAAGTCATGCTGAGTCCGGCCCTCCAGCCTTCCCAAGGAGAAGCAGCATTCAGATAACTGATCAGATTCAAGCATTTTGAAAGCACATACCTGTTGTCTAAAGTATTTTCACAGTGCTTTTAGACCTAACAATTCTGTATTTAAACAAGCACAAAAAAGAAACAAGGGAGGTGTGTGGTGTTAATTACTCCTATTTACAGGCTTCTTTTAGCAGTTCCATATTGGTTAGAAACTGAAGTTGTATCTTACTTTCAGTGATTCAAAAATCAAGGCAAGTGACAGAAGTTCAGAAGATAACTGAGAGATTACCTTTCCAGAGTTATAAAAGAAAAAGCACACATCTCAGGCATCATCTTTTAGAGCTATTCTTTATCTTCTGAAGGCAAGCACGACCATCAATCTATAAAAATCCTGAAATAATTACCCAAATACCTCCTCTTTATCTTCAGCTGTTCAAGGATTCTATAGTTTTCAAAAGAACTCTTAAACACAGAAAATTTTTGTTTTTTAAGTATTCAGTGTCAACGGCATGAAAATATCACTCCAAATTTTAGAAAGGGATTTCCAAAGCTTGACCCAAGCTGATAACCTTGGTTAAGATTTTCATTTCTGGATATTTAAGATAAAGTGTCTGAGTCCTTATAAAGAGGACAAACCAGTTTTACAGTGGGGACAAGGATAGTACTTTAAGTCATGACTAAATTCTCAAATATAAATGCCCCAAGTAAATGTGCCAGGGTGCTCATAGTGTATTTTTTAAAGAAAGGCCCATAGTATACAAGTTACCTATAATATTCCAGTTGGCTGATGGCGCAAGGAATGATCATCAGTTCAAAATTTACACGAAATCTACATTTAAGCTCTTCAGGCTTAAATGAGGCGGTTCAGTATTCAGAAATATCCTAAGGAAAGTCTCATTCTACTCAGTGCTGATGCTGAAGGAAGCATTCATAATTCTCTCTCCTGCGTATGAAGCCTGC
Source organism: Stercorarius parasiticus (assembly GCA_013396915.1). Lineage (NCBI taxonomy): Eukaryota > Metazoa > Chordata > Aves > Charadriiformes > Stercorariidae > Stercorarius > Stercorarius parasiticus. The sequence continues at coordinate 11,938 of VWZL01001722.1, forward strand.
CAGCCGTGCTTCTGTATTAACCTATTCACCTCCGTCTTTCGGCTATTAACATCCAACAAAATACCTCCACTGGTGCCACTAAGAGTCCTCTGGCATTGGGCTGACACGCTCACAACAGGCTAAAGGACTTCACTGAGTGGACCCGGGGGAGTACACAAGGGAAGGGGGTTCATATTTAAAAAAAAAGAAAGATCGTAAATTAGCTTTTATCTCATGGGGAGAAAGCTGCTATATAGCAAAAAGAGAAGAACAAAAATCACTCTGAAGATCAGCATACTGTAGCGCTTCTCTAAATTTTGAATATAAAAAACACACATTGCCAAATTTGGGTTAGTTGTCTTTTTTTTAACTTTGGAGTAAGAAGTGTTAGCTCTCAGCCTTCATCGTTTTCTGACGTGCTTTAGGATTCATTGTGAATGCAGGAAAGGAAATGATTTGACCTCTTGAAGAGAAGGAAAAGGTAACTGTGAAGGTCGTGTCTGGAGAGAGATCACTTCTCCATATTCAATGTCAATTGTCATGGGGCTTTGGTCCAATTCGTCAGGGCCAAACCTGACAAGTACCAGTGCTGTTCATTGTCAAATGACACAAGGAAAAAGTACACTTTGTCTTATCTTACGGAACTTTCTTTTTTTCCTGCAGTAAAAGGCAGAAAAAGTCCATCTAAAAGTACAAAATCATTTGCAAACAGATTAAGAAAGAAGGAAATCTGTAACAACATGCATAACACTCCCCAAACTGAACGAACTTACTTAGAAATAAAAAGAACTTGTTAAAAGTATAATTTTAAGGACACTTCAATGGCTAATTGTTATCACAGAGGTTTCCGAAGAGCTGCCTATTGAACACTTTCACTGCCAAGTTATTGTTTAGATAAAATACCATGTCCACCCTGCACGATGTTTGTACTGGAGAGGATAATACATCAAAAAGTACTATTCTCTGTCTATAATAATAATTAAAAAATTATGTGGGAGTTAAATCAGTCCGTTGTTAAAAGAGTTCAGCGTAGAAAACTTTTGAATAATGAAAACCAAAAATTACTTTTTTCCTGGCTTATACCAATACTATACTTATTACTGAGTGTATATAGTACTATAGTTGACGAGAATTTATGCCTTTTTTTTTTTTTNACAAGTCATTGTATAGCAGGACTCTGCTCTGTGCACTGGGAATGTCAGCAGGTTTCTCAAAGCGGCATAGCGTTTGTGGCACTGCTCCATACCATCGCTGACACTCTCCAAAACATGCATGTCACAAGGAGGCAACAAGGAAAGTATCTCACCAAAGGCAGCTTTGTATTAAATGCCTTCTTTAATGGAAGCTGAAAAACACTGCACACTGCTCACAATGATGATTAAAAAAAGAAACAAAACAGTTAAGGTCTGATTAATTGCTCTACTTAGCTAATTTGATAAGCTCTCAGTTAGCCTCCTTCATTGGCTTGATCTACTTCGTAAATTAATCTAATTATGAACACCTGCAATCAAAAGACCCATCTCTGCAGAAGTTATACGACTCTTATTTATACACAGTATTTTTTAAAAGGTCAATTAAAAAACCATCTTGCCACAAGAAGAGTTTCTGGGATACAAGACAGGCATACAGTAAATGTCATACTACCAAATGCAGGAACAACTCCCTGCACTCTCCAATGTTTAATTCCTGCTCTATTCAGTAATACAAACTGCATTCTTCAAGAGAATTCTAATAAAAATTACATTACAGCACATAAAAGATGACAAATGATTCAAAGTAATTGCAATGCCCAAACCACATTAATCAGAGCAGCCATACACCAAAGGTGAATAATAACAGCAGGTTCAATTTAGAGTACCATGGGTGTCTGCAAATAAACTGGGGACTTCAAAAGAAAGCTCAGTAGTTTGATACCATATTACAAGCATGTCAACTGATAAAACTATTTTCGGGGAAAAAAAAAAGTTCAGCATCATCTATAGTTGCCATATTTTAGATAATAAAAGATTAACTGTGTATTTATGAGTCTAGATGTGTGACTTACCCTCGATTCACAACTGACAAGCAATTCGTTTATATTTGCACCAGTGCTTCATAGAGAACAGAATTCTTTGCAAATATGCTACAAATACAAAAGTTGCGCTGTGGTAATTCTGAAAGTATGAACTGTAAATTGGTATTCTTGTTCTACTGATAGCTTTGATTGATCTCTCCGATTGCTATTTATTCCTACTTTTTTCTTGTGAATATAAATTAGAAACAAAAGGAAGCACCAAACAATTTTATCTGACTGCAGATTTTTTGACACTAGATTTGTAATTCCTTTTCAGTAAGTATTTTGTGTGCAGAATTTTCAATACTGTGCTTTAATCATCATTTTCTCCCCCTCAAAACCATTAAAGAGAGATTGAACAGCATAAAATGAATTTTTCCATCAAAATCAGAAAAGTTATACACCAGTTTATCTGGGGTTTTGTGCTAGCCTTGACAAAATGTGTTTAAAAAAAATTAGACTGATAATAATACCGTCAGACTCGTCTAACTCATAAAAACAATTTGCATTAGTAAAACGTAACTTTAAGCCCTTGAGATTACAATGGTTTCTTGAATTTGTTGTAAGACTATTTCAGCTAAGCAATGCAAAGCTTGGGACCTTGTTCAGTAATTGTGTAAAGAAAAATTATGAACCCCTGCTTTAGAGAACATCACCAAAGCTTGCTGTGGATTACCACTAGGTGGACTCTAAAATGAAAGACACTTTTATCATACGTTAGAGCACAAAATATTGGTCCACTATTTTAAAACTGAGAATTAAGAAAGTGAAATTATTAATAGAGCCATTAACTGTCTTTCTGGCCTTCCCAGATTAATCAATTGGCAGACACAGTGCTAAGATCCTCACAGATGTTCCAAACATCCATCAAGCACCAGCAAAATAGTAGAACTGCTCTAAATATCACTATGTTGTACAGGAGACTATGGAAAAAACTCATGCATTACACGGAAAAGTTGCTAAATGAGGGAGAAACTGTATAAACCAAACCAAACACTGGAAATATAGAAACTTTGGCATTTAAAGACCTGACAGATGTTAAGCTTTTGTTCCTGCATTAACTCTTATTCCAGTGTGATGAGTAATTAAATGTGCTATGAAATTGAGCAAGGGCGTGTCCTTGGTCATGATCTGCAAAGATGCACATAAACCTTTACCGTTGGCTGTTCAAGGCCCTGCAAGGCAAGCTATTCCCACGGGTAAGTGTGCTTATTAAGAAGCCAATGAATATGCTAGGATTAAATATTTTTATTCAGGAAGCAGCAGTACACTTATAAATGTGACTGGACTCTCAGAAACACCAAGCAGCAGCTTAACTGAACGTGTCTATTGATTACCTTGACAGTTTAATAAGGCAGATTTTCAATGACTGACTGAACTTAAGTGAACTAGGGAAGAAGATTAAAAGACTGTTTCCTTTAAAGCCTTGGCCACTCCTCTGACATCTCTAATCCCCTCAGCTAGGGAAAGCTGTTTAGTAACTTCTGGTCTCAGAGGCAGAGGTCACCGAGTAGCATAGACATCCTCTGGCAGGTAATGGAGAACTTATGAGGGAGGNACATGAGGATTCAAGCTACTTCCAGTAAAAAGCAAGAGGAAAAATAATGAATTCAAAAATATGGATCGGTAAACCCCAAAACACAGAAGGCATTTTCTACTTAACATTTCAAAAAAAGAACAGAACATAGTTGGGAACCATTTGATAAATGTGATAAATTTGATTAATTCCAAAAGCTGGTTTATTTTCATGTCATATCGATAATAAAAGTGGTAATTTTCTAATGTTTGGAGGAGAAGGGGAACAGAAGAAACGTGCGCTGCTTTGGAGGAGCACAGGGGCTTATTTTGCCTATACAAAATGAGTTTGTGAAATATTTTTAACTGAGTTATTTTAAGAAGTGCCAAGAAGTTGGCAACCACGGAGAATTACTTAGCACAGATAAAGAGCCTGAAGACATGAAGCCTGGACAAAATGGGATTTGCTGGGCCTTTTGTGTTACTGTTTGCATCCCCCTGTCACAGGGGGACCAGTCATGAATTAGGATACTACTGCATTACTTCAGCTACAAAAGTGTCCCCGTCCTGTGCTGCCTGCATTTTTTAACATAACCAATGAAACTTTGAGGTCATTATAAAATTCTTCAGAGATCTTTGAAACTAATTTTGCACTGGATGTTGTACAAAACTGGAAATTTGTCACTAATTCAGTACAAAAGATAAAGACTAAAGTCAGGTCAGTGTGTTTATGATAATTTCAAATGACAGACTGAGAAAATAACATAATATCTGCTGGAACGATAATGTGTATAACTTAGCAATGATGAAATAAGGCTTACCATGAACATAGCACACAGGGTGACGCAATCTTTGTGCCACAGCATGCAAGCCCTAATAAAAATAAAGAATAAAGAATTTCAGGTTTGGAAATATAAATTATGACTAGATACAATGAATGTAGAATCAGAGAAAAAAGCAGTCCAACCATTTTAAAGCATCTGGTTTCATTTAGATCAAAATGGTTTTGTTGCACAAGTAATAAAATTAACCTCATCTCTTCTGTATTACTCCGTAATTGCAAACTTAAAAGTGAGTCTTTAAAAAAAAATTTCAACTCATTCTCCAATATAATTGAGGCATTAAAAATTCTCCAATTCCAAAAAAATCAAAATAATAATAATGCACGTAAAAGCTATTGCACTTGTTGCAATTTATAGTTATTCTGTAGTATCATTGAGGTCTGTAAGTCTTAAATAGAACTGATAGCCTCAGTTTTTCTTAGAATCAAATGTTTTGAAGGGAAAAATGTCTAGTAAATAAATCCACACATGAATCAGGGTAGGTATATGAAAGTTTTACTCAGTTACTTTTGGAGGAGATGGAAAAAATAATTCTTCCAAGAATTACAACAAGATACCTCTTTGGTTCAGAAATCTAACTACAGGATTACTAGATTTTCAACAAAGAATCTATTTAAAAACCTTCTAGAGATAATTTTAAGCGGAGACATAATACTGTGTGTGTAGCATATTTTTCAGGACAATTTGATAACCATCCAGTCTTGTTAAATGCACCCTCTCTCACCACCAGTCAGCCTGTTGCGTTGGGCTGGGAGATTTATGCAGTTACATAGTAGTGACAGCCTTCGAAGAGTGCCAGAATAGACACATTCAATATCAGTTTCTCTTTCAACTTTTCAGAGTACTATTGGAACATAACATGAACTGAATGTACATCATGCTATTAACAGCCCAAAAGCAATTCTTTGAGTCTGAGTGTCACTGTGAGCACCACACACCTGTTCAGGTCAGAAATTAAAAGGACGATACAGCTTATTTGAGAGTTGAGGCTAAGTTAGGTAGGTGACACATCAGAAACGAAACTGAAATCCAGACAAGAAAAAAAGCTAACCCACTTGATGGAAGTGCCACAGAATCTAATTACTACAAATGATCAAAATATCTTTCTTTCATTCTATGCCAACAGAAGTACTTGCAGTAGTTCCAAGTCAAACACCTTGCTCCACTGCCCAGGCTACCAACATCCCTTTTCCGCATTTATTCCAGAGATTTCCCCATCACGGAACTAGATGGAGATGGCTGAAAACTAGAGCTCTAACATTTCAAATTGCATGCACAATTCTGGAGCTAAGCAGAAGCAGTCCATCTTTTGCATAAACTGGCAATGCAAATAAAAGTCTGATCAGTGTTCTCAATCGTATTTCTCCGATTCTGTAAAGACTCAACATCTTCAGCCTGGGAAAGGTAACAAAACCATAGGCCAGGATTATAAAACCATCCCAGAGTAATCAATACTAGTTTTAATATGCACTGTTGCTTTGATCAGGGGATTGCTTAAGGCTTCATGAAATCAATAGTTCTTTATGCTTTCATCTAGCATTCCAAAAGTTTTGCAAAAGTTATAGTTGTTAAAGGTACTGCATATTCCTGTAACATTTACTGTAAAGGAGCTTGATCTGAGAAAGCCAGTCATTTATGAAAAAAATCAGATTCATATAAAATTTATTGTTAAATAAAAACCTTTGTGCTTCGTTTGTTTCCCTAAACAGCTTAAACCCTTGCTGGAGCAGAAATTCAGTATGCCTGCAATCATTCATTTGCTACCACTGGGTGAAAAAATGAATAACCATAAAAAAACCTGATAATCAAAGAATTTGCTAGAGAGAAAAGTAGTTGATTGATTTTAAAGACTGCTTTTCATGAGGGAAAGGTTCCACCTTCCCAAGTCAAACTGAAGATTGAACTATAAAGAAACTGATGTGAGTTCCCATTTATTCAATATCCTAAACATGTGGAAGAGTCACAGAGGTGGCAACGGCAGACGCTCCATCAACAAACCAGTTTCTTATGAGAAAGAAAATAGATTCTGTACAAGGGTACAAGAGAAGTTTGATTAAGTATTAAAGGATTCTTTGAAAAGGTCAGGACAGGGAAAGAAAAGGTTCTTCCGTCTGTCTTCCAAGCAGCTCTGGGATGCTCCCCTGCTGCCAAGTGTCTTGAGAATTTTTTTTTTTTCCATTATTATTAAAAAACCCACAAACAACAAACGACAGATACTTCTCTATATTCTGGGCAGCTTAAGTGGCTTTACAATGTAAGCCATAGCAGTTCCAATCTCCTCCAGCCTGCTGCAAGAACTGTACCCCTTACAGGTGTTCCCACACAATCAGAGCGCATCAGTTCTTCTCACTAATGAGGAAAAAGCAGAACTACAACGGCTCCGAATTTAATGAACTAATCTGAGAATGATAAAAGACTGGCTGGAGATACTCAGAGATATATCAATTGCAGCCAAGTGAAATCTGTAAAACATTGCATGGTGCCCTCTTGTAAGGCTGAGGACACAGGCTCTTCACGCCCGTTCACTCACTGCTCCACACCAGCCCTGGCCTCTCCTCAGCTCACTATTGTCATCCTGCCATAACTGCTCCCATGGGGGTTTTGTTTGATGGGGTCTTATTTGTCTGTTGTTTGTCTTTTTTAAAACACTGATGAACACTCAGGCAAACAAAGGAGGACTGCAACTATTTTACCGTCTCTTAAACTCACTTGTAATGTTGCAGTTAGACACACTTTTTAATTTGGTCTTGGAGATGATTTTCTACTGCTAAAATTGTACAATTTATCCAGTATTCTATGGCAATTTAGGAATAGCACTCAATAGGTTTATTTTTAGTAAGGGTACTTCATTCATACATTTTTATAGTGCTGCACAGGGATCACCGATCTATATGCATGACTGCAGTGATAAGATCTGGCAACATTCTTTAATAAGTGTTTAAACTGTTCTAGTCGTGTGCTTGAAGCAACATACAATTATTCCAACACCTAAAAAGAGCTTTTCCACTTGCAGTATTTTCCACTACTCAATATGTGCACCCTTGCCATCTGATAGTTAAGATTTTCCATTATTTCCTTTATTTGATTTACTCCTTTACAGCCAATGGACAAAGCACATATATGTAGCGCACAAAAGAGAGCTTAAATGTAATTTGCAAAGGCTATAATAAGAGATTCTTTCTTTGATGCACAAATCCACAAGGATCAGGCTGAAAAATATGTTGTCCACCATTACATATTTATGTAAATATAGCGAATGATCTTTGTAAAGACAAAAGCTTTAACAAAATTAGAAAGATGACATCAGTATTTGGCATGATACTGAACAAAGCCAAAATTTACACTGTACCTTAGATCAAAGGTTTTTTGTATTTTTCACTTTACAACAAATTCCAGTAAGATATGTTCACTGCAGCATCACTGAATTTCTTTCTACTTTACCTCTAAACATCCTAGAATGTTGCTGCTACACAGCAACATATATTAAGATAAACAAAGTAAACTGAATTTGCTAAAAGTTATCATGGATGTAGATTTTGAATCAGGCATAACGCTTTTTTTTCGTCTGAAAGAAGGCAGACCTTTGGGTGAAGCTGGGATAAACAGAAGAGTCAGGGCCTGGGAGGAAAGGCATCCTGCTGGGCAGCGTTTCCATCTGCTGCAGGGAAGAGACCTCAAAACCCAGCTCCATTTGGTTCTTGTGCCCTAGGTCAACGTTTACTAATGTTTGAACATTGAATGACTGAAATTCTAGAGCTGGTAAAGCAACATGCCATTTTTCTAAAGCTGACACTCTAGCATATAATATATACAGGCTGAGGGCTGTGGCATTAGCAAAAATTCCATAACGAACTGTGCATCCACAATTCAAGCTGGTAGAGAAATGAAATCACAACATTTGCAAGTCAGGGAAGACAACTGTAAGACAAACTACACTGACACTTGGAAAATACATTACCATGGAAGGAGGAGAAATTACTCCTTTTTTTAATTAAATGGTTATTGTGAGGCATTTTGTCTTCCACCACCCCCCCCCTGCAACAGTGGTACAGACTTTTGCTACACCTTCAACTGTTCCCACCTTCCATAAACGTAGTATTATTCCAAGTTTAGCTTACAATGTGAAATGCATCTCATCCTTCTTATAATTCCCCAGGATTTCAGTATAAGTAATTATAGCATTACAAAACAAAACTGACAGCCTATGTGTTAACTCAATATGTCAAAAAGACAGGCAGTAAAGCCTCTCGGTGGCTGTGGTACATGTACTGTCGTCTCTCATCAGATGATGAACTGAAAAAGCACCAAGGGACGGGTTTCCTTGTTCTATTATATGAGTCAAGGGTGTTCTTCTAAAGAAGTTGTTCTGTCTCTCAGACAAGACCTAGCTAGAAATGTGAGCTGGAAACATTGCCCCATAGCACTCACAGATTTTCAAACATGCAAACCTGGTGCTTCCTTTATCAAAGTGACTGACATTAAAATCAAGGTGAAAAACCAGGCACCTTGAGTCGCTCTTGAAGCTAGAAGAGTTGTTGGCACCAGACAATACTGCTCCTCTTCTTGGTCATGAAAGTTATAGATGCATTAATTAAAATTAATCCCACTTATTTTACTTGGAGATCTGAGATTACTGATGCCCTCACAGCTGCTTTATTTCATTAGTGACCTAAGCTGTTAGGAATGAGAAGACAGCAGAGCTGATGACAAAAGTGGTACTGTACAATGTCAAAACCACTTCTGGAAGTGACTATGCCCTCGGTGTTGCAGAAGAGTCTTGGCTGAGACCACGATATACTGAGTTCTTTGGGGGTGCTTTGTTAATGGAAATGTTACTTTGGTGGAGCAAAGGGGAAAAAAGGGTTTGGTGTTGGGTTGTGGGTTTTGTTTGGTTGGTTGGGTTCTTCTATTTTTTTTCCTATATTTTTTTTACCTTGTCTTTATTTCAAAGATGCGGAGTTAGAATTATAAAAAGGCATTCAACACCTAAGAAACAAATACTGACTTCAGTCCACAACATATTTATATACACAAGTATTTCATACAATGAGTATTCTCTATGTTAATTTAAGGCAACAAATATGAATGGACAACTTTACCTGAATCATTCAATAGATCCAGATGAATCTGAAGTTAAAATCTCATTAGGTACAGTAGTGCGTTTACTTGGTGACCTATATATACTTGGTATGGTCAGTGGTCTAAGACATTAATCTGTATTATCTATTTTATGCAAAGGCCATCTACTGCAGATTTAAAACAGGAAAAAAATCAAATAAGGGTCTTTTAAGAGGTACACCTCTTTGTTCCCCTGAGGTATTCAGTTTTAAAATAAATAATGAAACGAGTACTTCAAATTTTAAGTATTGGAATCACACCCATATATTTCAAAAGATTCAAGGTGATGTCTGACCTTCATTTGCCTCAACATTACTCATACGCCGAGGTCATACTTTTCTTCTTCTGAAATGGTTTTGGTTGTAAGACCATTTAGTAGCTCAAAAGGCATAGTACCATCTTTACCACAGACATACTAGACAAAGAAAATGAAACAATTATGACCCAGCTGATGTGCAAACACCTTCACTGTTTGTAGTTACCAGCACTTCATAAATTGGACTTAGTACTAATTCCTTTAAGAATTTGTTTCTCTGATTCTACAAGATTATGTGGGCTAGAGGAATCCTCGGATAGTAACAACTATATGATATTATAGAGCTTTACAGCTGTATTCAACATAGACACTCGATTGTTTTCTCCCAGAGATCAGTTCAGTGATTCAGTAACATTTCTAGACCGTTTAAGCCTGTACAATAAACACCCTATAAAAACTAGTTCAAAAAGGAATGAGATTCACCTCTTATAAAGTCTCAAAAAATGTAATTAATGTTTGAAAAATAACTTTTTATTAGAAAAAAAGTGCATTTTCTTACTTCTGAAAGTACAAGTCAATGACTAACAAAATGCTGCCTTTCAGGCATTCCCAGCTAGAAACCACACATTTCTTAGGCATGTAAGGCTTCTTGGCTACTTCCAGTGCTGCCCGTGTGTCAAGCAGGCGTCCAGCCAGCAAAGAGCACAGTAGCCAGCTTCCGCATGGCTAACTGCAGGCAAAAAGGGAATCAGATGGAGAATCCGCATGTTGCTAGCTACTGCCATCTACCTCTGCTGCAAGGCGTCCTTACCCTGTGACAGCACGGACACATTCACACCACATGTCTCAGCATGCTAAATCAAACCTGCTATCAACTATGTGTCAAAAGGAGAAAAAAAAAAAAAAGAATTTATAAACACTTTGGGGAAAGTAATGACATGACCACAGGCTACGAGGGCTACAAATAAGACAGATGTACTTGCAGCAGACAAAAAAAAATTAATATATATCCACGCAGAGAACAACAAAATACATTTGTTGTGCAGTGGGTTACGCAAGAGCAATGCCTCCAAGCCTTCTACACGACACCAGAGGCTGCCAACGGGGCATAAGCAAAACCACAAAGCAAGCAACCTGATTTAGCAAAAAAAAAAAAACAACACAAGTTGCTCACTTACCTCAACAAATGACAGGTTTAATGAACACAGCCACCCAACAGATATTGTCTTTGTAACAAAACCGGTTGTGGGAAAGAAGAGTCCACCATTCTCCCTCAGTAGTCTTAAACTCATCAGCTAGGAACACTTCTACTATCCCAGTCCTGTGGATAAGCTACTCCTTTGTTTCACCTCATTTATAATTTTTCAACCTCTATCCACAAAACAGAAGTATCATGCTAAAGTCCAAATACTCTTTCCACTGTAGCCATTATTAAATTACATATTCCTCCCAACTTACTTTTTGTACAATTGCCACTGGTACTTTTGAGCTTTACTTCCCTCACTATAAAATGTTCTCCTTAGACATGGCCCCTTTCTCTCCTTTCTACTTTCTTAATATATGTAAATGTACAACAAGAATTTTCAAAGCCATCTAACAAAACTGGATATCAATTTCTCATTAGAAATCCCTGCAGCAGCTGTGGGAACCTCAGCTTACCCTCTTGTGATTTTGTTAAAAGAAAAAAATCCACGTAAGTGGTCAAGGAATCATTGAAATTTTAATTGTATGGATTATTTTTTTAATTTATTCATGAAGAAATATTTTTAAAGACTCTGCTCACTTACAGAGGATTTAACACAGTGTTATTACATAACTCGTTCAACAGCTTCCCCCACCATATACTTTTCTCTGCATGAAAATTTTTTGAAGTTATTTCTAAGGCAATAACTCGGTATCAAAAGTTTAATTTCAGAGTGTGACAGATGACAAATATCATCTTCCTATTTAAGTGCTCCCCCCACAGTGCTATTCTAGTCTGTGCAGAATATAAATGACCAGCTGAAGAAAAAGGAGAAAAAAAAAAGGGGGAATTATGAAGTATTTTGATAATAATCTAGTCAGAAGCATTTTTCAAGGTTTTTCATTAAAATCCACATTTAAGAGAGAATTAGAACAATGGGGAAAGATGTCACCCTCCCCAAATGATGCCGATTGAAGTACATTTCATCAAGAGCTTCAAAGATTTCCTTAGCAACGCATCACTCTCTTGTCCCCTCCCAAGGAAAAAAAAACATGCATTTAGAATTTATGCTAGCCACATTTGTTGTAAATACATTCATGACACTTCAACAAAGAACGCTGCCAGACTGCTCCATGTATACAGAAAGGACTCATTTCTGCAACCTCCTTTTAGTATAAAGGATTGCAATAAGTTTAACACAGCGGTTCAGCGCATGCTTAAATGCTGAGCAGGGACATATCTCAAAAGCTCATAGTACTGCAAACCTTCATGTAAGAAAGATGAATCAATCTTAATGTTAAACCCACCCAACTGTCTAGCAAGTCTGTTAACCTTTTTAGTAATACAGAGAAAATACGTTTAACCTACCGCTCTGCTTGCTGTTATACCAGATGTTCGCAAGGACATCTGTGATTCTGACTGCATCATAGGATGGGCTATGCTATTAGTGAAATTTCATCACACTACTATTTTTTCAAATATTAAAGGATAACAAGAATTTTCTTTTTTGTGCTTCCTTCTGCTTCTTTTTTACCAGAATGTCACTGGGAAGATTCTCAGCTGACGTGCATGGGAAAATAACTTTACTCCATTTCAGAGAATCTCTCTCAGCCACTTGAGAAAACTGTGCATACACCTGAAGACAACCCTCTAAAAGAAGAAGGGCTATAACTCTGCTCTCATTTAGTTTTGCTGGCTAGCAGACTGTGCACCCTGCTGTATAAAGGTCATATCCATAAGCAAGGGCTGACGAGGGTTAACCTGCAGTTTAGCTAAAGATCTTCTCACAGGAAAGAGCTATAAAACACTGAAATTACAGCAGTTTGCCAGGCAGGCAGATCCTGACCATAAGTATCTTACTGTGAATTTAGAAAACTAGAAGCACCCCCAACACACCTTCTTTTAACTCTATCCATGTAGATGGGTGGCAGGTAGGGTACAAGCGCCTGTCTGCTGGGCACAGCGCAGCGCTACGGGAAGACCTGAGCTCGAGTCCCAGTAAAAGGACAGACACGGTTCCCTAGTGCTGTTCCAGAGTAATTCATGCTCAATAACAAAACTGTATTATTGCTGGTTCTGGAGGCAGCTCAGCTGCCCCTGCTTACCATCCCACTTGCATTGTAGAGATAATGGGGGGGTTTCACTGGAGGTTTATTCATCAAATGAAGATGCCTGCCTGGACCAAAAGCTTAGGATCACTGAAGGAGTGATTAAAAGAGTTCCTAGAAACTAATCTGAGCATCCATGAGGTGCAACCAAACAATCCAAATTTGAGAAAGAATTTACACCTCCCTGTTCACACAATTGTGGTTAAACTGTTTTTCTGACTAAGTTTTACCTGCAAATCATTTGTTTTCTCTGTTAAATTTTTCCAAAGCACCAGAAAAGTATGGTGACACCATTTCCAAGAAAGATTATTTATGCAGAGATGCCTTCCAGCATTTTCTTAAACTAAGTTCAATGGAGTTGTCATATCTGGTTTTCCCTTCACTTACAGTAGCCATCCACATAATTATTCATTACAAATTGTTAGAAATTACACGTGCAACAACTTGAACTATTGCAAGGTATCTTGTGACTGTAGTCCCACACTGCTCTTACAGAAGAAAAAAAAAAAGTAAAAATAAATATAGGCTGCAAGAGCATTTGCACCAATTGCTGTCCAGAGGTGTCATGGAACACTGAACATTACAGACTGCTAATATATTAGCGCTCCTTCAGAAATGAAAGGATGGAGAAATGAAACACACAGATATATGCCATTTTCATCGGCATGATAACGCATGCTGCTGGCCAAGGGAGTATTATCATTCTGTTCCAGGTTATAAATACAGTAACTGTCATACACAAATGCAGTTCCAATATACCTTTCCATTGTGTGTTGGCCAATTTGACCCCTCTAGTTCAAGGAGAGAAAAAGAATTTCCCCTCTTTGAAGGGAACAAGCATTGCTTTTGCAGCACATTCAGGCGATTATTAACAAGAATTCTGGTGTGAAGTTTATAAGCAGATATATACTTATCAGGAAAATAAACAAATATCACAGGCAAAGCCTATGAGGACAAGAAAAAGGCTGTCGAACTGTCTGTCTTTAACAACAATCTCAATCAGAGTTCCTGGAGTTAACAGAATTTAACACCTCCCTTAATATTTGTTGTTTATTGGTGGTGTTTTCTCTATTTCTAAAGAAAGAGCTCCAGAGCTTTCTTGATACAGATCAGAAAAACAGTGCAGATGAAAGGAAGTAAGCCTGATGAATCATCTCTACCCCCAACTAGAAGCATAATACCTAGATGTCACCATCTTGCCTTTTCTTTTTCCTTTCCTTCCCTTCTTTTTTCTGCCTTGATGGCACCAATAAAAAAATATTTGGTCAGGGCAGACTGAAAACCACCCAATAAAGTTCCAAAGTAGTATAGGCAGAATTATTCTTAAATTATTTCTGGTCTAATTCAGAGCAACGATTCTCACAAGGAACAAGATTATAATCCTGATAAAGTGGTATTTGCTGTTGTAGAAAGACAGAAAAGTTTGCAGAAGATTAGATATTCCTGAATACCTCCTCTGATCTTGCAACTTTTACGGTTTCTTTAGAGCAGCAGTTTGCTCAATAATAACAACGATAAAAACCAAGATAATTTTGGAGTATGTGAATAATGATAGGACCTTAATGACAATTTGCAAAAATTTTGTACGTCCTCATACTAAGACATTATGTATGGCAAGAAGCATTGACACAGATTTCTCTGTAAATTAATCTGTTGGCTTTTTATGCAAGACGTGATATGCTTTGCCTGTTTATTAATGCCTATGACTCAAAAGCAGCAATCAATTAAATTTTCTTTGATTAGCTAAAATACAGAAATTATTTTCAAGACACATAACAAAGTGGTTCAAGATGAATTCTTCTGATCACACAGCAGACAACAGGCCATTTTATCAATTAAAATCTAACAATGAGATGCCAGTGAAAGTTTTTCTTGTGATTGACAGCTAGCTCTATTCCTAAACTATTCCTTTTACCGTCTGTGGCTGGACTTCTGAAAGAATGCTTACATGAGCTATTTGGAGAAATATTGTTTTGTTACCAGTACTTTAACGTGCCTAGGACTATTCCCTGCAAGCTCTTCATAAAAGAATTCACTGGAGCACAACACCAAGTACTCTTTTTAAAAACCAAGTGATTATGATCTCTCCTCTATTAAAGGCAAAACAGTGGTCTTTCAGTGAAGCATGAAGGAAAAGCAGTAAGTATTTTAAAACATTTCTTAGCTCTCCAAGACTTCTCCTGCATAGCTTTCCCCCACACTATTGTCACAAAAAGGCAATGCTGACAGCTCTTCAGCTCCAGCAGGAAGCCACCTACACACTGATCCAGAAAAATTCTGCCGTGACAAACTGGCTTCTCCTGGCCAGGCCTCGACGTGCTGCCACACCTCGTCCTACAGCAACGCGGCGCTGGCAGATCTCCCTCTGGGGGCTCATCACCTGCCACCAAAAGCACCGTGCAACTAACCGCATTGCTTCCAGACCACTTATCTATAGGATCCAGGAGCAGAGGAGGCTCCATGCCTTTTATGAAGGCTTCCATTTCATCTCCTGTCCACCCTGCCCTCAAAACACATTATGGCTTCAGGAGGCATGTTCCTGGCACGTTCCCTGAGGCCAGAACTAGGCCAGCTGCACTGCTGCTCCTCAGCGGTCAGCAGTTCTATGGGCAGGATCAAGGAGCACCTGCAAACAGAAAATGCAGCCTGCCAGAAGTTACTACATTGCAAAAGGGCAGCCAACCAGCGGCAAAGTCAAGTTTATTCCACAGGGCAGTAGCTTAAAGGATGCTCATGCTAGTTTTGTCTCCTGATACCTACCTACCAAAGATACCCAGTAGTCACCAGTATTTTCACAACTATTAGAATACATTTTAGCTGAAATTTTCTGTGACAAGAGGTTTTGCTAACCTCTGTCAATTTTCAAAGTTTAAAAAATAATAATAATAAAAAAAATCCCTTATTATGGATTAGAGACACTTGGTTTTACTGTGTTTCTTCGCAGGGGAAACACATAGAATAAAGAGTACATAGTTAGAATAAACTGATTTTTCAAGATCATTTCTAAGCACGTGAACAAATTCTTGAGGAAATACAGTCATAAATTAAGACTGTTTTAAAGGTTATAACACTGTACTATATTTACCTCCCTTCTCTGATAAAGTGTGCCTTTTGACAAGAGAAAATGGAAGGGGGACCCAAGGGAATAAAACCACTGCCATCAACTAAAGAAAATGTAACATTATTTCAATTGTACCAGAGATTAGACATATTAAATGCAAATATATGCAAAAATACTATTCATAAAGTGTTTTGGAGATCTTAAATAACTTTTTTGTAAAATGTGTAATTCACAGAATAAATGCAGATGTATTAGATCATGTGAGATGTGATGTAATTAATTTTGAGTGATGTATTAAATTGTGAGATTTCTGGCCCTCACTTGAGATCATCAACATCTAGATCCTCAGTGGCTTCAGCGAGCACAAATATGGCCTAGACTAGTGCATGAGAATCTTCCAAAGTCTTGCCCAAAACGCTCAGAAACGTATACCTCATCAGTTGAATGATGACCATATGATGAAAACGCATCAGGATTATGTAAATTCCAGTTGATGCCAAATATTTGACTTTACACAACAAGCACCCAAATGTCAAACTAATGAAGCTGGAAAGCAATATAAATCATGATTACTATTCCTTTCAACAAGGAGAAGTGAGACAACAAAAGTTGGCAAAACATTAGCACTACTTTTCAGTAACTGTTTGCAAAGGTAGAAATAGATCAGACTTTCAGCAAGTAGAAAACCTGCAACCAGCAGCTGTCCACAAAGCAGATTAGAACCAATACAAACACTGCTTATGTTGGTATTAATAGGTATTACCTATTACTTATAGGTACTGGCATCAATCATTACTCTAGGTTTCCCCATGTGGATGACTGCAGATAAAACTCCAAGTTTTTACCCCTTGCTGTCACCATTTCTTCAGTTAATAAGCCATGAAAAAAGCTCCACTCACAGGTACTTCGAGTAGATATAATGTGCAACGTAAGCAATGTTTTGTTTTGCAATCTGTCTTTATTTACTGCTTGAACTGAAGACGACTCTTCAGACATCTACAACAGTACCACAAAAGCCATTTCTCCAGCTTCTAATAGGGTTACAAAAAAAAAAAAAAAATCCGAGTAGCTGCTTTTTCAAGCAGCAAATAGCTCTAACACCACTAGAAACTCCACCTGAAAAGCACTGAAAAACCAAGAAAGGCTTCCACCAAAAGTCACTTACTTTTCGGTAACTCCATTGTAATTTACATGTGGTAACTGGAAAACATTCCTATTCACGATACTTAGCTATGACCAGTTTCACAGAGTGAAACCTGCCCAGGAGCAGCATGCTGCTCGTGAGTTTTGCTTCCACGGACAGGCCACACAAAGACAACACTCACGAGTCATGATTTGTCCTCAGCCAGAAGAGGGGATCTGGGGTGGGAAATGGAGGTTCTGCAGCTGGGCCATATGCCATGTGCTTTGCCCACAGCCCTTGGCCTTCCGAGCTGCACACACTGCTGAAACAGTTTTCGCCTCTTTGGGGTTTTATTTTTTACACTTCTCTCCCACTGCTGTCCATTTTTCTTCTTAGGAACAGAACAGACTTCAACAGTTGAGCTTAGGCAAAAATTTGTCTTAAAAAATAAAAAGCATTTTCAAACAAAAATGAAAGAATAAGTTAAAATAAACAGCTTGATTTATCTGTGTTAGGTGTTGCAATATAACTTTTTTTTTAAAACAAAAAAAGAGGCACAAACTGACTCAAGTTGTTTAAAAGAAAACAATAAGTACAAATTACCATGATAAAACAAAACTCATAATATTTTCAATTTTAGCAGGCTTTTACAATGACACTCGCTCTCAACAGCAAAAGCTTAACACAATATAGGGGAAACTGTTTGGAGGTAAGTGCCAAAGGCTCAAAGAATTACATTCCCCCGAATACTTCTCATATGAATAGTACATTATATTTACTATTTGATACATTTATAGTGCTACTAGTAGCACACTAAGCATATACTTACGAAAAAGGCTGGATTTATTTCCAGCAAATAAAAAGCCATAAAGCTTTCCATCCAGAGGGGACCAAGCTAACCATGGTCCATTCAACCACCATATTCAAAACATTAATTTAAGACAGTTCAATTACTTTCCTACAGAGGACAGATGGCTCTTGTATTTAGATAAATTGCCAACATGAGTTTATGGAGTCAAGCAGTTAACAAGGACCCAGGTATCCTGACATAAAAAGGCACACTTCTTCACGAGTCTTATTTCCACAGGCCAAAAGAGGATACAAAATTTCCCACCGGAGTCACACATAAAATATTCCACATTTCAAAGCAAGGATGTGTTAATTTTACTTAAAATTTCTCTACTCCCATTTTATGTACATATATATTTAGCCAAAATAGTGGACATTTTCTGTTATTACACTCTTTATTCAAGATTCCAGCTGTCCACTTCAGCCAGCAAAAACGGCCAATTTTTGGAGAAGCAGGAGAGAAGAGGATTGTTTTGGTTTTTTTAAGTAAGTCCATTTTCAGTTGTCTCAGATTGACCATCTAAAATCAGTAACAAGCTTTACAGTGGCCTTGGTCTTCATCTTTTCATTTACTTGCCTTCATTCCCCATAAACTAACAAAATAAAAAGCTTTCAGGGATTTTCAGTGACCCACACCCATTGATGCCAAATGGAAAATACTTATTTTATTGTAATACCCTACAATCAGGATCCTGTTGCAAAGGAATACTCTGTATAAAACAGGTACCTTCCCTTATAAGTGAAAAAAGAATTCCTTTTTTTTTTTTTAAATTAAAATCACTCCATTACATTCCATGTATCTAATTTGTGCAACATAATAATAAAGGCTTCCTTCTCAGAGAGCTTTTCTGTAGCATCTGAAAGTGCATTTTATCTTTCATTACTATATGTTGCATTTTCAAAATCGATGTAAACGTAAGAGAGCAAAACCAAATGAAACAAGTTTTTACCCCCAGCATAACATATGAGATATGACAAGTGAACAGAACGTGATGTATTCAGTCGAAGAGCAGCACATCACATCTGTGAGAAGCATTTTACTCAGCACCTGGTGTTCCTGACAGGAACTCTTCCGCTAACAGAGAGTCTAGAAGTGACTAGTCTGACTTTCCTAGACATAGAGGTTTGGGCTAAGAAACTAACAGAAATACCGGCATTTACCATGTTAAGGCATCAACACTTCAACACTGTACGTGGAGACAGAGCAGGTGATTCGTGGGGCAGCAAACTGTTTTCAAAGCCAATAATTTATTATTCTATAGGACTCAGATCAGTATCCTTCAGCTTTATCAAATGTTTCACTCAAGTTATTGTTCCTGCTGCACCTTTACTTCAGAGAAGAAAGATTTAAATCAAAACCACAGCATAAAGATGAGATAATGTGCCAGTGGGGAGGCCCAGATCAGATGCGAGTTCTCCCACATGCCTTGCAACACTCCCGTGAGCCAGATACTCACAAGTGCTCAGCACCGCCATGAAGCAAACAAATTTTCAAGTCCCACTGCCAAGGACAGGAGTTGCCAGGTAACTAGTACATTTACAAATGTTGCCACTAAATGCAACAACTGTGTAAGAGAAATTTTTTAGGTAGCGAAAGAGAAGGCTAAGGGAAGAAGAGATCATTGGAAATCTGAGAGACATGTTTGAGGGTAGGATTCCCATTGGAATACTAATATTTACATACATCACTGGACAGCCACCTTTCAAAAAATAAGCAAAGCAAATTAACAACAAACACACCCTACTGCTTACCTAATGCTTAGGTACCCCCTGCCCTCACACAAACACAGGCAAAGCCAGTGTGGTTTGCACACACCCAAAAGCAGTAGTGCAAGCTCAGGGGAAAAGTAGCTGTCCAGTGAAAGGGAAATAGCCAAACTCAACATTGTCTTAAATAGTTCAAACTGAATATTGTTAAAATCTTCATTCAGCTTTACAATCATTTGCATGGTTTTGTTCATTTCAATGGCAGCTTGCAAATCTCACTGAAGCTTAATAAAAATCACAGTGTTTTATGAGCAATAACTATTAAAAAAGCTGCCATTTATTACTACAATGAAACAAGAAATGGCAACTCTAATATATGCCATCTGCCTAAATGGTAACGAGCCCACGCAAAACTCACTGCAGGGTCAGAACCCGATTATTTTCCTTTGGATCATTCAGTGCGAACAAAGTTCACGTCAGCTCGGGTTCCAACAGCAGAAACAAGCAAGAACTGCAGCTCCCAAAATTTTATTATGCCAATCAGGTATTTCTCAGGTTTTGAAACCTTGTAAGCATTCACTTTAAATTGATTTCACAAAAAATCAGAATTTGACTTGGAATTTATTTGTACATAGTGACACTTGTTTTTCAGAGTGCTGCCAACCTATTTGGCAACCCGCTCCCAAGATACACGCGTTTGACTCACTCTGCAGTGTGAGACTTGTGGCACTTACAGCCTCTATAGACTTTAAAAATTTTTAAAAATTAAAGCACGTAGTTTTTGTAGAGCATTTTATCTTCTGCCTTTATAAAGGTTTTTTAAACCTAAACATACATTTAAACATTAGCCCCTAGTTGGGACTAGGCTCCTCCAAAACTCACCAGTCTACCTGCACCAAAGAAACAACCCACATGTCAGGCTGCTTCCAGTATCATCCGTCCTTTTTGCTGGAGGCAGAAGTTCAGTGTGAAAGTAGTAAAACATTCTTTAATTACTTTTGTCAGAAAAGAAAACACTGATTAGGGATATGATCATAGCTACTATCTGCTGAGGTTTGCCATAATCACAAGATAAAATTTTCAAAATTTGCATGCCTTCAAAACAGTAAGACCACCAAAATACTGAAAAGAAAAGCCCACCCCTTGACAAAACCTTGCTACAACATAAATAAATGTGTAAAACAACAAGGAGGAGGGTTAATAGCTGCAAGACAAAATTTGAATCAGTAGGTTAAAAATTATCTTATTCTATTGTACAACAGAAAAAAGAACCCAGTCTGAGGCAGGGATGAGAGTTTATAAAGGAGCAATTCTGTATCTTTTTCAGCTAAAGTGTTTGTGCTGCAGAGAATGACTCAATGGGTGAGACCTCTTTCAAAGTCTGAACTGCACTTGTGTGGGACTGCTCATAACAACCTTCAATGACGGGACTGTAGTCTCAAAGTTTTTTTGAAATCAGCATAGTAATTTTTACGTTACAAAGATTTAATTGTCCAAAGGGATACCATTAAAAACAGAATGATCAGGGCAAGGGATAAGGGTGAGGATGAGTCTATCCAAATTACTCTGAGCTTAGAAGAATGGGATCAAAGCCTGGACCAGGACCCAAAGTTTACAGCAGTCTTTGCATTAGATCAAACAAAATATGTGCTCCATATGCAGTCTGCATAATGAGATCCTTCTGCAACTCACACCTATCTCTATTAAAAGCAAATACTTGTTTCAAGATATTTATTACATAGTAGCTTTGGTAAACTATTGAGCACAGTAACTAGCTTCAGATGCTTAGCTTAACACACTTCGCAGATATCAAACCAGTTCACCATAAATAAAATAATGTAAAAAACAAGTAGACAACATACACCACCTTACATTAAAACCAAACAAAAAAATGCAAACAAACAAAAAACCCCCAAACAACAAAAAAAACCCCAAACAACAAAAAAAAAAACCAAACAACAAAAAAACCCCAAACAACAAAAAAAAACCTCCCTTCGCTTATTCTCCTATACTACTTGACTATAAACTGGTTTTGAAATCAGTCTACTACAAGCAGGCTGACAGGCCCTGAAAGCAAACTGAGTAGTATTTGTTTTCCTTCACAGCCCTGCAGGACCATCTAGAGCAGAGCTCTAGAGCTTTGGCTTACATTTCTTTGATCCTGGAAAACCAGGTTCTGCCACGACGTTCTAACAGCCCTGCAGGAAAACTCAAAAACAAGTGAGGCTGCTACACATTCGCCAGAGCTGAAGGGCTGCCCCTCTGTCAGCCTAGGAGCAGACCTTCCACTGATGCTGCCATGGCCCGCACCTCTTCTGCTACAACCACCCACACTGCGGACTTGTACGATAAGCACCAGACCAGTGTGTGATCAATTAATTAATAAGTATTTAATATTCAAAAGGAAAGGACAGCTAATTCCTCTCACCGAGATTAAGAGAATTTTTATCATTAGTGGCAGCTACAGGTATATCCGTGGTCCTGCAACTCAAATATAACATTTTAAGCCCATAGGCAGGGACAGATCTACTAAAGCTGTTCACAGAAGGACAATTTCTCTTTTCATACTCGCTTCCCACTAATTTTGTTACTGCCATACCAGTAATTACTCTTTCTAAATGCCTTCCCTACTTTCTTCAATTTTAATTATACTGTGTCAACACCTAAAAATGTACAAACCACACACAGGACAAAGAAGATGCATTTCCTACAGAGGCTATAGAGTTTTCAAAAGAAGGAATACAAGAGCAAGGCCCCGTGAGGCAGAAGACACCAGCTTTACTTTGCATAGCGAGTCCCAGATAGGGATAAAAATAAACATGAATTTTTGAAGGGCTAGGACACAGAGCCTTAACGCAGAAGAGAACTGCAAAAACCAATAGAGGCGAAAGATTTTTCCTGACTCTTACCCGTACTTGCCATTCTCCCCAGACTCATTTCTCCCTAAAAAATGCTGACAGAGAAAAGGCTTGCTTGTCACTCCCTCTCAGTAATCGAAAACAAGGCTCGCAATCAGCTTTTAAAAGCTTTTTCTGTCCTTTCCCCTTCAGGTCTTCTACCACATCTGTATTACCTCCCAGGGTAAATATGACAGCCCATTCCAGTAACAACATACATCAAAACTTTTACGAAGGTGGTAACTTTTCTTTGCAGATCTCTTTCCTGAGGAGAATCAGAGCAGTAAGCATCTCTCCCTGGATCCAGCACCTGCAGACCTTCAACAGTCCTCTCCATTGTTAACCGAGTAGGTTAGATGTGTGCGGTTTTGTGTCCTCTGCAAGTGTTTATAAATCAATGCAAAATACCTACCTGGGAGAAGTTCCTTATTAGAAGTAACACAAAATAATTTCTAAAAAGCATTCTAATGAATCGACAACGATTTGTCTTTAAAAGTAAAGGTCAGAGAACTAGAGTCACAAGTAAGGTGCGCTGCCGTGGTTCAACTTTCTCAGATACAGTTAAGTTCATAACAGGCTTCTCAACCTGTTCCCATCTCCCAAAAACACAGTTTGACAAGCCAGGGGAGACTATGACAGGGCCTTCTCAGGAGACCATTTTCCCTCTGCCTGTTAAATAAGGTTGCCTTCCAATTCTCAGCTATTAAGAATTCATTCCTCTTCTCGTGTGAGAGGGAATTACCTAATTCATCACAGTTCAGCCTTACTCTCATAATAGCACCTACAATTAGGGCATGTGTCTCTAATATTTCCTCAGAAAGTTAACCCTTCTCCTTCTAACCCTCAAAGTCTTTATCCATCCAAGGGAAAAGCCACTAAAGCTGTGAAGAGGTGGAGGATGGATCCAAAAAAGGAACTCAAGCCCCACTGTGCTAAGCATACAACCTGAGCAATGCCTTATTTCATTTCTAGGTCTCTGCCCCCACCCCAGCAGGAGCCCAAGTCCTGTTTTAGGGACACAGACTCCCTACGGGCATGAACCAGGATACATCTAGAAACAGGATCTGACAGAAAACGCACAAGCATGTACCTGGAGTTCTGTTTCAGATCTCAGGAACTTCCTATTAGGAGGTACTTATTTTTAAAAGGGATTTGTAAAATCTTGCACATCTGAGGGAATGCTCCTGAGATTAATTTATCATATAAAAGGATGAAGGCATCATTACTGCCTTTGCCCCCTCCTGTTTAGCCACCACAGCCTTGTACAGTGCCACTCTGGAAGAGAAATGAGATTCTCCTTATCAAAGCAAGGCTAACACATAAAAGACAATTCAGAGAATTGTTGCAATTATGTTGACATGCCATCCACCTGGTAGAGGGTATGATCCAATGTAACTATATTTTATAAACAGAAAGTATAACTGTTTCTTCTACTGCCATCCATTTTACATTCTTTCATGTCTCACTAAGTCACTTTTTTACCAAAGAGATCTCTGAAGCCCTAGCAGATCATGAAGCAACATTTTATAAACACAGTAAAACTTACTGCTTTGCCCACCAGTGACATACATTTAGTACTCACATTGTTTATTATTTATTTCATAAAATATTCCAGAGGAAAGAGGGGTAAATATTTTGGTCTAATGGCAAGATAGCCATTTAACATAATTTTAAAATTCTGCTGGCATTGTAATTGGTTGGCTGTGTTACTTGTGCATTAGCAGAAGAACACATGAATTACTTCAGAGATTATATCAAAAATGTCCGTGGTGGGAGACACTTTTTCACATCTAATGAAGAAAAAAAAATTGCTATATGAATTTATTTTTTTTAAATCACCAGATGTCACCTTATAAAAATATAAAACACTTCCCTGCCTCATCAGAAGTATCCTATACAATGAGTATTTAAAAGCTAACAGCCAGTTTCTCACCATAGGTCTTACAACAGACAAGGGAAATGTAAGTACTTCTCAAACCCTTTTGATAATTCACAAAATGTTTTAGACCAACATCATTTCTTTAAGGGCTTTAGCAGCTAAGATTTTAATACAGTATCAATTAAACTTTCTTCCAGAAGGCTTAATGATATATAGCACCTAGGTCCTTTTGTCTGACTTCACAAACATACCAACAATACAAGCTCTAAAGAGAAAGCTTTTGCTGGCATATAAAAGTGCACTTTTTCTGCAAGGTTTCAACACCAACACACAGGGAAGTCAAAGGCTTTTGCTGGAGAATTTTGCTCCACAACATATCAAAGCAAACATGCAGCACCCGGTTCTGATCTCACTTAACACACTGTAAATGCAACTCCATTAACATTCAACAGATTCGAACTCAAAAAAGAATTTAGTATAAGTATTAATTATGCAATTTAAATAAATATATTTAAAAGCATATACTTAATTCATGGAAATTCTAACTTCGTTAGAATTATTGTTTAAATGCCACTGTTTAGTTTATTTCAATGTAGGATTAACTGGGAATTGGTGTCATTTGTTTCCAAAAATACTTCCAGCCTCCTACCTGAGCCATGTTGTTGCTGTAGAGTAACATGTTGCAGGAACAGCCTGTTGGGTTGGTAAGATCTTCATTTTGGTCAAAATGTTCAATGAAGTGAGAAGAGAAAAAAAGAGGAGCAAGAACAACATTTTTCCAGATAGTTCTTTGCTAGTTCGACATCAAGCCTGAGATAAAACAAGCTGAAATCTATGCATTTTCAATCAATATTTGCATGAGTAGCTGTGATATAGACAGGTGGATTGAAAATACTGGAACCTATTCAGTGTTGGTATTCCTTCTTTCGAGCCATTTTGTCTTTTGGGTTCTTTGTTGGTGACAACAATATGTATTCACCCCAAACAGACTAAATCTTCACTTCACTGCTTCTCTCGTAATCAATACTTAACTGTGGTTTGGGATTTCTTCCATCAAGCTACTGCTAGTTTTTCCTCTACTTTTACCAACCACCACTACCTTAGCTCTCATCTCATGTTAAAGGGTATGAAACACGGGGATTTAAAAACTATCTATCGGATTCTTTTTCTCTCCAGTCGTGCAAAATCTGTTCTGGAGAATTCTTCCCCTCTCCATCTTCCTCAGGTTAACAGACATCATAGCACCATCTTGGGGCACAGAGAGAAGCTGGGGTTAGATGAAATGCCGTCTGAAACTGTGTCCTGAAATAAGACTGTATCCCCAACTGGTGTTCCTGGTGAGAAAAAATGACAAACCTGCACTACAAGGTAGAAGACAACTAGCAAGGAGACAGTCCAATGGCCAGACAATAGCAGCTAATGAACCTCCACTCACAAAATGCCTCTCTCAGACTTGTTGCATCTTCCTGGGATACTCTAGGCATCACCCCAGAGCATATCATGCCTACTTTTAAGTATCTGATTCATGTATTTGACCTGTAACCTCAATCCCAGCAAGCTGAATCTTCTGGAGCTCTGACAATGCTCTGGAAAAATCCTGCTAACAAGGAGAAAGGAGAGAAGAAGAAAGTGGTCAGCAGAAGGGGGAAAGGAAAGGATTGAAAAGTTGCACACTCAAGAGGAGAAATAGGAGATTCAAGTCATAAACATCTATACTGTTGAAAATTTCACTAAAGGCAGTGGCAGTAGCTTTATTACCCAGTCTCTAACCAGACCAGAGCAAACCAAAATCTATGATGAGAGAACAGAGATGCAATGATTGATCTCAAGAAATATGCAGTTGATGAAATAATCTGTGTTTTTGCCTTAAATCCATTCATGGCCCTGAAAGAATTAGTATCAGCTAAAGCAAATTTAAAAAAAATACCACAACCAAAAAGCCCCCAAACTTTTAGTGACTCTAATTAGAACCCCTGCCTTCTAGAACACATGAATTCATACTATAACTATACTGCCAACAAAAAAAATTGTAATAGGAACACCAAAAAATCCCAGTTTCAAACTTTATTTTTAATTTACCGATGGGATGACTACTTTTATTTAACTTTAATGAATGGGTTAATTAAAACAAATATGCAAGCATATAGAGACAAACATCTGCATTGGATAACTTCATTACTACCGTCCTGTAACGGCTTTATATATGTCGCAAGTGTCACGTTATTGGCATTTCTTTACACAACAATAGTTCCAGCAGGATTACATGAACATTTTGTTGCTGTGTTGACAAACTGTGCTACCATGATGCAACACTTGGTGGGTGGTAGTGAATTTTTTTTCCTTCACACTCTTCCTGGTGATAAAGGCCAAAATGAAATTTTTGAAAATTAGCCTTCTGTTACTCCAGCACCATCGCTACTGAACTGTATGGCATTATTACTGACAGAATCTTTTCTCTTCCAAGTTTGACAGAAGCTTCCTTCCTGCGAGCACCATAGGTCTAACTACAGCAACTGTCACGCAGCTGTAGCCCCAGTGAAGTTTGATCAGCTACACTCAAGCCAAAATAATTTGACAGCAGGAAGAAATAGCTCACTTGTTGGATGAAGATATGCTGTGCTGAACATTACAAAGGCCTTACATGATTTTCTACACAGATAGGAGTGATCTCTGTAGGAAGAACGACTTCTCATCCATGAATAAGAAGATAACTGTCATTGCTGTAACCTATTTCATTTTTTTTCAAACAGTGCCTCCCACTGAGAAACCAAGTACAGTGCTGTTGCTCAAACATCGATGTTTCTTCTCTTCCAAAAATCATGGGAGATGTAGTGAAAGAAAAACAACTCACTTTAGCCGGGGGGGGGAGGGAGGGGAAACAACTCAAAAAAACCCCCAGTGCCCTAAAGCATATCTGAATTCTTGTTGAATTCTTATAAATGTCACAAGAATATCTTGGCTGCCATGTTACAGAACTGCTAGGAAAATTAAATGGAAATGCTATGGGATTACTAGCACAGAACAACCTACCCCCTAGTACTTGCAGGAGAATATTAAACATAGTTCTAGGCTAAATAAAAATTGTAATGTTTTGAGGAAACAGTGCATTGATATAACAGCAGGAGTGAAGAGACACAGTTACAGAGGGTATTTTTGCAGATTTCACCCTTTGGTTCAGATTTGCTTATATATCGATGAGTCTTTCCTCCTGTCAGATTCCAATCTGAACCAGCTAGTTCGTAAGGGAACAATTTGCATTCAAACTACTTTCATCATTCTACTCTAATAGTACTAGTCCAGACTAACTAAAATTAAGTATTCTTATTCTTACCTTTTACCTCTTTTCTGTATCTCTACAAAGCACAGAGACAGCAGTAACCAAAACTGCGCTAGTGCCTATCTGCTAGGAAGCAGGCTGACTTCCCTAATGCACAGAAAGCCAAGCAAACCTCTAGCACTGCTGAAATAACAACTACTAAATTATGTTTTAAATCAGTCTTTCACTTGCTGTCAGCATAGAATTGACCTGACCCAGAAATAAAAGGGAACAGACTTTGCTAACAATATTTTATCCTACTAGTGTGATTTTAATCATTTCCACTGTTTAGATCTAGGTGAGAGTATATATCAACTTACCTGGCTAGACTTCATCTGGGTAGGCTTACTAAAGACGATCCTTCAAAAAGAGCCAAATGGTTCAAGAGGACAATGGCATATAAAGCTTTTCATACCTAGGTAGCTAGTTAAAAACACATCCTAAATCAATTCTATGATTGCCCACCAGGATATTTCACAGATTACATGAAGCAAATCCAATAGTCTGAGCCCAGTCTCTGGGGGAAAGTAACCTGCAGATTGGTTTGAATTCACACTTTAGCAGTAAACCACAAAATATGCATGGCACGTGGACTATGCAAACTGAACACCTGCTTTCTTTAATGGAAACCTGCCGCATACTGAATTGGATAGAGAAGGGGAAAAAAAGAGTTACGTAATTTTGTGATAAAGTGCAGGACCTCACCTTCCAGGAATTCCTGTTACATAGAAAGATGAATTTACTTAAAAGATCCCACCCCCCAAAAAGCAACACACCTAACATAGCTTATACTGTACAGACAATAAATCTAAATTAAGGTCTTTTACTTACAAACCATATAAAATATTAATTACCATATAAAAGCTTTGGCATTGTGCAAAACTGAATTCCCATTTACTTGCTTGTGTTATTTATATGTAGAAGTAAGCAACACAAGACCATACAAGTGTAACTGTAGCAGTGTAACTGCATGGTAATCCAGCACCAAGTAAGAGATAACCATACTCTGTTTCACAAACAGTATAACAGCACTATAATCTTTTTTGAAGCTTTTAATATATGGAAACAGATTTCTTTCTACAAAACAGAGGAAGACAGTAAGTAATAAAAAGTTACTCCCTTTCAATAGACTAACTTAGAAAAAATAAATGGTTTCAATAATTAACAAGCTGTGTAATCCTAGTGAGCCCTAGAGATTTTTACCTTTAAAAAAAAAAACGTATCTACAGCGCAACTTGAATTTACTTGGTCCTACATAATGGAAGTGATGCATTTCTCTGGGACATCTTCACAAGGAGTAAATTACAAGGGCTGTAAGTCCCTTCAGTTAAATGACAGTGGAAAATACTGCTAGATCCTTTAGAGTATTTCTGATTCTGATGTGTTTGGCAATCTGTGTGCGTTTGTAATAAATACCACTACAAAAATTAATCATCTAAAACATCACCAGACTGAGTTAAGCAGTTCAAGCCCAAGTTACGAAGAAGTGTCTGTAGCCACTGACAAGCAAATACAGAGACTGAAAACACAGAAATGTCATGTATCCACAAAAACACATCCCTGGTGTTTTAGAGAGACAGAAAGGGCAAAGGGCAAAGGATTCTCTGTTTCTATATTAGAAATACTATGATGTCTGTTCCTACCTCTGTAATAATTGGATCCAAATGGGTTCATAAAATAGGTGACCTTTACCATTCACATGGACTATCTCCTGACAATGTCTGGGAGAAAGAACGTCAGGCAATAAATGGCTGTAGCAAAGAAATCTTCAGAGCAGGACAGTCACAGCGAAGCAGTAGGGAGGAAGTGAACTTGCAGTCTTTCAGGTTTCACATTTTTCCCAGTACCAGGGAAAAGCAGTTGCCTTCCTCTCCGAGATGGATTACTAGATCATTGCATCCTCCATGCAAAATAAAACTGGTGTTCCCTGTCTTCTCCAAGCCAGAGTTTAAGGTTCACCTGAGCTAAATGACTTCTTTCCTGCAGAGCTGATTGCAAGTGGTCCCTGGCCCATCTATAGCTGTGTGACCATTTAAATAATTGACTGCAAAAGTAGAATGAAACAGCATAGTAATTTAAGCCAAATCTCTCAGTAGTCAAAATCTCAGCTGCTAAACTGCTGTCAACATATAGTGATAACCATCTCGGCTGTTCACAGACACCAAACAATTAGGCTGTCTAAAAAGATTTCAGTTTGAATTTTGCCATGGCGATTAATATATTGAACAACAAATATGAGACAGGCCCTTCTGACATCACTAACATTTTAGTTTCAATGAGGGAATTTCAGAAGTTACACTGTGCTTTTCATACACACACAGCCCACCCTCACCCTTCTTCCAAATGAGCTTCTCTCTGCTGAGAAGGTTTGCAAATGCTCTGCAGAAGCAAGAGCTGAGACTGGTGCTCCAGCAGGCAGGGGAGGCGGTGAAGCAGGAGACAGACCTGGAAGCTATTGCACACCTGGAAAACTCCTTGGACCAGGGCAAACCCATCCAATTGTCTCCAGGTTATGCACAGGGAGCCACATGGCTGTAAATGTTTAGTAAACGCCACAGAAAAAGCAGTATAGGACAGTACAAAAGCACTGTGGAAACAAAATTTGGTTTTTAGCTTTCATCCTTAAGGGTCTGACAGAAGCCTCCTCCAGAACAACGGAGTTGCATCTACCCTCCTCAACAATAATAACAAATTCCTCTTCGGACTTCTGCTGAAGGTTATTTTGCCATAAAAAGCAGCGGGTTTGCTTTGTTGGGTTTTTTGTGGTTTGGTTTTTTTTGTTTGTTTGTTTGTTTTTTTGAAGGTCAATATGCTATGCAAATAGTAAAACAGAAAAGTTAAGTAGTTCTAAAGAAAAAAGACGACTTTATTATACTATTAAAAAAAGTCAATAGCATTCAACACTCACTTCATCTCAAGGTTCCCTGAGATGTACTTAAAATGATAGAGCATAAGGGATGAGGTTGACTTTACAGATTAGATTGTTATTTACAGATTATACCTTGAAGTATTATTAAACTCTAAAGAGCTAGCTCAACAAAATTTTTCTAAATAAGCATAACTGTTCCACTGATGTAGGGTATCAGATCATATAGACAATATAACAAAATTAAAAAGGAAAATGCCCTTAATGTTTCCACTTACTAAATAATTTTTACTTTTCTCTTTGGAAACTACACATACCTGTGAAATTGCAGATCTACCTGCTAAGTATAGAGACACTCTACACTGCAGAGGTAAACGCAGTTCTAAGAGAGATTATACACCGAAAGTTCCTAGAAGAACTACCTGTTTTATGAATGTTCTTTATAGATATATAACCTCTGATATTTTTTTTCCTGGGTTAAAACCTCTGTGTTACACCTACAGTACAGATGTGTAAGACTTTAAATTTAACAGGTGGAAATGCAAACTGATGTGGAACTGCTAGATGGACAAAATAGGTCCATAGTCATTTAAAGAAAAAATGTATTCCTTTCTTTACAAAATACATCAATTAGTCTTTTAAAAACTCTGCTCAAACTCACTTAACTGAAGTCAGAAAGGCTTTTAAACACCACCACCCGCCTCAACCCAAATAAAAGCAACAAAAAGGCTAATTCACCAGGAAAGGTATTTCCAAACTAAGCATCAGTGAAGTATGTTCAGGACACTCACATTAATTTTTACTTTCACCAGACTGCTCTTTTTCAAAATGTCTAACTATGATCACTTCGGAGAAACTGGTAAACTCTAATTTGCCAAAATAGAACGAACAAAAAAAAAACAACTAGTAAAACACTGAAAGAAAACACAGTTACCAACAGAATTATAAACTCTGGAATATGTAATATGAAGGAAAGTAACAGACCGACAACACCACATAATTTTAAAAAGCAATTAAAGCCTACATACTAAACTCTCTTTACCTCTACATGCCAGTATATGCTTTGCAATTTCTATTCAAATCAACAATAACCGCACTCAAGAAAAAGTTTCGCTACCTGAATTCTACAGTGTTTGATTCCTGTGCTGTTGTGGGTTTGTGTGCCTGTTTCCAGATGTAAAAACCTCAATGAAACAAGACCACAATATTTTCATGTAAATGAAGCTATGCACTACGGAAAAAAATTACTTCACACTAAAAATAACCCAAACTCTTGAAGTCTAAAGTAGTTAAATTTCTAGAAACTTTAAAAAAATGTTCATATAACTGTAAAACTTTTCATAAAACCTATACTTTCTATCTGTTGCTTACATTAGTCAAAGTGGGTCACTTTCACCCTTGTCTGTCCCTATTAAAAAAAGCCCAAATGAAAACCACTAAATAAGCACTTTCCAGCTGGGACCTTTCCAGTGACAACATAAAATATCCCGAGCAGCAAAGCTTACTCTGCTACACTGAGCCTCGTGCAAAATCAAGTTAAAACAGCAGAAGGTGCTGGATGCCCTAAGCAGGTGAGTGTTTGAGCAGCTTACACATACAAAAAATAATACAGAAACATGTCACTCTTGGATAAAAGTGTGTCTCTGCACAAATACAAACTGCTTTACTTTCTCTGAACCTAATTTACATATGGTAAAATCTTATTCGCTAGGCATATAGCCCGTAAGATTATACTTATTTTATATTTTATAGTCCATAAGATTATACTGAACTATGGCTCTAGAAACCTATTCATGAAGTTAAACCACTTGCAAAATAATTAATTTAGGATAACTAGGATTAATGCTACTTTTATACATCATTGTGATTCACTGCCAAGAACAGAGTCGTCAGCTGCCCACTGCCACCGCCCCATTTAACACACGTGCACTTCATGTCACTCAGCAGAGTGGCCTGCCCAGGTAGCCTGACTCATGCTCCACCCATCCTTCCACTCCAAACAAAGCCACACATATGACTGAATAATAGGTTATTTTAACTTTTTGCTCTACTTAAAACTCAGCTAAGTCAGCCCTGAGAGCGGGGGTGTTGTGTAGCACTTGTGGGATGCCTGTCTTATTTATGACAGGATTTGTAAAAGTAGGAACAGAGAATTTTGTTCAGCAAGCAATTCTGAAAAACAGAAGACAGATATTACAAAACTTTCCACAGGAGAAGAAATCAAAATAACTTCTGAAAAATATGACAATCAAGGCTTGATTTCTGAGTGAGCAGTGGTTTGCAGGGCTTCTGGATACACCTGGCTTTCTGCAAACACTGAGCATCCCAGGGAAAAAAAATCCAGAGAAGCCAAGAGCCCAGAGTTTGTGAGGTGCCGTTGTGACCCAGCAACCCTGGCCCAGTCTCGGCAGGAAGGGCCACAGGCCTCCTGGGGCTGCAGATCACAGCAACCCTCATCCAAGCTCTGTCTGAAACTGCCAAAGCCAAAGCTGACCTAGCAGGAAACAAGCTGTTTCCAATGGTCTGTTTCATTACAATTTCAAAAGGACACATTTACACAAACACTTTGGGTTACAATGAATTTCAATTTTTCAGCCAAAAATGGTTTTGTCACAAGTCTCCACCATTCCTGCCATGAAATTAAAAACCATAAAAAGAATGAATTTGTTATGCAATTCTGGCCAGCTGGATTCTTTCTCTGCAGCTATTGCAGAACTCTTACATGACCCAAAGCCAACAAAATTTTTCACCCATGCTCGCTGATCATCTGCTGTGCATTTCCTGCATCCAACCCGAAACTGCCAGATATGCTGAACACTCACAGCTACAACTGCAAGTCAATGGGTGCTGGAGCCCAGAGTAGTAGAAAAAAAGTACCATTAACAGATAAAAAAAAGTTTTAAAAGGACTGACAGCATTGCGAGTTAATGCTCTTGACAAGGTGACACTATTCAGTATTCTTAGTCATAAAAACATTAGATTGTCTTGTTTAGCT
The DNA here is from genome assembly GCA_013396915.1 of Stercorarius parasiticus. Lineage (NCBI taxonomy): Eukaryota > Metazoa > Chordata > Aves > Charadriiformes > Stercorariidae > Stercorarius > Stercorarius parasiticus. The sequence continues at coordinate 45,685 of VWZL01001722.1, forward strand.
ACCTCATGATTAAAAGATTAAGAAAAACGTACTATCACTGACCTACTGACATCTCGCACAGAAGCGCTCTGATTCTCTTGCTTTGATGTTGCACAACACCCACATCACAGAGCCACTTCAAAATACATTATTTCTAAAACAAAAATTACAAGCTCAGATTTCCCCACCCCAGATCCTCCTAGAGAAAATGTTACTGCAAAGAAATTAATTCCAATAATTACCCCCTGCTGCTGCAAGAAATTAAATAATTTCAGAAACAAAATAATTACTTTCATTAATAGTATTGATAACATTTTTGCAGGAGCAACCAATGTAGGTATTGCTGTCAAGCTGTCACTGGAGACCTACTGCTTAGCAGACTTGCAGCCATGGAAATAGCTCAGCTACTGATTCACTCTCCGAAGACCGATTATTTTCTAAACTCAGGGTAGCAGGGCGTTTTCATACAAATGCAGTTCTTGGAAATGGCCGAGACTTAAAGACCGTATCAAGAAGCCATGGGTTGTGCTAAAGAGTTTAGTAACCTGCTGCTAAAACTGTTCTCGATTCCACTCACAAACCAGAAGCTCCTCCTTGATACACCATCATGGTAATTTTGCAACAAAAGGGTTCCTATCCTTAAAAGACCTCTCAATTTTTCCTTCTCCCTAAACAAAGGTGGCCTGAAATATCAAGGAAAACAGTTATAAAAATGGAAATTTCTCTCAGAAAAGTGTATTTACTCAAACTTTGAGAAATCAATTGTTCATGAGCAGAAACCCACATTTCGTACAACAAATCATCCTTCAGAGAATGTCTTGGCATTCAAGCAACAGCTGCAAACAGTGAAGATGTGATGGTTTCATTTCGGACTGCAAGATCTGGGGGGAGAACACTTAATAATATTTTGAACTGGCTTTTTACACAAATTCTATTGTAAGTGCTTATTCTCCAACAAACTGGGTCCCCCCGCTTTCTTCCTCCCTGGCCCTGCTTTCTCAAAGTCCAGCAGTGCCCAGCGTTGTCATAAGGAAGAAATGAAGAAGGGTGGTGGTATTCAAACAATTAGAATGCTTCTCCATGAAAGGAGTAACAATAGAACTATTTTTACTTTCAGTCATTTAATAAAATTTTTGTGATTAAAAAAAAAACCACAACAATCAACCCCACCACCACCCCCACCAACCACCTTAAATAACTTTTTAGAGGAATTATGAAGTGACATTCTTCTGCTGTTCCCTTCACCCCAATTCTAAAACAGATTCTATCTCAGGAAAAGAATACTGTTTTGAGTATTTCCTTTCACCAACTCAGAATTTCAAGCAATAAAATAATAATTTTATTGATCCAATTTGTTTTGATTTGGTGGAAAATAAAACTAGTTGATGGGTTGAGACATTACATGAGAAATAGGGCAGCCGCATTCATAGTCATATAAGCTCTTGCTTATATTGTCATATATATCCTCAGTGCTGCAGCAGCCCCTGCCCACAGCCTTTACACACAATGTAATGACTATCTATCCTGCGCCACAACATCTATCACGGACCACAAGCAATTTCTCAAGTTATTCCATGACTCATTTTCTCTTTGTAGACAGGAGTGATTCCCCTACTTCTCAGAGCTATTGAGACAACATGTCATAATATTATGGTAGTACCATCATAAATACTAGTCTAAGTACCATAAAATACAACAAAGTCATAACAGTCAGTTACACTCTAATATATCCCAAAAGCATCCAGCTCTGTTGGAGAATTTCCTAAGGACTGGAGTTAGTTTCCATTTTCTGCAGAGCCCTACTGCAGGAAATTATATCTAAATTAGTGAAACAGCTTGTCCACCTTCCTCCTTGGCTGGAGACATAATCATATCTCAGTGTGGGACAGGCTAACTTAAATGAAATCTAGGTCTTCTAGTTAGTCAGAAACCAGTCATATTACTCTTTTTTTAAAAGCAATAATTAGACCCTCAAAAAACCTCTTTTACCTTGACAGAAGTCATTACAATCATTTGAGTGCCTCCTGCCAGCAGGACTGCCTGAAGCCGTTACTCTTTGTTTGGGTTTTCTCCTCTTTGTCCCTACAGAATAACTTACCAATATTTTGGAAGCTTTTTAATTTGTCTTAGAAGCTTGCACTTATGAGGAAAGGTTAGTGATAAAGAGGTCCTTGGCCTAAATGAAGCAGTCATTGGAACAAGTTAAAACAAGCTTATCTGCACACCAATTTTATGTACGTGTGCTGTGGCACAAACTGCCCCAAATACTTATAGAATCCAACGATGCTGAGAACAGTTGTGTGACATCATACATCTTTCCTATTTCAGATCGATTCTTAAAGACACTTCAGAAAATATAGTTTCATATTATGTAAGTCTCTTTTTCGGACTTTTAAAGTTTGTATCTACAAAACAGAAAAAGAAACAGGCTCATTTCTCATGTAATCTTTTTAATGCCTTTGGCTTTATAAACTTTAAATGCTGAAAGTACAGCATGGAATAAAGCTTACAGAATGCGTAGCCTTGCCATGGTCAGGAATGTACAGGATTAAGACAAGCAGCACTAAATCATGCTTGCCAATATGTTTCCAGGGGATACAGCTCTGAACAAACTTGACTCAGCCTTCAGTGGTTCTGTTGTAAAACAAGGTACTCCAAAGACAAAGGACATGTTTTAAAAGCAGCGGCGATAGTCACCTCTAAAAATGGCAACTCAGCATTCATTAGTGACCTTCTTTAAAAGAAAAAAAAAAAAAAGTGTCTTATAGATCCTTTTACCACCTATGTGCCAAAAAATCTTTACATTCAACACCTAACAGTACAACGCTGTCAAAGAAGAAATACCGACAGCTTTATGAACTACAGTGTTAAAAGGTACTTCTCTGAATATCTTGAAAAGTTTCAGAACAGTGAGTAAACAACCTTACTTTACTGCTTGGAAATCCAAGGTACAATCCCTGGATTTGAATATATTACGGTCATTGACTCCATGAGAAGATTATAAACAATTAGAATCCTTAAAAATCTATTTCGACTAACTAGTATTTGTTTAGTTTGAGATAGCAAGACAGCAGTACACCACAAGCAAAGCAAAATTTTCAGGGAGAGAAAGTATCTTTTATGAGAACAAATTATATACTTCGAAATACAGAAGAGCAACAGGGTACAAGTATTTTTTCTTTTCAGCTATAGATGTGACATGCAATTATGGTATGAGTAGGGGTTTTTTCCCTGAAAGGGAAAGCAATCAATACTTTTCCAACTAAATCAAAGCAAGGTTCATGATACATTAGTGTTCAGCTTCCCCAGTAAGAGGGGAAAAAAAAAGAAAATTCTGAAAACAACAGCTGAAGAGGAGGCTGTGTTTCTGTGAAATACAAGCAGAGCACTTGTAGCTCAGCACACCCACCAAAAAGGGTTAATAAAGACTCTAAAGTGCTAGCAGATCAATATTAAGCCATCCAGTCCTTTTTTTTTTTTTAATACAGCAGTAGTAGTATCAGATACACAAAATATATATTGCACACAATAAACAGCAGTTTCTAACATTGTCGCATTTCAAAACAACAGGAGAGAAATTGCTTTGGATAATAGGCTAAGGTTTCACAGTTAAATCTAAGATGTATGGGAGAAATACATTAGCTACTGTATAATACTGGAGGAGGCTAAAAACAAAAACCAGCATATGCCAATTAATCTTGCAGCATGGCAACATGGTGCTAAAATCAGACTACTAAGATATAAGTGTAGGCAGAGAAATAATTCTTCTGTTCAGAGGCTTTTTTTCCTTGGGGGAGGGACAACAGAGAAAAGGAGATGCAAAGGCCCAAATAGAAATAAGAAAAAAAAAATCTTCCCATGCCCTTTTTCATACAAGGTTGGAAGTATCCCACAAACAGTCTTCAAAATAAGTAGAATCTGCTAGTAGGAGTTAAATTTAGTTGCATATGTTTTTCACAACATATGCAAGTACAACTTCCCCTCTTCTTCCTGAGGGCACACACTTCACTAAGTTATCTTGCACTCATTAATCTATATTCTCGGTAAAATTTCTGAGGAATATTGTCTCATACGGAGAAAGAATCCATTTGAGATTGAAAGTCTTGAAATATCATTCTCAAAACAAGAAAGCAAACTTTCTCTGACCCGCCCCACTCCAACTTTCCCACTATGTTGAAAATCAGTAACTATCAGACAAAATATGCCTGTTATCTTAGCTATGGCTGAGAAAGAGCACAAGAACACACACAAACCCCCTATCTTTGAAGAATGATTTCTGCTGAAATTCTGCTTCTTACTTGGGATAACAAATTCTCTATTCTATCACGGACTAGAGAAAATTAGTATTTACTATTAGTATTTATTTTCTTCCTTCCAAGGATACCAGGTACATTCCCCCATAATTATTCCTTTCCACTCTGCAAACCCTTTTCCAGGATGTTATCAATCATCTCTCTTGAAATATGAAATCTGAGTTCTATTTGCAAAATATTTCAACTGTGTTAATTAACATTAGTTATTACTAGAATAAAATGAACACTAACTCCTCCTCTCTTTGACTTCTATACATCCTTACCTCTTTGAAAGGTAAGTGATTTCCTATACTCATCCCCTGTGTTGATGAAATAAAGCAGAAGTTTCACCTTCTAGAAACCCTTCAGTTACTGTTTCTCAATACAGCTACAACTGGCTCACTATTTCAGTGCAGCAACAATTACCTTCCAGTAGAAATGCTGACACAACCAAACGCAGTCAAATACTATTCCTCAAAAAAAAACCCTCTTCAATGGACAGTGGGGGTGGAACTTGGCTGAAGTATAAAGTCATAATGATGAGTAACAAATCAATTTAAAACAAAAGTGACTTTAAGAACTACTCAAAACATAAGCAATAATTTCAGGTTAATATTCCCAGAACCATCACTGAACAAGAGCTTTACACGCAATCACGTTTTTGCAAGATAATAACAAAAAAAGAAACAAATCAAAAGTAGCAGCAACTATTCCTTACATTGTCCAGTCCTGATGGCTAGATTTGAGGAATTCTACAGTAAATGCAGAATAGAAAGTACATTTAATCAAGAATAATTTTAAGCAATGATGCTCTTAATGGCATCATGCATGAAAACAGGATTTGAGAAGATGAGACCAAAATCCTTACTGGTGATTCAAAATGTTCCTTACAATTAAGTTATTTTTGCTCTAAAGAGAATAAAAAAATGCAAACAGTAAGTCATGAAAACATATACAGCAATGAAGGTCCTTCAACATTTCCCATCCTACTGGCAGAGCAGCAGGTAAAACAGGAAAAGAACACTTCATGATCCAATACTTCTATCCCATACTTGTAAATCCACGTTCAGAAAAAAACATCACTATCAGTACTATATTAAAGGATAATATTTAATGCTTTATGGCAGAGGTGAAACTTCTTTTCTACTACTGTCCAAGCTAGAAGAGAGCGCTTGTTTTGTTTTTAAACTCAGTGCAAATAGTAAAATAACTCTGCTATGTCTCATACATAAGTACAATACTATATAGCGTAGCTGCTCATACCAAGGTTAGCATAAATCTCTGCACATCCCTTTAGGTCAACCTGCACGCTTTTCTTTTTTCTTCTGCCTCAACTCACAGAAAGATTGCTAGAGACCAGAAAAAATGAAAAGCGGCATCAGTTTCCAGTCTCAACCCAGTCTCTCAGCCTGGCAAGTAAAACCAATACAATCTCACATTTTATCCATAAACCCTCCCGTCTCCCTCAAAATCCTTTCCCCCTCCCATTCTCATTCATGCATTCACTAGAAATGAAAATATTTCAGTAATGACTTCTGAATAGGGTACTTCGAAATTGCACAGTCAAACCAGGTTTTTCTTACTTCACATACATGCCCTGTAGAATTTGTGTTATTTTAGTTGGGCCAGTCTATGTTTACTTCTCCCTCCACCCTGGTTCAAACCACATCGAGATGAGGAACTGTGTTAACATGCAAAACGTCCCAGAAGAGAGTGAGGAAAAAAGATAATGCAGAAGCAGCTGTGATACTTTCTACTTCGTCTGCTCCTCATACAAGAGTTTAAAGAGAAGAAAATTAACAGTGCATTAATAACAACTTCTGATTGAACTCTGCAAGTTCAGTCTTATTCTCAAAATGTACAATTTACGGAAAATCAGCACAATCAAACACTGTCTTCTAAGTCTCTTAGAGATACAAGCCCACATTAGTTATCTACAAGTGATCACCAGGTCCAATAAACAGAGGGCCCCATTCCTACCAATAACGCTAATTAAAAATTGTACATCTCACCCAACAGGATCCACAAAGCATAGTTGTAAAATAAAAATATATTTTCACAGAAACACCCATAATGCAACAAATTAGATTACTAGATTTTTGTCTTTCCTGTTCTAGTAAGGAAAACAAAAGCTGTCCAAGTAGGAAATAACAATGAACCAATGAAAAAAGAATTATGCAAGTCTTGAGGATATATCAACTACACTTCAGACTAAGCTATTTTTTGCAATTCACGTAACTGCAAAAATCTTTATTTTGAATGTAACATGGTGTACACTTACTCTTAAACATAATGTGTATCACCTGAAAGTTGAGATGAATTTTTACTTAAGATAACCAAAAAATACATTGCGAAGTCATTAAAAAAAAATAATAATCGGAATAGTCCTATTAGAAAATTTACCTTCAACCTTTCATTTTATTTGTAGGCAGAATTTTATTCACAGATAAGAAGACACTTCTAATTTAGTATTTTTTTGTCTCTGTGGTTCAAAAATACTTATAGGTCTCAGTCACTGGAATAGTGGAAGTATGAGCAACTTTTTGAGGCCAGCATTGGCTTCTTCACAAAACTGATTTTAGGAATCGCACTGTGGAAAAGAGGAGTTACTCCAAATAAAGAGAGTTTAAGAACAGCCATAAATGCTTTGCTATGAATGAAAGAAAAAAATAATATGTGCGTGCAGATGTGCACATATATATACACATACAAAATGGTTCGACCATATGTACACATGCACTCATGAACACATATACCACTAACCAAAACTTCAGAAAATAAAGTTTCAGCATTTCATTGCACTCCTACACCTAGTATCACATCTCCAGAGGATTAGGAAACATCACATAAAGACAGCATCTTTCTCTCACTGGAAAATTCACTTCCCTTCCCAGCAACTGTTCCCAGACTGGCCAGAATTGCCTATCCAAAAGCCTCCCTGGGGCTACAGACTACTGGGCATGTTGGCACTTCTTCTGTCTGAGCAAGAAGGAATGATCAGCAGGTCGGTCCAGGACCTGTACTTGGGTATGGCCTCCCACCTACTGGAGAACAAATTCACAAAGGCACTGCTCAACTGTAAAGCTCCCTAGCACCAAAAGCCTCCATAATGAAATCAGGCTCCCTTCAACCTTCTCATAGAAATTATCAGCAAAGGAAACAACGTTTTGAGATTTCCCACTTCGGAAAGAGATTTCTTTCACACAATCTGGCACCTTCTCAGAAAATACAAGTTTAAAAATAAATCAAAATACAAGTGTTCCATCCCCCATCCGTCCCCCATTCCCCCAGTAGCCATTCATCTGCATACTTTATGAAATCATTTCCAAAAAAATTTTTCTTAGCTTCCTATTATAGCTGAGGAAGTCACACCTAAATTACTCAACACAGCACTAAGATAACAATTGCAATTGTTTTCAGATAACTAAAAGGGAGAAAAGTAAAGTTATTCATTATTCCAAAAAAGATCAGAAAATTTTGAGAAGGAATACCAGGAATAGCACTTTCTGCTATTATTTGTCTTCCCTGAAACGGGGAGTTTAAGATTGTGTGATTGGTAGACCAACTAGGACAAGTTAAAGCGGCAAACATTACAGGACAGTGAACTCTACAGAACATTAATTCTGAATAATGCTGACCACAGACACGCAGTCCTACGTATGTTTTTTCAATAAATACTGTTACTAATAAATATTACAGTTAAGAAATAGTAACATTGTTAACTAGGAGTAAATATAACCCACACACATTTGAGAAAGATTTTGACTTGAGAAAGAATAGATAATTTTTACCATTCTCAAAGTGACATTCCAGTGAGGTGAAAACCAAACGGGACCATAAAACCAAATCCCCCTTAGTCGGGCTTCAGAATACTAATCTTCTTCACAGAAAGGAATGAAAAATTGTGTAAAGCAAAGACACACCACCAAAGTCTGACTTGCATCAACAGTACCTTATAAAAGCTTCCTTCTTGCCTCAGGAGAATGTAGATGACAAAGACCGGTGGTTTTTATTCATATAAAATTGGAATTATAGGTAACTTAAAAACAGCTATAAATTCACTTAGTGGATACATGATTTCAGGAAAGACAGGCCAGCAAGGCGAGATGGTGGAGTTGCATTCTATCTGAGAGAGCAACTGGAATGCATC
>VWZL01001723.1:0-158420 GCA_013396915.1 Stercorarius parasiticus
CTCTTCATCCTGCAAGCAGTGGGGAAATGGTTTAAGATAGGAAATACATCCACCTGCTTATGGACTTCTGTGCTTCTCATGAGGCTCTTAACAATGGTGGCATCACTACGCTCACCTGAGGCAAGGCAGCCCAGGAAGCTCAGATGCAGGTGTTCCTCATGATGGAAAATACTGCACTGAGCTCTGTTGTTAGCCAGCACTATAGCAGAATAAGAGTGGTGAGGTGGAGGGAGGTAAGCTGTGTGATAGGAAAGAAGTTCATCCTTGGTTTGTTGCTGGTACAGTTTTGCTTGGAGGTTGCAGTTGAGGTCAGAGATTGTGGGATGTGATGGATGTTTAAGGGGAGAATAAGCACTGGATAGATAAGGTGACATTGCTTGTAAAGATCTCAGCATAAGGAATGAAGGTAAGTTGAAAAAGGACATAAGGATGGAGGAAAAGGAGAAAAAGCATGGAGGTACTTTCTTTGTATAGTTTGGAGAAAGAGGTGGGACGGAGGGTAGGGGGCTGGATCTAAAGACGTTCCCAGGAAGTCTGCTTTAACATATAGGCCTGTGATATTCCAGATATGGGTGTATCTGCTCTTCTGAAGGCAACAGCTTGGGGAAAAAAACCAACCAACAAGTGCATGCCTCTGCTGTGTGTTGGTTGGCATCAGTTCTCAGAACAGGTTCTTAGCTCCAACTCTTGTTTCCCTTCTTGTTTACCAGATAGGTAAATTGGTGAAATCAAGATCCATCTTAAAATTGCTATTCACGTTACTTTCATCCGTGTTACTTCTACCTGCACAGTCATTCAGAGGCAGCCAGCAAGGGTGATTAGAAGATTCATAGAAATCACTGTACTCCGAGTGACTGCAGCCTGGGTGAGGAAATACCAACAAAAGCCACTGTACAAGTATAACACTTAAAGAGCAGGACCTTTCTTAGCAAAACATAGCAATGATGACAGTATGGCTGAGGTTTGTGGTGTATCAGCACCAAAGTGGTTTCAGTTTACTCCTAAAATAACAGAAATTGATAAGTTTTGTTGCTTAGAAGTCTGCTGAAGAGTCTAAGCCTTGTATGGTTGTGGACTCCTCAAGTACCTCTAATAGACTCAGTGCTGCCATATTTTTTGTAGTGCTTTGTGTAGAGCTCAGCTAGCCCAGAAATGTGCTGCACATAATCCTATCAGATGCTGTTAAACCAATGAAAGTGGCCACCGAATTGGATGTTAGTGGGTCACAGTTCAGACCAGGTTCCTGTGATGCCCCAAACTGATTCTTCTTGAATTCAGTGCTGCTGTGAGATTTTGGACTCTCAGCTTTATAGGCTGATACTTTCTCTTGCTGATGGATCCACTATAGCACAAGCAGCAGCAGTGCGAGCTATTCTGTGCTGCGCATCTGATGTTCCTTCATGCCAATGTGGAGAGGTAGCCAGTAGCATTAGAGAGCTTGTACTACACCGATCAGAAAAGAGGCTTGCAGGCTTTGCATGTGGTTTGATATCATAGAATGGTTCGGGTTGGAAGGGACCTTAAAGATCAACTAGTCCAACCCCCCTGCCATGGGCAGGGACACCTCCCGCTAGACCAGGTTGCTCAAAGCCTCATCCAGCCTGGTCTTGAACACTTCCAGGGTTGGGGAATCCAAAACTTCCCTGGGCAACCTGTTCCAGTGCCTCACCACCCTCACAGTAAAGAATTTCTTCCTAATATCCAATCTAAATCTACCCTCTTNGCACGTACTCCGGGTGGGGTCTCACGAGAGTGGAGTGGAGGGGCAGAATCACCTCCCTTGACCTGCTGGCCATGGTTCTTTTGATGCAGCCCAGGATGCGGTTGGCTTTCTGGGCTGTGAGCGCACGTTGCTGGCTCATATTGAGCTTCTCATCCACCAACACCCCCAAGTCCTTCTCCTCAGGGCTGCTCTCAAGCCATTCTCCGCCCAGCCTGTATTTGTGCTTGGGATTATTGTGAGCCAGGTGCAGGACCTTGCACTTGGCCTGGTTGAACTTCATGAGGTTTGCATGGGCCTGCCTCTCAAGCCTGTCCAGGTCCCTCTGGATGGTATATCCATTGTCAGGGAGGCAGAAACAATCCGATTTATTGTATACGAGATGGGCAGTACACATAGATGGCAGTAACTTTTGGTCAGTAACATGTTGTGTGGTGACCTGGAGAGAAGCCATGAGACACAACCAGTTCCCTGAGCAAGCAGGCCCTGCTGGTCATTTTGCCAGAGACTGCTGAGTTGTTGATTTCCAGCAGTGGCTGGGGGTTGTACTTCAGAAAGCCTCAGGGCTGGATGAAGCGTGGAGATCCCAGTTGCTAGCAGATGCAAGCGAAATTACGTTGCTTTGTTCTAAAGGCTAGTAAGTCACAGAAGTCATTGCTGTCTTAGAAGTCCTTGAAATTTGGAGTGCTAAGTTTGTATCCATACCCAGTAAAGTTGTGTAGGGATGGTCAGAAGGTACCTGACTCTTCCTTTCCAGAGTTGTTGCCTCTATCCTGTCCTAATGCATGCCACAATAATGGAAAGACTTTCCTTGGCTGAGCTCAGGGCAGTGTTCCCCATCAGGATTTGCCCTGGTAGATCCTATTACTTTGCTCTATCTAGGTGAGATCTTACTGTGTTTGAGGTGCTGGACTGACATTGCTTGCTATTGGGACATTTGCAGAGGTAAAGCATTGGGACAATAGGGAACAGAGCAGCACCAAGCAGGGTGTGAGCCTAATTCAAACATGCAAATCAGGATCAATGTTTTGCATTGATCAGAGGGATTATTTTTGAAGTCTGGAAGAAGTTTTCCACAGAGACCTAGCTCTCCAGTGGCTGTGAATAAGTGCTGAAAGCTAGTCTAGTGAAGGAAGCTATTTCTGCGGAGATGAGATAACAGCTGACAATTTGTGCCAGCTCTATCAGGAAACCAGCTCACAAATTGGAGAAAACTGAAGTATGAAGACTCTGGGAGCAATGACTGCTTTTCTATGGCCATTTCCCTGGAAATCAGACGTGTGGACATGTGGGAGTGTGCGTGCTAGTGTTCAGATGAGATTTCTTGGTTAAACAATGGTTAATGTATGATTTCTCTCTCCCCAAACCAGGAAGTTGCTTTAATAAGTTGTCAGAGGTTCATAGGTACGTGACGATTTCTGCAGAGTTTGGTTGTGAGCTTGCTGGTAACACCTAACGCTGGGTATCTGTCTGTTCTCAATGATCTCTCACTCCAAAAGCATGTAGAGGCCCGCACCACATCGATGCCATGTACATGTCCACGCTGAAAGCTCACTACTCTTCCAGGACGCTACTGGATACCGCATGGTTATAAAAGTCCTTCCCTTGCTCTGTGCACAGGCAGGGCCTGAATCCCAGGTGACACTTGATGGCCCTGTCTTATGCAGAAGGTGGTCACTTCTGCCTGCCAAATCTGTGAAGCTCTCGATAGACCAAGCTTTCTCGTACTTGCTGTCATTTTCACGCCCTTTGTGAACAGGGCGTGATTTTTAGCACAGGAATTGGGGATGAAGCTCAACTGCCTGCAATACAGATCGTCAATATTGTCATCTCTGGAGCTCTGCACAGAGCTCTGGTCCATCCATCCATAGGGAAGGGACAGGAAAGGGCCACAAAATATTTGAGAACACAGAGTGGTGGCTCCCTCCTCATCTACCAGCAGTTGGGTGAGGGACCTGTGAGAACATACACTCTACCAAATCCAAAGACAAAGTTTGAACAATGCGGTCACTGGCAATATATATGACGTTGGACTGATACGATGAGAAGAGACTGTTTGGTTAGCTCGGTGGTGTATTTTCTAAGTAGACAGTAAATGAATGTTTAACTGGAGTTATATCTTTATTGCTTCTGTCCATCCAGACATCAAAAATATAGGAAACCACTGGAATAAACAAGAGCCACCCGTTTCTTTGGTGTGTTGCCACCCACGTGTCTCTACACCCACATCCAGTCATCTTTACAAGCAAGTTCTCTTTCACTCCCTACACAGCCCATTAATCTGATTTCTTTGAATCCTGCTTGTGGTGTGATACAGCTATTTTAATAGTAGCTGTAGCGAGCTGATATTATCTTGAGATTATGGACATGTTCTTATCACCTGGGGAGCCCAAGGCAGAGTTAAACTGGAGCGTCGCTTAAAGGAACTGAAAGTGGGCTGTATGCACTCATTTATGGTAAACTAGAAGTTTGCTGAAAAAAGGTGGGTCGTCTGTGAGTCAACATCTTTACCTGCTGTCCTGGTGTGTCATACGCTGGTATTTGCCCAGCTGCGCAGGTAAGGCTGCATCCTTGTTCCCGTTATGATTAAGAGAGCTGCCAGCAGGCAGGGTAGAACTGAAATACAGACACTGCTTGGTAGTACTGAAATATGGACCTGTGTAACTGTATGTGGCAGGGCTGCAGGAGCCGGGCGAGTGTCTTGCTGTTCCCCACTCTCTGCAGCACTGCCGTCCTGCTGGCCCTTGCCTTTGTCTGGGTGCTCCGGTGTCTCCAGCTTTCCTGCTTTGCCTGAGGTCTGGAGTATTAACCTGGAGCCACTTTCCTGAAAATAACCTAGGGAAACTAGGAACTGGGATTGTTTAGTCTGGAGAAAGGAGGCTGAGGGGAGACCTTATCATTCTCTACAACTACCTGAAAGGAGGTTGTAGCAAGGTGGGGGTCAGTCTCTTCTCCCAAATAACAAGCGATAGGACAAGAGGAAACGGCCTCAAGTTGTGCCAGGGGAGGTTTAGTTTGGATATTAGGAAAAATTCCTTCACTGAAAAGCTTATCAAACATTGGAACAGGCTGCTCATGGAAGTGGTGGAATCCCTGTCCCTGGAGGTATTTAAAAGATGGGTAGATGTGGTGCTTAGGGACATGGTTTAGTGGTGGTTTTGTCAGTGCTATGTTGATGGTTGGACTTGGTGATCTTAAAGGTCTCTTCCAACCTAGATGATCCTATGATTCTATGAAATAGCCCAGTGCATAAGCAGGATTGCACAACGTGTATCCTGTAACATGGTCCCATGGCCAGAGGAAAGCCACAGCGTACAGCTTTCTCCAGCCTCTGGGAACAGATATGCATTTCCCCCAGCCAGAAGGGCTGAGTGCTGCTGCCTTATGTGCCCTCAGCCCCTGCCCTGGCCAACAGTGGAGCTTCTGGGGGAGGTGAGCGCATCAGCTGTACAAAGAGGGTTATACTGACATTGCTTTGCTGGGCGCAGAGCAACAGTGATGCATGTACAGTGGATTGACGGATGCGTGGTAACCTTTTCTGCTTTTTAGCTCTACCTCCAAGGAGAAAATTCATGCTTTTCTTTTCACAGTCACACAAGTGCAGTTGGCTCAGCCAGGGCCCGTCAGAATACGGTTTTGTTGACTCAAGATTATTCATTTAGCAGATTTCCGTTGGAGCTGCTCACAAATGTGGGAATTGCTGGGTTAATCTTCATAAAAGATAGAAAAATTGGCACCAGAAGGAATTTTTGAAAAAGCAAATTAAAGTAAAGGAAAGAAGCGGGTGTGAAGTAAATTATTTGCAGCGGAGTGTTTTCCTTTTTCAGCTAGCAGAGAATGTAAGGGTATTTCCTGGGGAGAAGAATGTCACATTTAGAGGTGTCCTTCCTTTGCTAGTAGAGAGGTGAAAATCCCTAACAGTTAAACATTTCCAGCTCAAACATGCCCATTACTGGCAGAAGAGGCTCTGTGATTAGTATTTGCTGGCCCTTTGGGCCTTCAGTTTAGTTCCCACATAGATTTAATTTGCCGCGAAGAACAAAGTTGCAGTACAAATGATCAAGGAAGTTTTTTCCAAATTGTGTTATTGTTTCGCATGTGCCTGAGTAATTCCTGCAAAGAAGGAAACATGAACTAATATAACATATTTATCGCACAGCTCAGAGAATGCTGTGGCTGTTGCCAGAGGAGATTTCTGTTCAGAAACTTGCTTATTGCATTTTTCACATGAGAAAAGATTTTCTAGGTGGCTACTCAGTTCAACGCCCTGCCCTGTCAGTGTCACTTTGATGGCAGCTGAGCTCCAGCGAGCCCTGGGGAACAGAGCACGCCGCACTGCTCTTGAGGCATCCTGAGGATCTTCATGCAACAGCAGGAGCTTTGGGTCCAAAAACTGGTGCAAAACTCTTGGAGGGAAAGGGTCACCAACATAGGAAATGAAAACAAATCAGTGGATCTCTGTCATCTCCCAAGTCTGAGCAACTAGGTCAGGGCATAGCCCTTTTGGTAGACCCCTTGCGTCTGGTAGACCCCTTGCGTCTGGTAGACCCCTAGCTGTTTGCTATGTCTCTTCATCCATTATAACCCGATATAGTTGAAGATATCCCTGCTCATTGCAGGGGAGGTTGGACTAGATGACCTTTAAAGGTCCCTTCCAACCCAAAATATTCTATGATTCTATAATGCAAGCAGAAATAATTTTTTTTTTTTTCTGTCATTATAACAACATTCAGCTCAGAACTGGCTTCAGGACCTGGAGGAAGAGATGCAAGGAGGTTCTCTGGCTGTCTCCCAGATGGAGCTGATATGCTTATTTGAAGAGGGCAGATGCACATCTGAGGAGGGGGTTTAGAGCTTTTGACTTCTACTGCTGCAGCCAGCTGCGCGCTCTGGTGGGCTTGGACAAGTCTGCCCTCAGCTTAGTTTCAAGCCTAACTTGTAAAGAAAGGGTAAAATACTTACCGTTTTCCTTAACGAGAAGGTTCTATATGTTCCTAGGTCGCTCATGTCTG
Organism: Stercorarius parasiticus; assembly: GCA_013396915.1. NCBI lineage: Eukaryota > Metazoa > Chordata > Aves > Charadriiformes > Stercorariidae > Stercorarius > Stercorarius parasiticus. The sequence goes on from VWZL01001723.1 coordinate 6,733, forward strand.
GCTTTGTTAGTATCGGGAGTCTTGAGAGATGGTCTTACACAACCTGGAACGACCTTGCTTGAGAAATGTCTCCTACATGAGGTCTCTAGTACTTCTGACTCCCTTCTGAACGAAGGGCATGGCGAGAGCAGCTTTTCCCTCAGACCTTGAAAGTGTAACCTCTGGTGTGAGCCTGCCTTGTGTTGCGAGTGTGTCGTGTCTGTGTGTGTGCAGGGGAGCAATGCCCTCAAAACTTCCAAAGTTGAAGCTTGCATTGAGCGTATGGAGGTCTCTTACTGAAAAATCACCCTTGCAATTTAACGTGTTCAGCAGAACGCTGCACAATCTGCAAAGCTTCTGTCCTGGTCTGGACGTCCCTCTGACTGAGGTGCTTTGGGAGCTGAACTTACGATCGTGCCCGTGATGGAAAGATCATCAGCCAAGTGGTCAGGGCTGGAGCCAAAGGGTGATGGGTTTGAGCAATGTTGATATTTGGAGGTAGGACCAATTCAGATTCCAGGTTTCAAACACTGGGTGTGGAATGCGCAAGACAATTCTTAATCAGCCTTCAGTCCATTGTATTTCTCTCACTAATCCTCCGGTGCAACTGACCTTTGCAGTAGGTGAACTTTTTCCTTTTTCCCTTGTTACACATCTATGTCCCACTTCGTGCCCATTCTAATTATTAGTGAAATACAGCATCTTTATGATGCCCTGGTAGTCCAGAGACTCCAGTCTGGGGCAGGAAATTCCCATCATTAAGAGTTTACTGATCTCTCTCTCTCCAGAAAATGACATTTACTAATTACATCATTTTGATGTATATGATACCCAAACCAAACATGTTATAAATTAGCAAAAGCTCATTTGTTTCATGAAAAGTATTGTTCTTCTTTTATTCAATGACCTTTTTGTTCCTCTACATCCTGGACCAATCAAGTGCCGGTGCAGTCGCTGACTTCTGAGCACAGACAATAGCTTATTCCGTCTATTCTGTTCAGACGACTGTAGGAATAGGCAGTCACTTTGTCATGTGGAGACTGGAGGTTGTATAAAACCCTTTTTCCCACCATTTAGAGAGAGTCTGAATCCTGAGAGGAAAACCCTGTCATAATAATAATAATAATCCAGAAGCGAGAGCCCATTGAAGTTTTCTCAGCTTTATGATTTGGGTGGGGTTGGAATGCAGCCCTCCCCAGCCGAGGCTCACTTGAATTTTTAGAGCTATAGCATGGATTGGCTTTCTCTATGTTTCTAGCAGCAGGTTGTGGGTTTTTTTTTTTCCTCAATGAGATTTATATGCAGTTTCCACAGGGAAACTCCAGCGCTCACAAATGTAGCAGGTCCAGGAGGGGCTGGCTGGTGCAAGCCTGTTGCTTTCTCATCCAAACCTTCTGGAACAGGGAGTGCCCTTCTCGATGCCCAGCACGATGGTGCTGGCTGGACTGGATGTCCTCTGAGCTGCTCTCATGCAAACATGAAGCCATCATTGCCCACCTTCTCAATGCTGTGGCGCCTGTTACCGAGGCGTGGCAGAGGGCTCCACTCCACATAAAGCATCCTGTGGGAAATTTCCTTGGGAAGGCTCCGGGCCAGAGGACAGAAGGAGCAGGGTGACGTCACTGTAGCAAAGTCCTTAGGTGCCTTCTGCAAGTAGCCTCAGCAAATGCCGCCATGGGACTGGAGTGAGGGGCGTCGGGCTGCTGGGGAAACGCAGGGGGATGATGGCAGGAGCCGCCGCTGTGCCAGGAGGCTCTGTCTGGCAGTGTTTCGTACCATCCTCACACCCAGGCACATTGTCCACAAGATCCCTGTGGCCAGCCAGAGAGGAGCAGTGTCCAGTGGGACCTCTTGGGCAAGGTCAGAGCTCATGGCCCCCTCGTACCCGCAGCCTTTGCAGCCCCTTGCTGTGCCACAGGGTCCTGGGGAGCAGGCAGGGACGGAGTGAGGAGGGAGCAGAGGCAGGAGGAGGACGACTAAGACCTCTGTAAATCCCAGTTATGACAGCAGCTCACCAGTGCCACCGCTACCCACAGGGGAAGCGCCAAGACACAAACTGAGAGGCATTACGTGTGTTTGGTGGGGCTCGGAGAGGGCTGAGAGACCTCATTAGCATCATTCATATATTTCTGAGCGGTCATTTAATACCGTTCTTCTTCCTACCAGCCCTTTTGGAAGCCAGCGTGTACCATTCACAACAAGTGTTTATCTTCCAGCTTTGAAGACAGACGTCAGAATGTTTCCCTCCTTATTCATGCTCCACTTTTTCTCACAGCCCAATTATTCATGACATCACCACCTTTTCCTCCTCAGCCCCAGACACAGTGTTTCTGTGGCTACAATTTCCTGGACAAGAATTTCCAGTTTGCATTGTTGGGGGGGGCGGGGGGGAACAGGGGGGAAGGAAAAAAAAAAAAAAGGTTGTTTCGTGTGGAAACATTAAATGAGAAACACAGCCATGGAAAAACTCAGATGCGTTCACACACACACAGGCACCCACGCAGAGCAGCAACAACAACCACCACCACCACCAAGGTTATTATAATTAATTTAAAACCTGTTTAGAAAAGGGTTCCTTTTATGTTGGACGGGCTCTTTAAGCAGCTCAAGAAGTATGAAAAACAGGAAATCAAACTGCCTCATTAGGAATTGACTCTGCTCAGTAATTAGAGGCTAGAAAACAAAACAAGGAAAAGCAGGTGGCGAGTGAGCTCCAAGCAGGCAGCTATTGTATCATTTCAATGTTCTGCAGGCTAACGACGTTATTTTTTCAGAAAAGTGTTACTTCCATGGAGAAATGATTATGAGAATTATCCGAAGTTTAATGGGAAAGTGCTGCTTGCTCAAACTCAATACGGAGGCTGCTAGCTTGCCTCAGCCCGGGGTTTAATTCGTAATTAGGTGGTATTTTGCTGCGTTTAAAAAGACAACTCTGTTCTCCAGCATCGACTGCTCTTCTGCGAAAATCATGTTAAAAGTAATTACCGAGCGATACCATATTTTGCTGATACAATCAGATGAGATAACCCTAGACATTAATATCAATTATATTTTCTAACAATAACCTTTGCTGAGCAAATGCTGCCAGTGATTTCCAGCAAATATCTGTTTATGCTTTAGTCATGCTGGGGTAAGGATTTGCCTGCTGTACACCCTTACTCCTTCCGTTTTGCAGGAATGTGCTTTTTGGAAAGAAAGAAAGCTTGCTTCCAAATGCCACCCGCAATTCTTTGCCAAAACCGAATTTGAGTTGTGTGAGCAATAGTCATGCCAGAGGTGGGTGCCTGCTTTGCCCCTCAGTGGTGGTCGTGGGGCCTTCGGACTCATTTCACCGCACATTGCCCAAGGCAAACGCTTGTGGGGAACAAGGATAGCTCCTTATTGATCTGTAAAATACGTTTGTAAATAAATCAAATCTTTTCCCAAGGATTGAGTAGATGGATGCAAAAGATCTAAAAACCGAACACAAACATCATCAAACTTTTTTTTTTGTGTGTGGGGAATTAGCGATGAAGGAAATGGCTTTCTTCGCATGGCTCTCCTGTGGGCAGAAAATAGAAGCTACTTTTGTCGTACCCGTTTTTTTCTTTCAGTGGGAATTTTAGTCCAGGTCTCTAAAAACAACAAATACTAACTGATGATAAAGCACGATATTTACCTACTGTTTACTGCTGACATCCTGTCAGGATATGGTGCGGCTGAGCGAGTGCGTTTCGGCTCAAGATGGGCCTGGAGACTTTGCAGGATGAAGCCCTCAATGGGGAATGTCGAGCGGATGGAGCCAGCAGAGCCGGGCAATGTATCTCCTTGCTGGCCAGGTGCTTCATGGCTCGCTGGTGGCCTGTCCCTGCCGGCAGCTGGAGGCTGCAGCCAGGGGAAAGGGCAAGGCTTCCCACAGCATCTGCGACGAAGGATGGGAGGCAAGCCTGGTGGAGGCAAGCTGAAAGCCAGCTGCAATCAAAGCAGGTTCCCCAGCATAAACAGGGTGTCAGTAAGATTAAAAATCATCTTCCTGTGGCTGATCCGAGCCACAGGGCTGGGGAAGAGCCGCAATCGGCACCAGGCTGGCTTACGCCGAGAGCAGCACTGAAGGAGGGACTGTGGCCTCTGTGGAGGTTTGTGGCCTCTGGCACATTTCTTCTCCTGTAACAAGCCTCAGGAGGACAGAGAGGGAAGCGTCTGCTGGGTGTTGGGGTTAAGATGGTGAGCAGCCGCCAGCCTGCTCCCCACAGGGACAGCATCAGCACGGCTGTGCCCTGCCCGCACCCCAGGCGGCATTGGGGCAGCTTTGTGCTCCTGGAGCGGTGTCCAAGGACAGGATATGTGTCCCAGGTCTACAAAAGCCACTTACGCGGCCCTTTTGTGCACACGAGTTCCCAGTCTGGGGCTGCTGCCTGCCCTGGAGAGGCTGCCTGGGGAGGGAGAGGTTGGAGAGGGGACGGAGTGGTTCACAGCCAGCCCAGAGCTGCCCGTCTTGGGAGGGAGCTCTGTGCCGGGCAGCTTTTGAAATCAAACCTCCAGCTGCTTTGCTGTCCTGAAGACAGTTTTTTTCTAAAAGATGTTAGGGGCAAATCCTCTGGTTTGCAGGCTTGGAGGCCTCTGGAGCATAGCATTAGTATTGGATGCAGCGCAGACATGCCGTATATTGCTGGATTTATCCATTAAAGAGTTTCGGCAGACTGGTGTGATGAATCGGTCTGCTGGTGGAACACGGGGAAGTGCTGTGTCTGGTGGAGGAGGAAACGTGTGGGAGTGTCACCTAATGCCAGGTGAGCATCAGGAATGTTCCCAGACACCCACGTGCTGCGTGTCCAGATGGGAAATGTGCCCCTTTCTCCCAGCGGCTGGTGGCTGCCTCGGAGACTGGCTCTGGGCTGCTGGGAACCACCCTGCTGAACAAAGGGACCTTGTGCTGGCAAGGAAGATCAGATATGCTGAAAGTACCACAGATTACCAACCTTTCCTTGGCGGAAAGACCCCAGAAAATGTGGATGTGGGTTTGACTGTGCTTTTCTCTCCCATCACCCTCTTCAGGGGGGGTTTCCTTGGGTCAGCAAGCTTGTATTTCTTTCCTGTTGTGATACATGTGTTTGCCGCAAGGCTAGAGGTCTCCTTACCAGCAATTTGAAGCCTATTCCTAGATCTATTGACTTTTACTATAAGTGCTTGAGCTGGGCAAATAACCCATGAATATATGTTGACATTTCTAAATCGATTTGCTTTGGCTAGTGCTACACCTGTCTAGGGATTACTCTTTGCAAACATTCAACGGACTGACTTCTCCTGCCGTAAATATTCACCGAAAGTGTCTTTCAGCATCTCGGAGACCACGTTCGACACTGGCTCATAAATGTGTGAGGGTGGGAACTGCTTCTGTGTGTATTTATTAGGGAGCAGATATAATTTCATGGCTTAATTGCCTGATTGCAAGCAACTGCGTTACTTAAAACCTAAAACCGGAGTAACACAGGAGGCCTTTGAACCCTATGTTGCTATCCTTAATCTGCACGGCCAAACATCAGAAACTGCATAAATCAACATCACAAATGAACGTGTGGAAACCATAAATAACTCTAAACAAGAAAAAAAAAAGCTCCGAATATATCAAATGTGAATAATTTGCTGGGATCCAGAAGTTCTTAGCAGGCACAGCTAATGATTTCCTGTGGTTTCACAGCGCGGTGGCCGAGAGAGGGATGCGGGGGGGAGCACCATGCCGCCTCCTGTATTGTTTTAATCAGGCTCTTGTAGGTGGAATTTGTGAACTCATGAGAATGAAAGTTCCCCAGCCCTGGCAGGGATCCAGGCAGAGTTTGGGCAGACATTGTGCAAACTTCCCCATGCATCTCCAGGGGCTGATTGACCACGGGATGAATGGGGTCCCCGAGCCTCCCCGCTAGCCCGGCCCAGCGTCGCCCGCATCTCCCAGTCGCTGGGCTGCCCATCATCGCCGCTCTGCCTCCTTCCATCCTTCCCTTCTGCGAGAGGAGGAGGAGGTGGTATCGCTGCTTCTTGCAAACCAGCCTCAATCCTGATTTGCATCAAGCTTGCTATTTCAGTCCTGGGAACCCCAAAGTTGCCAGATTAGGTTCTTTCGTTGTTTTTACACATGTCCCTTTGGGGCTGAGCTGAGCTGTTAAAAATAAGGCACTAGAAAGACAAATGGTTTCCGGGGGGGGAAGGGAGAAGGGAAGAGGCTTAGGACAGCTGTAAAATGCTGCAAGGTTAAATAAAACATTCGACTGCTTGTGTGTTTCTTCCTCATGTTCCTGAAACTACTGACAACCTAAGAAGCTGGAGGAATCATTCTGCTTGCTGTGTGTGTTTTGTTTTTTTTTTTTTTTAAACTTGTTACACAAAACATTGTTTTTTCAATTTCAGGAAGTCTCTTGATGCCCTTTGGTTGATTTTGTTTTGCTTGTTATCTGGACAACTAATATTTTTTCCTGTTAGGGGGAAAAAAAGATTTTCCCAAGCAGATTAAAGATGTTTTTTAAGCGTATGAATGGTGACATGGTTCACTTTCATTGCTTTGTTTATTTTTAATAATGAAAAACACCTTAATTTATCGTAGCAAGACGTCCATCCTGGAGTAAACCTTGAATTGAATTTTCACTTGTTGTTTCTGATTTGTTTGTGGCTTCTTATCTAAGGGAACGCTGTGAGTGTTTTCGCATGCTTTTCTGAAGCCATGGCACGTGACAGAGTTTTCTTCACAGCACGTCGATGTCCGCTGGACAATGACAGCCACATTTGCAAGAGGGACCGACTTTATTTGGTGGTTTTGAAGTGATTTGTTTATTCTAAACCTGTTGCAATTAGCTTTAAGAAGGTAGGTCCATCCAGCCCCGATATTAGGAGGGTAGTTCGAAGCGACCCCAGTTCTCTTCTAAAAAAGAATAAGAAAGAAATGGCCTCCGTGAGCGAGGTGCAGGTGTCTAAAAGGGCAGCTGAGGTATAGCTGACTGGGCTTATTTTTGGGAATGAGGACCCCGGGTACCCTGTCCCCTTCTCCTTCACAGCTGAGGTCACTATTCAGTGCTTTGCAAAGGCAGCAACACGCTCGGTGCCTTCAGGCTAGTGGTCTATTCTGGACATGAGCAAGGCAAGGGGAAATCACGTTGCAGGGCTTTAAAGGAGAAAGGCCAGAATTATGAAGGGGATAGGAGGGGGAAAAAAAGGAGTCATAATTGACTGTTTTGGGTATAAACCCCAGAAGCTGTGCTGTGCACCACTGGTGAGCGGCTGCCAGAGGAGCAGACCCCTCGGGACGTCCCTGCCAGCCACGAACCCACCACTGCTCCCAGCCTCCAGGCCCACAGCCAGACTCGCCATGAGGGGTGAGGCCAGCCCAGACCCTGCACAAGGGGTCCACTGGCCCCTGGGCAAGCCCAGGCACTGCCGGCAAGCGCCATGGACGCTGCTCGGCAAATGTCCACAGAGCTCCGTGCCATCGGGCAGGAGTAGGTGGGCAGGTGGCCGGCTCCAAGCGCAACAAACGTCTCCCTTTGTCCGCTTACCCACCGGTCTGGAGGAAACCCCCAGGGCTGTCCTGCCCACCGACGGCACGGAGGAAGCACGGCCGAGATATTTTTCTTGGCGCTGGGACCTCCGGCGTTACAGGCTTGCACGTGCCGCCTGACCCCAGTGCGCTGCCTCCGCCGGTGGCCGCAGCGTACTTCCTCCTGCTCCAAAGGGGAGGCCCTGCTGCTCCCGCAACACCGACAGTGGCGTTAGCACCGTATGCACGTGGGTTGTTTTCAGCTGAATGACAGCACTGTTCTTCCCAAGCTGCGCGGCTCCGGTCCCTGCTGGACTCACCAGTTTTTCCCTCCTTCACGCGTTTTTAGTGACCCGTGCAAACAATAACTCAGATTCGTACTAAGGGTCAAACACACAGAGAAGATGAGAAAATCCCATTTTCTGGAGAGATGCACATGCTCTCCTTCTCTGGTTTATCTGAGTTATTTGCCAAAGCTCCTATAGATATTTACATTTTATTCACTGCTGCAGTGATCTTCATTTTCTTAAGCCAGCCCATATGCGTGAGGCAGGTTAATTCATGCTATTTCAAATGTCTTCTAGGTAGAAGGCAAGTTTGGGGAGCAGACGGAGATGCATTTCTTTGCAGAGCTTGCAAGAGAGGGGCTTCCAACATGAGAGCTTGCCTCACTCCACGAAATGCCTGAAGGCAGGATTCAGCTTTTGCCTTTCCTGACTATCTAATAACAAAACCGGCCATGCACCTTGAGCAGGTGCTTTCAAGGAAGAAAAACAAAATCTGTAAGCAGGATTGTGGCACAATTTCAGCAGTAACTGAAAGGATCTGGGTCTGATGGTGAGAACAGCTGCACCTAGAGACCTCTGGGACAAACAGCTGGACCAGACCCAAAGGAGGGCTGTAATCGCCGCATTACTTCGTTAGCCACCGAAATGTGCAAGTTGTTGCACACAATCTTTTTTTCCAAATGATGGTGGTATGGCTACGACTATTTTTATAAGCTCTTATTGCTGTACTAATGGAAAAGTCCTGGTCAAGACTGGGAACGCAGGGTATTAATTTCTGCACAAATGCAGGGAAAAGTATTAACAGAAGGGGATTATGGAAAACAAAGATAGGCAAATATCAAAATCATGCCGTGCCTGTCTGTGTGTGCAGGGGCGTGCTGCCCTTGCACAGGGAGGACACACCGCTCCTGTCCGAAGGAGGATCCACCCGGTGACCATGCCAGCCCCTGAGGGCACCACCAGGCTTTGGTGACCATGACCAGCCTCACCTGGGGCCTCCCTGTGCCCAGGTGCTCTATTTAAGCCCAGCCCAGGGCCCTCAGCCTCTTAACCTTTCAGCCTCTTAACCTTCTTGCCTTAACCTCTCTGCCAAAGGCATTCGGAAGCTCATTGCCCTGTTTTTTACTGCTGACTCATCCAGCCTTTCATTTGTTTGACCCTGTGGCAAGTGTGGGAAAAAGCGGAGAAGGGAGCGATAGCACCTGGGTGGATGGGGGAGAGGGATGGAGAGGATGCGAAGGACGCGTCTCAAGCGGCAAGCACCTCACTGGGATCTCATCGTTAATGCAAGTGGTTAGTTAATGGGTTTGCTCTACAGTACTACTCATTCTCTGAAAAACGAACCACTTGTTTAATAACAGGAGAACAAAGGTTGGGGAAGGTATGGCCAGCACTCCAGGCACATAAAAATCAGAAGGAAACCAAAAAGGTTTTGATGAGGTTTAAATGTGGGCCTTGTAACAGTGCTGGGAAATGATGAAACATCCTAGGCATCCATCATTACCCTGATTTCAAGACAATAGGTCTGAGGGCCCGCTTGGTGCAGGGTTAGGTCAGCCTTTCCTGCCAGCCTTGCAGCCACAGAGAGCTGTGAGCCTGAGGAGCCCCTTGCCAGGGGCACAAAAGGAAGCACCAGGGTGATGTGGGGAGTCGTGTGGACAACAGCTGAGTTGGTAATGCACAGCCAAGAGCTTTGAAGTGGAGGTCCTGCTCCCAGCATCCTTCTCTGGTAGGTGTCTGTAGCTAACTGGCTCAGAGGGATGGCTTTGTCCAGAAGACGAAGGCTGGTGGCCCAGCCTAGAGCAAACTCTGGAGACCCAGGGCAGAGACTTGTTATGCTGCTCACAGCACTGATGTAGTTGCACTTGACCTGTCTCAGGTTCCTTGTTTGTTAAGCAAAGTTGATTACTCTTGGCCTTCTCACAGGACTGATGAGCCGTTGATGACTATAATCTCATTTGCTCAGTGCTGCAACGTCACTCCGTGCGGACAGGGAGCTCTGGGGAGTTGCTTGCCTTGGCCAATGTTCCCTCATCTCCTTGTTAAAAGAAAAGCCTACTTGATTCCTCCCACGCTCTCAACACAGAGATAGGTGGTATTCCGCAGTGAGCCTTGGCTTTGCATTGCCACCTTCCCAAAGGGCTGCAGAGGGGTGCCTAGCCCAGAGCAAGGCTCAGCTTTCTCAGTAGGATTTCACGTGTTATTTGCGCTTGCCGTACTCTGCTGCTCATGGTAAATGAGTGACCTTGCGTAGGATGCTGTGACACTTCTAGCCTGACCTGGCGCTCAAAACAGGTACCCTGCAGCCAGGAGGCACGTTCACCTGGCTTGCTGGATAATTGGGTCAATCTCTTTTCCTCCCTTTACCTCCCCGTGGTTCTTATTCCCTGTGCATGGTGCTTTGAGTGCTCTGGGTGGAAACCTGCACAAGGAGGTGAGCAGCCATCACTGTTCCCCTTCTGCTCTGGGGTAGGTAGCCTCCAGCACAACAATCCCTGTGTGTGCGTTCGGTCCTGACCACAGCACCATGCCCAGCTTGGGGAGCACGAGGGACACATCCGAGATCAGCACTGCCTTTGCTCCGTATGAGGCAGGCAGAGCAAGAGAAGCTTTAGCCAAAGTTTTCTCTTCCATGAAAACCACCCACAGGGCTCCACAGGGCTGTGTGCGCGAGCGTGTGTGTCTAGAGACACAGGACGCGTGTTCCCACTTTAGCCATTCAAGAGCAACAGTGTAAATGGGCTCCCGGGGGAGCCCTGGCTGCCTCGCCGCTGGAAGAGACACAGCTGCAAAGCATCATTCAGGAGGAGAAAGCAAACATGGGAGAAATGGAGGTTGTCTCGGATCCTTTTAAAAAGCTGGTGCTATTGAACTCAGAGCTACTGTTTTCAGCCTACTCTCCTATTTAATTTTGTTGCAAAATCACATGGGCTAAAGTCATGTACAGCGATGTCATTTTTAAGGATGCAGGGCTCTGACTTACGATCCTGTGAGATCAAGTAGAAAGAAAACCTTGACCTTGAAAGGGGGAAAAGCCTCTAAACTCTTTGACCAGCTAACTGCAAAAATAGCCAAGAGAGCTAGGAAAAAACCTACCCAAATATATTCCAGTACGTATAAATAGGCTCTCTTTTCTCCAATGTTCTTCACTACAAAAGGAAATGTCATGTTGAGTCAACTTGTGACCCAGATGAAATGACAAGTATTTGTTTATTTTACTTATGCTCCTGTTTACAATATGTTGCACTTGGTGGACATATTACTGCGCATGCTATTGCATTCCAGTATCAAAATTATCAAAATGCATTTTTGTAGTTGCTGCCCGAACTCTGGCTGAGGAATTATGTTTCTGGGTATCAGTCACATAAATGAACAAGCTCTGTGTTTATGTGTGTGTGTGTGCACCTGCTAAGAACTCATTGCTCTGCAAATTAAACCTAATTATGCATACAGAATAGTGATGAAAGCCTTTCTGCTTTTTATCAACTATATGATTTTAAGAAGGAGGAGGAGATGGGTTTGCTACCCAGGTCGGTTCCAGGAAAACGTTTAGGTGGACACTACGCTGACATTTTAACCCTTTGTTTTATGGGCTATTATTTATGAGGCAACTGTAAGATACGAGTCCAAGGAACATTTGGGATGTTCCTTTTCACCCTCTGAATGTGCTCCAGACATGCCTTGCAAGTAGTGAGTGTGAACGCTTTGGTTGATGGTGGACTTTGTGGGCCATGGAGAGCACCTGTTGTGTTGCGGCTGGCCGTTCCTGCAATGCTTGCTATGCGGCATTGTTCCGCACTCTGGTTTGGGTGATGTAAGCTTCGCAGATGGGGATGCCTTCTAACTGCTTGGGAATCATCGGTAGCTGTTTGTAATGCATTACTTTAGTGGATAAGAAGCCATTTTCTCACTAGCCACCTGGATGCTTCCCATACAAACTGCACATGCAAGGTCTATTCATGTTGGCCTACACAATGGATTTCCTTTCCATGAGCATTCTTGGAAATAAAGCTTTGCCCCCCAAATGCCTGTGAATAACAAGGTTTATGGATTCCATCTAAACAAAGCAATGGTTTCAGTAGCAAGAATATTTGTTGATATTGTTGTGCTGCATCTTCCCAGCTCCAGGTCATTTCAGCGGCCCACCAGTGGCTCCAGCTTTTGTTTGAGTGTTAGCACATATGTACAGAAGGGTTGGCTCAGGAGAAGGCTGCAGGACGGAGACCAGAGCCCTGGATTGTTTTATTGCAGGAATTGGATTAACTCATATGAGCTCATTCTCTGCTCTTCATTGCATTGTGTTTGGCAGTTCCTGCAGCATGATTGCATCTAGGTTAAGTGGCATTGTTCTGGAGGCCAGCAGGGAACAATCCTGTATTGACTAAGTGTGGGGGAAGGACAAGATGATCTCATAAGTTTTCACCATTTTCGGTACCTGTGCTTCACTTGTATGTCCATTCTTTTGTCTTTCTTCTCTGCTTGAAGGTAATCATTCTCCATGTACAGCAGATGGGATTGCTCCACAAGCAGTGCAGTTTGGAGCCTGTGTGATCAACCAGGCTAGCACATCAGGCAGAATGACTTGCCCTCCATTAACACTGGCCAGGAGAGACACACATCCCGTCAGGCACCAGATTACAGGCCTGCTGTAAAACAAGTGAAAGACCTGACTTGCCCAGCCATTAATGCTTGTACTTGTCAGTATTGGCTCTCCTGCTTCCCACCACCTCCATTGGGTGCTGCTCTCCCGAGGGGAGGTTGTGGGATAAGCTGCAGTGCACCAGTGCAGAAAAGCCTCTGACTGTCCCGAGTATTACACAGAACTTGGAGGACTACATCCTTCAGGCTTACTGAGGTCTGTGTGAGCATCGGCTGAGCAGAGCTCATGCTGCACGAGCTGCCCTAGGAGTGCACTTGGAGCACTATCATTATGGACTTGGACTTCCCTGGAGAAAAAAGGCCTGCCCAGACCATCAAAGGTGTTTGGACAGCTAATGCCAAAGAAAGTCAGTTTCTGACACTATGGAATGCTGGGTCTTGCTTTCTTTGCTATCCACACCCAAGCATTCTCCTTTAAAAGCCTTTATTTGTTAATAGTAAAATGCAGCTTTCACTGAACATGTTGACCATGCGTCATAGATCTGAGTACAGATCAGGCTAAAAGACTTGGTTAAAGGCCAGGAAAAATCTGCCTTGAACAGGAAAAGTAGGGAAGCTTATTTTTGACTTGGAGGTGAAAGGAACTGAAAGATCTCAATTTTTTCTTTCTTCCTTGGAAGTGCTTCTTAACCTCAATGGTGAGACTGTTGTAGGAGCAAGAATGGAGGATGGAAGAGAGACCTTTGTATATCACTCTTCCAAAAGCAGTGTTGCGTTTCCCCCAAAGATCTGGAGGAGCTTCCCCACATGGCTTGTAGCTGGTGCTGTGTTGTCTTGGTTGCCCTTTTGGTGTTGAATGGGAGCATCTGTAGCTCTTGTAGAGTGGATGTTATGGAGGAAGTGACAGGCAACTGTCCTGGGACAAGTGGGATATGTGCGGGTCTGGCAAAGGGTGTGGAGTCACTGCGTGAGTACCTGAGCTGTTTGTATGTACTCAAAGACTGCTCAGGCTGCAGGAGGGGAGATCTACGCCCAGGTTTGTCAGTGGTGTGACAGACTCTGATCACTTGCCTGTTATGGTGATCTGAGAGACTGTGATCTGCACCCACCACCTCGGTGGGACCTGCAGCACTTGGGCCTCTGCAGCTTTGAAGCACATACATAAACTTATCACTGAACCTTTTGGTCACAAAAGAGATGAAATAAGCAGGAATGTTTCTGTTTGACTTAGATGGAGGTAGCTGTTGAAGGTGGATAGGGTCTTCCAGTCCTTCTGAAACTTTTTTATAGGAAGAACTTCGTTTGCCACCAGGACCTCCTTCCTCCTTCTCAATTTCTGTCTGTCAGCATCTCTTTCTGTGCAAGTCATAGTTCAGAAGCGACCAGAGTGGCTTCATCCCTGTCACACAGATTTTATTTTATCATTATCAGGTTTCGTGTGGTACTTCCTACACACCTGTGACACTCAGGGTCTAGGGGACGTGTGGTGTGTGCCAGGCACCGGGAGGGATCTGGGAGGGGTCCCTCTCCTGCCAGCTGCTGGACAGGAGTTTGCACAGGTCTTCCTGCAGCCATGTTTTGTGAATCTGGACTTCTGTGGCCTGTGCGCAGGTCAGATAAACATGCTTGTGGGTCAGAAGCAGCAAAGGTCCCTCTGGGAGCTGGCTGAATTATGCAAAGCAGGCTGAACCAGTAAAGAACGGTAAGTCATGCTTGATGTTACTGGCTTGGGATATTCTAGGAGGAGCTGGGTGGTAAAACTCTGTCCCACAGCAATTTTAGAAAGGTTTTACTTTCTGCTATGGTGGTGACAAGCTCCGAGGATGTACCATCTCGCCTGTTATAGGAAACTACAGATGTAACTTCTCATCCGTTCACAGAGACTTATCTGGATTGTGTTTAGCTAAAGGCATCAAAGTACTTCTGAAAGGACATCAGTATAATTTCCATGCTCGAGTGAGGGAAACTGAGGCACTAAGTGATGAAGTGATGGATTCAAGGCCACCTGAAGACTAGTTACAACTTGGGCAGTAGGTGCACGTACTCCTCCCAGCATGGCCTCCCATAGCCTCATGTCGCAAACCCCAGCACTCGTCCCCTGCTTGGAGAGAAGGGCAGGGACCCGAGCTTGTCAGAGGCATTCCTGCAGAAAGGGAGAGGCAGGTTTCCTCAGGGCTGAGTACAAAAAATACCCTGGCAATGAGCAGTAGGTGCTGTTGCACAGGCATGTCAGAGAAAAGTCTGTTTGTGCCAAATACATTGGAGAAATTGTTTTGGAACGGTTCATTGGTGTGAAGATATGGCCTCAAAATAGTGTCAGGAGCAGAGGAACTGTAGTGATACACTGGGGACGTGCCAGATGTCTGCATTAGAGAGGAGGGTGATAGATTAGGAAGGAACATGGGTGCATTTACTCCTCAACATTTTTCCCCAAATCTCTTTAAAAAAAATCCTGCGGGAGAGGACACTGTTTCCCAGCCATGGGTGCTTTTCATGGTGGCACTGAGGCAAGGTAGGATTGTAGTGCCACTGGGGAAGCATGACAGAAAAGCTGTTCCACATGGGGGCTCCCCCTCCTCTGGTGGGCATTGGAGGGTGGATGGAAGATACTGGATGGGAGATGGGACCTTTGGGCTATACGGAACTTGAAGAAGCGGGTGAATCCTGGGGACTCGGGGAAATTTCTGACCCCTTTCCTGATTGTTCAGGTGCATCAAGGCATCCTGTGGCTGTGGGTGAGGGGAAGGGCTGTGCAGCTACCCAATAGCCCAGCCTTGGGCACACCAGTGCCTTTCCTGTGATGGGGTGATGTGGCTGGAGGAAGGCGCGGGGTTTAGAGGTTGCAGCGCACCCCCCGCCTTCCTCCTAAAAGCTCTCCCTGAACACTCCCTTCACGCACAAACACACAGTCCTCATTGGCAGTGTGATGCTGCAGCTGCCATGAGAGATCCAGGCAAATCTGATAATGGGGGCGGGGGGGGAAAGCAACCCAGGAATGAAAAGAGCCCTCTGTCACATGCGGGTTATTTTCAAAGGGGGGCATTGCTGTTTTCCCAGGCAACAGTGGGCTGCGAGGCAACTTGGGTGGGCATGTGAGCAGGGCGAAGTGGAGAGCTACCAGCTCCAGCCGAGATGGGGATGCTGTTTGCAACAAGCAGAAAGCTCTAAGAGGAGGGAGTGGTTGCGGAGAGGGAGCTGGGGAGATCTCCATGGAGACACAACCTGCTGCAATGGGTGCCCTCGGGAATGGGCACTGACCAGGTCCTTAGGAAGAAAAGCGCCTGGCATGGGCATGGCAGGATCCTCGCTGCATGCACTGCCCGCAGCCGAGGTGGAGCTTTCCAGGCCTGCTATTCAGCACACAAGAAAAATGGCATTGAAACAACATTAAGGTTGGGACCCGAGCCATAGAAAGCCAAGAAATTAAAAAAGTGCAGGCCAGCTGTTTGCTCCCAGCAAGGGACCCAAAGCCCTGGTAGGAGCGGGAGTGGGCAGAGGACAGGGAGGGCAGGGAGGGGATGCTGCCTTTGCCTGGGCTGACAGTGCGGTGGCTTTCCTTGTCT
The DNA here is from genome assembly GCA_013396915.1 of Stercorarius parasiticus. Lineage (NCBI taxonomy): Eukaryota > Metazoa > Chordata > Aves > Charadriiformes > Stercorariidae > Stercorarius > Stercorarius parasiticus. The sequence continues at coordinate 22,662 of VWZL01001723.1, forward strand.
CTGAGGGTGGCAGAAAGTACCGTCTGCATTTATACTTACTGTTATTATTTTGGAGCAATACTTGAGAGTGTGAGAGATGTGAGAATAGAGAAACAGACTTTGCTGGAGGATAAAGGACTAGATGGCAATTTTGTGATTCTCCCTGAGGAAGGGACAGCACCTATTCCTCTGCCTGGTGATATGGGCAAGATCGCTGCCTGCTCCCTGCCTGCTCTGGGCCCCTGGGGAAGGCCTGGACTAATACCTGCGGCAGAGCTCTGATGGCTTTGCTTTATGGCACTGAAGTTGAAGTTCTTCCCTCCCTCCCTGCCTCTTTCCCTTTCCAGCCCTGGGGAAAGTGAGGATGTGTGCCCTGGTGTGCGTTTCACCCATTCGTATTTTGGGTTCGTCCTCTGCCAGCCACTATCACGCCTAAGCATCCTGTAGCCATTGTGCTCTGCAAAGGGGAGAGGGGTCTAAGGCTGTGGTTGCTCAAGGGTGAGACTCAGGCTGGTTACTTTAAGGTCTCGGGGGTATCTGCACAGCGAGAAGACCAGGCTTTTAACACCAAATTTACTCACAGCCAGCGCGCTGCAAGTACAAGCATCATCCTTTGGTTCAGATATTCACACTCCCAGCTACTCCTCCTTTCCAAGCTGCAGTACTATCCCAGACAAAGCGCAAGATTCGTGGCGTTAGAAGCACACGAGACATGGAGCAGCTGTACTTGGTAAGCCGCGGTGCTTGTCTGGCAGGCACACATCTGAGCTGTGCTGCACTAGCACTTGGGACCATCCTGCTTGAAGGAAGAAGGGACTGAGGGATGCAAGGCTGCAGTTTCCATTCAAACTGATGCAGAAGGGTGAAGGGAGCCAGCCCTTTTACCTTCTTTTCCTAGAGCTGGAGTGTCAGCAATGCATAGGATGAAGTGATGGTATGGGTTGCGCTCATGTGCCAAGTGCTGCGTCACACGGAGATGGAAACCACCGAATCCACCTAGCATAAACAAAGGAAATGGGGAAGTGATTTACTGTAAAATTAATACAAATGCAATCCATCTCAAAAGGGAAATGTACAGACCACACTTCAGGGTTTGGGAAGGGTCAACAAGACAGAAGAGGGAAGAAGCTGGAGAGAAAGTTTTCCCCTGTAGCCTTCAGCTGGACTCATCCAGCGCTGTCGTGCTCTGGGGTCTCTCTTCCTGGGAATGGCGCAGCAAGAAGAGGAGGACAGCCCTGAGGAAAGGTGGCTTTGCTTCATGTCCTGAAGGTGTCATTGGGCTCTGCCTCTGTAAGTGAAATGGAGAAGGACATGCTTCTTCCCCCTCCAGATAGGTTTTTTAACAATTTCAATGACCTCTTGGAACCAGTAAAAGGGAGCCCTAGGGACACTCATGGACTTTCTCAGGGGAACGCTGCTGGTGGAAAAACCACTTCTGTGGTGTCAGTCCTTGCTCACCTTCCTCCTGGGCACACGGTGCACGGGAGCTGGTTTGGGAGCACACTCTTGTTGTGTGGGGATGTGAGAGCCAAGGGAGCAGCTGGCTGTCTCATGAAAGCATCTGACCAGAACAGGAGTCATTTCCCTTTTCCCATATTCCCTGCAGGAAGCGGTGGGGTGTCATCAGGTTGCATGAGGTTAAACAGTCACATCTGAAGTGTTTCTCTGCTGTGGTGTGTCTAAAACTCTGTGGCCCCGTGCCTGGCCCTGCACACTGGCAGTTGCCAATAGGGGAGTGAAGCCATGAGAGAGACAATTACAATAATTAATTACAATTTGTGTACTTTATTGTTAGCTTGGCTAAATGATGTGTAAATATAGACTGGACTGTTTGCAAGACTGCAAAGAGGATGCGTTGAAATGGGTGATGGAGGTTAACCATTCCTCCTGACATCAGGCATGCGATGTGTATGGGACAGTTTCAAAAAGAGAAAGGTGTTAGTGTCATTTAAAACTGCTCCAGTGGAAATATTAAAAAATAGTGTCCAAAGAAGTATTACTGGGTTGAGACTAAGCCACTTTGTCTCAAGGTATTTTCTGTCTCTAATTTAGAAAATTCTTGGTAGCAGGACGTAATTGAAAGAGTGGACATTCCTTTAAATGTGCATAAGCTAGATGAAGATCAGGGAGGAACTGGGAGTAATACTCAGACCAGCCATTTATGTCCCTTTTATGCTTTTAACAGTAGACTCTGGCTCTTCATCTTCCTTCTCTTTGCATTTCTCCCCCTCCTGCCATCTAAATTCCACCCCTTAGAGCAGCCCTCAGCAGCCCTCCTGCCACATAGAAGCTTGCAGGTCAAGATAACACACATACAAAAGAAAAAGCCAAAGCCCGGGTCCTTTTGTTGCTTTGGTAATGCCTGTGTCAAGAGGACAATCAGATCTCACCCTTCAAGGCATCCACCAGCCAGAAGAAAATTCCTTCCCCAAACCAGCCATCCCACAGCAACAAAGTCCACGAAAAACTTCCCAAAGGAGTTTTCCTTTGAGTCCCAGGTCTGTCAGGCGTGGGACACCAGCAGTAGTGGAGAGATGGTCTGAACAGAAGTAGCAGTGGGAGCTGCCCCCTGGGACTAGAATGGCTTTTGGAGGGCATTAGTCTTGACAGCCATGTTATGTAGCCCAGATGTCCCCTGATTTTCAAATGTTATCTTTGAAATCTCCAACACATCTTCATCCTTACCACCATGACAGTCCTGTAGGCTCTTTCCCTTTGGGCTATTATGAGGAAAAGCTCCATAGGGGGGACAGAGAGAGATGAAAGAATGGCCAAATTTGAATGGATAGACTATTTCGTGAGCAAACCCTAAGCAAGAGCAGTAGGGCCACCAGTTCAGTGGAAAGGCATGACTCAGGAGATGTGATCAGCAGTTACCTGAATTCCCGATTTGCATTTCCCCTCGGAGAGTCACTTTTCTGAGCTCTGGCATTGCATATAACCTTTAAAAGTGACAAAGTTATGTAAACTAAATGATTAATAGACCAAAGAATTTTTACATTATTTTCCACTCGATGTTTCTTTTATGAAGCAATGCCAGCTACTAACGCAGGCACAACTTTTTCTGAAAATGCTGGATAAATGCCTGCTCTTACTGGTTTTTCACACAGCTGGAAAAAATTCCTTCAGTGGAAAAGTCCCTGGGCAGACAGCATATATCAAAAAAGATCCTCTGTGGATGCTGTATGAGCATGCACATCTTCAGAGCATTTCCCAGAAGCAGGCTGGACCTGGGGAAGGTGCATTTATGGGGGACCTGGCTCTGCATCGCTTGCCCAGAGGGGCTAATCAAAGTCTGGGTCAGAGCTGGGCTGGCCTTTGCTGAAAGAGCTGCCCACAAGTGGCCAGGCATTGTGTTCACAGAGGATCTTCCACTGAAGGCACTACTTCTCTTGAAGGACATCTCCTTTGGTGTTTTGGAGGGAACCTGTGCCCTACCCAAAAGGTCTCCTTGCAGCCCCATGAGGTCATGTTGGAGTCCCCTGGGATCATCCATGCCAGGACATTGCTTTCCAGTAGGCTTGTCCCTGTGCACCGTCCTGCATCTGTGTGGGGAAGGTGGCATCACAGACGCGTGCTTATTGTGTGCAACACAGACAGGTGAGCGGGTCTTGGCATCACCATGCCTACTCCGAGCTGTGGGCAGCCAGGGCCACAGGACAGACGTGCACTGCAGGACTGGGAAACAGTGGGATCTGCCGTGTATCTGCCGTGACTCTTCCTTGGGCAACCAGGGAGATGCAATGAGTCATCAGCCTAGATCTGATTCATGTCCTGCCCTGGGAGATGTTGGCTCTGGGCTGCCCATATTCAGGCTGTGAGGGAATTGCTCCTGCCAGGTAGAGTGATTCACATAGGCCCCATGTTTTTTGGGTTTGTTTTTGGTTGGTTGGTTGGTTGGTTTTTTTTAATTTCAACCCTCTTCTTTATTTTCAGTGTCTCCACAGTACCAGGAATAATTTTGTTGAAGCATTTTGGTAGCCCCCTGACCCAAAGAGGCTTGAAGCAAAATCTGCTTTACTAGTTCAAAATATAACCCATTGCTTCTGAGGCACAGGGGAATAGATGGGAGAGGCTATCTTTAGTAGTCTTAATGTATTGTAGTCTTGTAGTGGTTTTGTTCATTTAAATGTAATTTGGCATTAAATATAATTTGTGCACAGTGTGGAAAAAATGGACGCTAGGATCCTTTTTCAGTACAGAGAACCTTAGATTAATTGACCCAAAATTGTTGCTTGCACATAATCTTTTATTTCCAGACCATAATATTTTCTAAAAATATACGCAGGGCCCTGTGACAAATTGTAATGGTTCCAAACTAGCTTTTGTAATGAAGCTGAGGCGGTCTGTTGAGCAAATCAACTATTTCATCAGCTTGTGTTTATATTATAAGAAACTACACTGTAGTATGATAAATTCACCATCTGGTCACTTACCGCTCTACCGCTCTGCATTATATTATCAGTTTAGACCATGATAGTGGGATTCATCCCTTTTTTATTTAGCAGATAGGTGTTTAGTCTATGTCAGTTATCTACGCCTCCTGGTAGGTCATGGAGGCATCTTCAAATAGCAGTTTAAATTCTCCTCCCCCTGCTAACACCATTTATCTTGTGAAGGGATGAATTATCCTTTGGAAATATCTCTTTTTCTCTCTCCGTTGACTTTAGAGAGTGCAAAGATGACTGGCCTGGACCAGATGACAAGGTGGTAAATGGGCTTGGTCTGTATTAACATCTCCTCTGGTTCTGTGTGCAGTGCAAATGAATATGTGAATATGTGAATATGAATATGTCTATTAATATCTGCAGAGAAGGATGCTTTAAATGTACCCAGCCAGGCTCAGACTGTCAAAACTGAAAGCCTGTAGCTAGCAACCTAAAGGCTTTGCTTAGATATTAAAATAAGAGCCATGGCTGTGGAACTCAGCAGAAAGGTTCTCACTAATCTCTGGCTGGAGTTGTCCCCATTTCCAGGGGTGCTGTACACTCACAGTTTAGCTGCTAATGGAGGGGGTTGCCTGCATAAGTTTTGTGGACCACAGAATCTGGATGTGGCCTCATTGTAGAGTCATTTCCTGGCAGTTTTCCTTGCGTTGTGTCTCTCACAACGCTGAATATCTCTTTAATTTTCTATATTTACTTTCCTTCCCTCCTTTTGTGGAGTGCATTGTACAAGGCCCTGGTTATGACAATGTCCTTTTGTTTCAGGAAATGCTCTGAACATCACACCAGAGCAGTTGCTGTTCGGCGTGGTGAGGTCACTTCAAGAGAAAGGTTTTGCCACCTGTGCGAGGTTTGTATTGCCTGGGGATGAGTGACCAGGCCTGGGAGACAGGGCCCACAGGGAAAATGCTGGTAAAACCTGTGCAGTACTGAAGTCTCCTCAGTAGGAGGAGTGAGCAGAGTTGCTCAAGAAGCTGATGGAGTTGATGCATTCCCCGGGACCGTGTGGTATGGAAAACCAGATTACCTGGAAAGCACAGAGCACAGGCAGCTTGTGCTCTGTGGGCAGTCATGGTCCTGCCCACTAGGAAACAGTTGTCTTAGTAAAATACAATGATCAAGATAAGTTTTCTTAAGATGTCTGAGTTTGATTCTTGCTTTCCGTCATCAGTGGCCATTTAAATAACACAATGACTTGGCAATATCCTTGTTCTTTAAAACCAGTAAAAGCAAGGGTGTGAGCATTGCGTCCACGAGTATGCCTACCAGGAATATTGTCTTCTGCATTCAGAAAGGTTATCTTAAGGCAAAACTAATAGGGGAAATATGTGGCATGCCAGCCTGGCCATAACACGGAGGTTACTGAGCACGTGTGCCCCATCAGAAAAGGTTCCTGTCCTCCCTGGGGCATTTGTGGGAAAGCCCCACCTCTCCTTCCCTCCGTGCGTTCCCTCTGCCCACGCCAGCTGCTTGGCTCCTAGCTCTGTCAGTAGCACGCAGGCTTTCAGGGCAGTTTAAACAAGTCATTAAATTACGCAGGCCATTAAAAATGCAGAATTTGCAGTGGCGGAGGCTCTTACCCAGCCCACAGTTTCCATGAAAGGAAAATTCTGGTTTTATCAAACTGGTGCTTGTCCTGCAAAGCACCATGCAAGAGTGATCAGCCCCACAGGCTGGTTTTCCCAACAATGAACAAGGCAGACACACAGATAGATCAAACTGGAGGTATGTGAGCGTATAATAAGCCTTGATTTGATTGAACGGTGCATTTAATGAGACTTACTAGAGAATAACACGTTATCTTCTGCCACTGAGGCAGGCAGAAACTGTTCTTCCTTGTTTCAGCAGGCTGAAATATTACATCTGCAGTTGCACATGCTTTTCAAAATTTGGCCCATAATCTTTATCTGAGCCTGTCTGCCCAAATTTGCAGTTCAAGCAGGCAGAACCTGGATTCTCACCCAAGGAGGTGCATCCCAGGAGCTGTGGCTCTGGAGGGTGGGACGGAGCTGCCAGCAATGCCTAATGTGAGGCTTTGACCGGCAGAACCTGTCATTTTCAAATTATAGCTAAAATAAATATACTACGATGAAGCTAAACAACAACAAAGCCAGCTTCTGATGCAGCTGAAAACAAAACCAAGCCAACTCAATTTGGAGAAACCCAGAGGCTAAGGTACAGCCTTATTTGTCTGTGGGTTTTCCATCTGGATCAGAGAACTGAGCTGAAATGTTGCTTCTCTATGAGAAACTGTGCCTTCCTCTGCACCCCCAACAACAGCAAAGTGAACAATGCTTCGCATTTGTTGCCAAATCCTATTGTAGCGTAGTTTATTCTTGTCTCTGTGAATGCACTGGCCTTCTCCGTACTTCCGCAGAGCAAGTTCCCTCTGCTAACAATGCCACCGGCGCTGCTGCAGGCTGCCCACCAGCAGTTTAGCACCCTGACATCTCATTTCTTATGAGCAAGGCTCTATGTGATGGTGCAATAAAAACGTAGCTGTCTGATGTAGGGAGCCCGGGGTCTCTCGACTTCAGATTTTCTTATACTGGTGCACAGAGCTCCAGGAAAGCCAAGTGCAGGTGCTGTCTTGGTGCATCACCATCAAGAACCCCTTGGTGTGGACATGGGTGACTGGTCAATACTGCACACTGGAGAAGGACCATCTCACTTTTCCCCGTATCTCACTTCTTAGTGAATCCAGTCAAAACTTGACATGTTTCCATCAACAGCCATCTCAAAAAGTTTATGGCTCTCCAGATAGGCCAAGGAAGTTTACAGCTTGCTCTGATAAAAAAGTTCACGAGCACAGACAAAAATTCTGCATTCGTTGCAGAATGGTTCACAAACAACAAAATTGATTTTTTATGCATCTGTGGGATGAAGTGAGATTCCCGCACAGTCTGGTCAGTACCTTGGCCAACCCTTGGAGTGTTCCTTTAAACAGCTCTCTGAAATTCCCAGAGCCACTGTCTGAAACCAGCACTTCAGTGTGTGACCTTTGTGAGTTACGGTAGCATCAGGCACTGGGCCACTCTGATGCAAGTTCTGCGAAACCTCAGACCATTTCTAAACTTCCATATTGATAAATTTCCTGGTTCCAGTGGTGCATAAAAGAAACAAACCCCAGAAAACCCCGCTCTGGATTTTCCCTTGCTCTCTTGTGAGTCTCAAATCCATCATGTCATTTCTTAGTAGCGCCCGTGCTATCACACAGGTTCTGTTGGTGTCCAAGAAGAGCTGCCCACCTTTCACTTGCTGGTGCACGCAAAGCCCAGGAGGGAGTAGCTGAAGACAAACTTCACCGTGCTTCCTTTGCACGGCTTCCATCGCAGTGACATATTTCTTCTTTTTCTCATTGTCTGTGCATGGCAGCAGATGATCACAGTACATTTTGTCCCATTTCAGTTTCCTGAGGTGCCTCTTCATTGATTTTATATTGAAGAAGGACAGCTCTTATCCTTCACCCCACCCTGTGCCTTTGCAGGTATATTGCTTCTTTCTGCCTGCCGATGAGCTCACTCAAAGGAAGACTCCTCCTGGCAAGGGATCCTTTGGGGATGTAATATCTATGTAGAACTTTCTCTGCTTCTCTGGCATGTACCTGATAGCCACATCTTTGTGTCCTGATGAGTCTGAGTAGCCAGATTAGCCCTTGGGAGCATGACTAACGAGCACAAATAGCGATCTGTCTGGTACCTAAACATCCCAAAGTATGAAAGAGCACAAATCCTGCAGTTCTGCTGTGTGCTGGCTCATTTGTGGGCTCATATAATTAATTCAGCCACTAATGTCTTTTAGGCATTAGTGCCACATCTTTAGCCTTATCTCCTTCGTTCTTTGCATCTCCAGGTCCTTCTCCACAACTTCAGGTCTCAGCTGTCCTGAGGTACGTCTTCTTCTGTGGTGTCCCTAGGGGAAGGGGTCCATAAAAGGTCCTCCATGGCATATGTGAAGTTAAGTGTGATGAATGAGGACCTTGCTTACTACATCCTTACCTGCTTAGCACTTACGACTCCTGAGCCTAAGTAGGTGGATGAAGAAGCTGGAACAGCCCAGACTGGAGTTCAGGGAGGGTTAATGCAACTGCCTGTGGCTGGCAAAGGAATACAGTAGCAGGAAGAGCCATAACAGTGACACACTAGTCGATGGGGGAAAGACGGGGATGGAAGTGCCGGGAGAGGCCACGCTGGGGCTGAGGTCAATATGCCTTTGCTATCACCTCATCTTCCCTACAAGGCTAGGCCTTGCCACAGCTTTCAACACCACCAGTGTTGAATGGCTTGAGCTCTCTGCAAATGATGAGATGGGGAATGGGAAAGCAAACAAGTCCTTTCTTCACCCTTTGTACCTCTCTTTGACCTCTTTCCTCACCTTCCTCCTCAGCGTCACCTTGCAAGCCCCGCTTGGGCTATGCATGGTGTGTGAGATGTGCCACAGCCACCACTGGCTTCCTCTGGGCACAAGCTCATTGCAGGTCAGTGTCAGATGGGAGCAAATATCCCTGGGAAACCACACGGGATGGGTGGCAAAGGGAAGTGCTCGAATAGTACAAAGGACAGATGTTGTTTGCACACGTTGGAGCCTCTGGAGGCCAAGTGTACTGCGAGCACTGAGGACATCTTGTCCTCTCCTGTCCGCCAAACTCCCTGTGGGACACAGCACCTCCTCCTCTGTTTGGGGACTCACTTAAACTTCCCCTATGTCACATCTGAGGCCAGCAGCTCTCTTGTTCCCTTCATTCATTCCCTGCTCTGCAGCATAACGCCATTGCTGGAGAGCTTTTCACTTTGCTGTTTTGGGAGTAAATAGCAAAGTATTAAAGAAGTATTGCAGAAGTTTCTATGTTTTTTAACACCCTCCTTAAAAAGAAAAAAGAAACCATGAAAACCTTCTCAGTGGATATGTTTCTGTTAAAAAATTGCCTTTGACCGGTGTCCAAAACAGCAACCTACGAAGAGAACAGTTCAGCGTTAGAAGTGAGAGAGTACAGAGGGGTAGGATTAATGCTGAATGCATGATTTGTGGTTATTACCCAAGCACACTTACATTGTCTCACAGTTTAGCAGGCAACCCCAGATGTCTCTGCTTCTTAACTTTCCGCAGACAAAACTGGACGAAAAAGATTAGAAGTCCTGGATCCTTCTTTTCAGCTGTGGAAGGCTTCCTTCTCAGGCTCATGTTCCAACAAACGCGAGCGCTCAGATCCCTCCCTGCCTGAGGGAGCAGTGGAGCACCAGCTCACCGCTGGCTGGGAGGTGTGCGGGTCCTTCTGCCCTGCTTTGGACGTGTCTCACCGGGTCTCAGGCATACGCTGGAGCGGGCCTGTTCGGTGCATTGGTATTGCAACAGGACATGCTTTCCCCCTAAGAACCTAAGCTGCGGTAGGAACTGAGCTGGAATTTCTCCCGGAGTTTTCCCAGCCTGCTGCTGAGCCCTAATTGCTCCCAACAGACGTCGGTGCCGTGGAGATAGAGTCATGGGCAACTCCTTGTGCTTTTCTTTGTAAGTATTTTCTCTCAAAGTGTCTGATATTTGCTACTTATGTTGTCTGCTTGTGGTTCTCGGTGGCTTTCATCACATGGTGGTGTTTCTGTTCCCTCATCGGAGGTGCAAGTCAGCCTTTTCAGCAGGACTTCCCAGGTTTTCAAACCTCGAAATTGGTTTCCATGAAGGTTTACACCCACAGTATCAGTGCCGGGAAGGCTCTTGCTAGCAGGACTCGATCACAGGACTCTTTCCAAAGAATGAGGCCAGATGCCAAGTAAAGCAAGCCAAAACCAAACCAAACCCCCTTTTTTTTTTGCATCCCTTTCCAGTTAGGAAAGGTGAGATTTGCTATGGCCTATGGACTTTTGCAGTGTGATTCCCCTAGAGCAGGCAAGGAGTCTCTCCCCACTCCAGCTTCCGCCACTGCCGGTTCTTTCCCCTCTGGCTCTGCTGTTCCCTTCTCCCAAAACCGCTGGTGACATGAGGTTCCCCCTTTTCCTCTTGCTCCACCACCCAGCCAGCGCCTTCCCTCCCTGAAAGGTCAGGCGCTCTGAAGGCAGGTGCCTTGCGCACTTGGAAGGAGCGCAGCAGCACGGGGCCGTGACGGACAGGAAGCCTTTTACTCTAATTAGTCTTTGCAGGAGTTTGGCATTTCTCCTCGGAGCGGTTTCCCCACTGATGAGGAGCACGTATCCAGCTCTTCCTTCTCACCTCGCACGTCCGAACCTCCCGCTGTCTCCCACTGGGCTGCAGGGGCTCAGTCGTGGATCACGTTGTTTGGAGGAAGCAGGCAGGGGGTATGTGAAGAGATAAACACTGTTTTCTGCCGCGGGGAGGATTTCTTTCAACTCGACCACATTCACGACCTGAAGCTGGATCATTTTTGCTACCCGCTCCCCCTCGCCTCCTCCCGCCTGTCCCGGTCTTGCCAGGCTTTTGTCTGGTTAATCAGTACAACTCCTTCCAGGGCTTCCTGGGGGCTCTTTGGCTGCTGGGTTATGAAGACCCATGAGTTCATTGTTTAAATTAAGTTCTTCTATATGGAAACACCACTGCTTTCCCATATGGTCTTGGCAAAGCCACCATCCGCTCCCCACCTAAATTAAATTTCACTAATTGAATTAGTTACCATTTTATCAGCTGCCGCTTTGCAGTAGTTTGCGAACCCCCAGGGGCCCAGGCCACGCGCAGTCAAGAGCTTCCCCACCTCGCTCTCTCATTTATCATCGTGACAACGCGCAGCGCTGGGAGAAGCAGGGGGGTGGAGAGTACCCTGCCCTTCCCAAGCATCCCAGCCATCTCTGAGCATCCTAATGATTGACCCCTGTGAGCAAAGCAGCCCTGCGCTGACCTCGGGCTACTGAAAGGAAGCATTCTCCCCTTTGTAAGAATCCCCCTGCGACGGCGGCGCGGACTGGGCTGAATGTAGGAGTGTCAGAAGGGAAGCCCTGCGTGTGGGCAGCAGCGCCCTGGGACGTCGCAGCTTCCATATGCCAGGGGACTAATAGCGACAGGCCTGGGCTCAGGGGACAACGCCGCCCCACCGGCCTGCGGGCGAGAGAGGGAGAGGGGGACACGTGGAAAGGGACAGCCTGAAATGGGTCTGCCAGCGTCTGGCAGCGGAGCATGAAGCGTGTCACCTGCTCCAGCCCCCGCCTTCCCTCGGCAGGCACCGAGGGCACAGCTATTGTTGTATCCCGGCGGGATGCTGGGGATGTGGTGCCGGAGTGGGTGTTGGGCGCCCAGCAATGCCATGGGTACTTCTGGCTGCGGGACTGCGCCTGGCTGCTCAGGGCTGCGGCCATCCGCAGGTGCTGGGAACTGCCTGGGAAGTGTTGGCTCTCATGTTACAGCTTTTGGGGGGGCTTGGGGAAGGGACAGGCATGTAGGAGCATCATCACCCCGTGCTTCCCGACCCACTGCCACTGCACCATCGCCTCCTCTCCGCAGGGGAGGAGAGGGAAGTGCAGAAGCAGCGGGCAGGCTGGGGATGTAACCCTCTGGACTCAAACCACAAGGAAATGCTTTCTAGGGACACATCAGCACTGCATTATGCTTAATGGTGTGGGAATCCCTCTGTGATGGAAACCAGGGATGGTAAGGCCAGCAGGGCTGTGCGGGCTTAGCAGGCTGAGCTTATCAACCACATCAGCTTGTATTTAGACCCCTTGCTGAAGGTAGACACCTTCACCTAATTTAGATGCTGCCAGACCTGAGTTTGCTTTGCAGATGAGGCAGAGACCCACTGGTAGTGATGATTAAGTTAGGTATCTGCAGGATGCACCTGAATAAGAGGCACTGGCTCCTATAGCCAAATTCCACTGCTTCCAAGACAACCTGTCAAGGGGTGACCTGTTTTTCCTCTGTGGACCTGTGATGCAGAAAGCACATAGATGCCTGTGGGAAGCCAAACTTTAGAATGAAGCTGCTACTCCAGTGTTGAGCAGGGCCAGCACCCTTCTACCCACAGCCACCCACCCACTTGCCTTTCTGGGGCATGTACTTGCAAACAAAACCCCCCAAAATCTGTTAAAAAATGATCAGAGCTGAATGTGCATTTCACGGAAGTCTGGCTAACACCCAACGTATCATATGTCCTTGATAAAATGCCAACTCCTTTCAGAAACCCCACAAGGGTGTTTGAGTATCTGAGAAAGAACAGTCCCATGAGTACTGCCAGTCTTTCATGCTCAGCAAGGTGTTGGTGCTGCATTTTTAGTACTAGTCACCAATTTATGCCCCCTGACCAATTTTAACATTTCCTCATAAATCATCCAAGAAACAGGTGCAGAGGTCACAGTAACAAATAAGTCAGTGTTCAGAACAGATTTCTTGGATAGGAAGTGGGATTTCTCTGAGCTGATTACCGGTCTCACCCTTCTGAGTTGTGCTGTAGCTTTTCACATGGCTTTCTGCTAAGACATGTCTATTGACTCCCATTTTTCCCTCTGCAAATAGACTTTAGCAAAGATCATGCATTGATTTTTAAAGCAGACCATGACTGCATTAGTGAGGTTGTGAGATGGTGAACAGAAGCTGTGAAAAGGTGTGAAAAGTCCAGCACTCACCAAAGCACTGCAAATGCAGAAAGGTTGAAACCTCAGCATGGCTCAGAGGTTTGGATTCACCAAAGTGGTGGGGATGGCAATATGGAAGTGTCCCATATGGTGAGGGATTTGGAGCAGTAACTGCAGCACCAGCACGGAGAGGAGGGTGTTGGGCCAGTGGTGGGACCTGGGGTGGAGGGAACAGGCACTCAGGGAGGGACATCTGGTTGTGGGGTGCTGAGCAGGGGTGGTTGGGACATGAGTCACTAAGGGGAAAAGGTGTGGGATGTGTACTCCAGATAGTACTGGGGTGTTTGACCAGGCTGCTTCACAAGACACTGTTGTGAGCCAGGGATGGAGATGGCCCATGGATCCCTCAACTCCACCACTTTCTAGCACATAATATGCGACAGGTTTAAATGTGACTGAACTTACACGCAATCTGTGGACACCCCAGATACGTTGGTTTAGGCCTGTACCGCACCTCTGCTCTCTCCCTGTCCATGCAGAGCTGGTGTTGAGCAATCCCCCAGTTGTTTACTTTGCTTTTGGAAGACAATGGAAATTTACTCCAGAGCTTTACCTCATTGCTGCTGGGATGTTTGTGGGCAGCAGCGTTTCCAGCACCGTTCTGGTTCTTCCTCTGTCTGGCTCCTCCTGTACCAGAGACAGCTGGCTTTGCAGCCGTGTTATTTTTTCCCCAATTTCATTTGAATCCATTGCCTCCAGACCTTCTGTGAAAACTTCATTCACATCTTCTTCTGAATTTGCATGAGCCAAAACATTAGTCATCGAAACATCCTCTCCTCCACGCTTAACAAAAGCTCTCCTTTCCATGGAGGAGCCCTGAGGAGCCAGGGGCTCTGCATGGGACCGCATCCCCTCTCCATGTGGTGCTGACTGTGGGGCACCTCCAGGAGGGAGGACAGCCTTACCAGCATCCATCCGCTAGCTCCATCTAGTGAGAAGACGACCACGGCATCCGTCAGCACGGGGACATGGGGCCAGGATCCCCAGCCTTCTGGAGGCCCCTGGCAGGATGACCCTGGCTTCTCCAGGTCCCCAGGTGGGTTGTGCGGGAGGATGTGAGACTGGCTGGAAACCTGTGGGCAAAGAATCACCGGGGCTGGTGCTGCAGCAGGAGGTGGAGAGGAGGTGTGGGAGCAGGACAATGCATGGTGTGCTGGCCCCATGGGATCCACGATTTCTCCCGAGTGAGGAGTGAGCTGGAGTATCTCCTGGTGAGCTGGAGGCCAGAGTGCTCCTTCCAGAACTCTTCTCCCAGGATGGTGCATTTACAGTGTGGATGCAGAGTAAATTTAGTCTTTACACTGGGCTTGGACCTGCTTTAAACTGGCAATGTCTTCCTGCTTCTTGGCACCACGATGGCATCAACATCAACCACTGCCTGTCAGACACAGATGCCAGCACTAGGAAGTTCATCCTTCCCCTGGACTGGCTGTTGAGGACAGAGAGATGAGTGTGGTGAACCGAAGTCCACATCATCTGCAAGAGAAAGATCGTGCTTTACTGTGAGTGTCTTTAGGCCTACAGAGGTTGAACACTGTTCCGATCCTTTTTGTAGCAGAGATAACAGGTCACCACACACCACCACTGTACAGAGTTGCACCATTTCCTGGGGGAAAGAGATGCCTTTGTGCTATTCAGAGAAGACACAGTCTTTCCTTTCCCACTACTGGCACTCATGGCTCACCTTTTGGCAAGCCACGTCCCACCCAACTCCCCCTCTTTCTCTAAGCTCTGAAACTGATTTGTCTTTTCCCTTGTCTGCTGAACCCTTTGGGTTCAACCATATTATTTTTCCAATCTCTAGCTGAAGTGCTTGAGTTTTAAGGTGATCTAATAGATCATAGTAATTTTAAATTCTGCAATAGCATGACAAATGTGAGATTAAGATTTGAGACTGGGACTCTTAGCATATTCTTGACTGCTGCTGTTGGACAAGATTGGTGGAAGTAGGGATTTATCTGGGATTTCCTTTATTCACTCTGTAACTCTTTGCTTTAGCCAGTGGATTCCTTCAGTGACCGAGATAAAACTTACTTATATGGTGTTTATTCCTGCCACATCACTGCCTATTGAACGCATCACTTTCATGGGAATGGCATCTTGAAATATGGTAATCTGGGAAAGACATGGGAATAATTATAGATTAACTTCTGGATATGATGACCTAATGTGACAACTTTGCAAAGAAAAAGCCCATACTGTCCTTGTGGTGTGGGAAAATCAAGGTGCATCAGGAGGGCACAGAGAGGATGCACTTCTCTGAACTTCAGTGGTGGGAATCACAATGGCATATTGAGTCTGGCTCTTCTAGCCATGCTTGGAGAGGTTGAAGGAGGCTGAGAAATTACGGATGGGTCAGATAAGAGCTACAATAATAAAAATATCTGCAATATGAAAAACCCACTTTTCCATTTAAAAAATATTATACTCCTCGAAGAAGGTTAAGAAGTGATTTTATCTTTGCCTATAAAAATCTAGATCAAAGGGAAGTATCTGGTATAATTGATTTTTTTTTTTTTTTCATTTAGTCAACAAGACTAATACACTCGGCTGGCTGGAGGTTTAAGAATCTAAAGCTGGAATAAAGGTTACGTTTTTAAGAATAAGCGTAACAATCCACTTCATTTGAGCAATCTGGGGAACTGCAGTGTTATTCATAGATTACATTCCTCTCTGCAACAGAAAAATAATCATTAATCTTTTTTTTTTTTAAGAGCAACATTTTAGTAATTTCTATCTCCCTTCCAAGCAAAAGCAGATGATTTATGTGTGTTTTGAAAATCATTCTGTGCTTGGTGCCTGCAACTACAGAGGATGAGACTGTGTGACTCAAGAGGTCTCTTGTGTTTCTCTGTATTGTTTTTCATTCTGTCTCGAACAAAAGTATTGGGTTGAACCCTTCAGCAGTTTTCAGATTAAATGGTGAAGGATTTTTGTCCCCCCTCAGGCTGTTTCATAATCTGGCAAAGAGGAAGCCTTCTGCAAAGCTGACCCACAGCAGCTCCTCTCTCCCATTCCCTCTGCTTGGAGCACGCACGCGGCACCATGTCATGAGGCAACGGAAAAGAATGGCAAAAAGTCAGTTTTGTCTAACCATATAAGGTCTTCCACCAGAAGGAGGAAAACTGTGGTCTTATGTCCTGTTTCAGTATCACTCAGGTCCTTCAACCTTGAAATTTAATTTTTCACTGTCACACACTGGTTTTCACCCTGCAGTGTCTCTCCTGCCTGGCTGCCCGATAGAGATTTGAGGAAAGGCGGCACATACCCTCACACTAAGAGAAGTATTGCAAGAATGGGAAGATTTCAGGAACAGGAAATGTGGTATTACTCAATAAACATTAAATAATAAACACCCCCTCAAGCCATAGAAGAAAAAAAGCGTTCACCGACCTTTTGGGTACAAAATAATTAAGAAAATAATGAAGACGTTTGATGTCCCTTTCCAATGTGAATACTGGATTTATTTACTGGAATGTCTAAGGCTCAAGCTGGAATGAGGGGAAGCAAGAGAGGGGCTTTCCTCCGCACACACTATAAAGGAGAGAAGTCAAGTGTCTTTGCATTGTGCAACACATGATTTCTGTAACTTTAATCGAAATGTGTGTGCGGGGCAGGCGGTGGAGGGGGAGAACTAGATTGCGTTGATAGGACATTGCTTAGAGAAATTCCTGAAGCTCTTAACGAAAGTATTCACCATGAGGAGGGGGAAGGGTTGGCAATGAAGTCCTTTTTTTCTCAAGAACTCCCATTTGGAACTTATTACACTCTTGCAACATGGGATGGATAAACATTGTATTAATGATTAGATGGAGACCAAGAGCTGGATTTGTTTGCATTTGATAAAGCAGTTGTTCTATTGACCGTATGTCTTTACTCTTGGGAAGAAGTAGCTGTTAAGAGGAAGCGCGTCTCTTTTTGTGAAAATGAACTGGACTCCGTGTGGAAAGGAGGAACAATCATTTGAACTGTGCCTAAAATCACTGACATTTTACGTCTGTGCCAGTTTCACTTTCAGAAACCAGCTGTCAAGTTGTTAGGCTGAGAGATGATCATTTCAATCTGCTAGGTTTCCGGTAATATGCGTGCCAAACATCACAGGATCATCATGAACTGAGATCCAATGTATCATAAGCAAAAGGAAAAAAACACACTCATACACATATATGAATAGGTAAATATAGAAGTGCAGTATTGCACCTGAGCTGATGCGAAGGTGCAGAAAAGCATCCAGATTTGCCCTACGTAGGGATTCCAGCATGATCTTCTGTGTCTTTTTCCTAAGTCTACATTGTAATTTTTAAGCCACGGTCCTCAAGTTTTCAGGTGCTCTTTCCAGGTGCAAAATGTTGCTTGGAAGAACCGTGTCAAAATCTGAGCTTCCAGCTGTCTGCCTGGACAGACGGCTCTGCTCCCATTTGTCCTGGCCAGCTGAGATGGGGAAGGGATCCTCCCAGAGAAACCGCTTCCCATGTAACCCAGCTGGGCTCCGCAAAGGGCATGAACAAATGTGTTTCTCAAGATTTTGTGCCTGGGGCTCTCCTACCAAAATTTTTAGGAACTTTTCCTCTACAACTGAAAACAATGATTCACCTTTTAGGTAGGAAATAATTCACTGGAAGTTTTTGAGCTGGAATTTCTCTTGGACTAGTCTGTCATCAGGAAAAAGTCCAGCACTGGGCTGACAGCATTAGCAATTTTAAAATTCAACCCGCTGTTAATCTTGTATTTTATTTTATTTTCCAAAATGAACCATATGTTCTTTGTTGGTTTTCTCATTGTACTGAAAATGTGTGGCTTCTATGGAAAATTTGCATTTTGTTTGGATACTGAAGTTTACCCCAGGTATCATAAATAGTCACAAACTCAATTCTGAGCCCAGTAAAGAATCTAAAGCTCCCAAGGATGAAAAATGCGGCTTTTTGATAAAATTAAATACTTCCTGAGTAGTGGTAGCTTTCCTAGATGATGCTCTGGGAGTGCAAAGAAAAGGTTTCACCTGCTGTCTCTCAGAGGGATTTCCTCCTTCCCTGAATTAAAAGGGGAGAGCATTTCAAGCAGCCTGGAGGGATGAAGAGGGCTCCAGTTTGAGTGAGATCCACCTTTCCACCCTTCAGTGTAAGGGCAAGTCTTGCTCCTCCCTTGTCCAGGAACGGGAATGACTCAATGTCAAGGAATGGCAAGCGATGAAATTTCGGATGGGATAGACCACAGGATAAAATCCATGCGTGGGGGGGAGACCGCTGGATTGAGAACAAAACAAGACGGGGCAAAGAGAAATGGGGAGGAACAACTACAGACACTCATCATTGCACAGGAATCTCAGATGTGAGTCTGGAAGAGGAGGTTATACATATGGTGTGGTTGGGAAGGATGCAAACTGGAGAAAGGAAAAGCTCTTCAAACTGGAAAGAGAAGGAGAGTAGCTGAGGGACCTGCCAGGGTGACAATGACGGAGAAGTTGCCTTTGAGCTGCCTGAGTGACAGGACATTCCCAAGACATCATGTTTCCTAAAGGAGGAATTGCCTTGAATGAGAGGAGAAGAAATTGGGCGTATCTCAAACAGGCACATGGGAAGAACTACAGCCAGTAATTCATCCAGACTTATTTCCAGGGGAAGCGCAGGAGATGGAGGCAGATCACTTGGACAGGCGCCCCAGTCAACGCAGGAAAAGAGTGGAAAACAGGAGAGTGGGAGAAATTTGGGTACCTCACAGGGACAAGCCAGATGACAACATGTACGATGCAGATTTGCTGGAGCACTGAAACAGAATCTAGGTAGAAGCAGTTTACAGAGGACTGGATTCACACCTGAGAAGGATGCAGTGATGAAGACCGTATTTTAGGCATGGTGTCTGTGTGTGCTCAGAGGACCTGGAGGTCCACGGTTTCAGACCACTGGGCCTGGCAGTACCAGCAGAGCATGGCGGCTGCTCTTCTGCTCTGCAGCTGGGAAGGGGGTTATTACTTGATTTCTCTTAGCTGGATGTGAGTTACTGTTGTGCTACCATCTATGGTCCATAGTATCAAAAGCAAAAGGAATAACTTTCTGTAGAAGTTGTTCCTCTCTTACTGACAGCTTGCCAACTGCTTTCTACAGATTTCAATTGTTCAGCTGCAGTGACTGCTGGAAAAAAAAATATGACCCCGAAGATTAGGAGCTGCCGCAAGATACTTGCAAGCTGTATGAAATGCCAAGGGAGAAGTGGTGTCTTCTCATGTCCTCACTAAAGAAGAGGTAGGGTGTTTTACACTTTGTTTTGAAAGGGAGCTGGTAGTCAGGTCAGCACGCCATATGGAAAGGCTAATGCAAAGGTCGGATGCCAGGTAGCGCAGGTTGTTGGAAAAGTTTCCTATGGCTTGATTCCCACAGAAGTTTGCAAGTGCAGGAGAGCAATCCTACATGGAGGGTTTAGAACAGTTGCTAGTTAACTCGTTACCTAAAATTGTGCTGATAAATTAAGCTTGGAAGAACAGTTGGTGCATTTTAAGTAACCTGGGGGCAGGCAAGGAAACATAAGCAGAACCCAGCAGCCTTTCTGTTTCCCTTCTCTGGACATTTGTTTATAGCTCATTAGATGTATTATATGATACCAATATTTTATATATCTGTAGATCAACTCATTGCAGAGGCATTTCAGAAATCCTCATGACCGACCACTGGCAGGAGATCACATGGATGTGAGAGTTGGAGGGGAAGTGCATATGGAAGAAGAAAGACAATTTTTGAAGGCCTCTGTGGCAAAAGGAGGAATAACCTTTTCCAGCATGTATCTGAGATGCAATGAATGGTGAACGCAGAGTGATGGGATCCCAGCTAGAAGATCCCCCCAGCCCGTTTCACAGGAACAGACGTTACTTCTACATCCGAAGCAGCTCCTCATCGCTACTTTATTTCTGTAGGTTTTAGGCAAGTGCCAACCTTCTCCTCAGCCACGGGTGTCCTCACATATCCTGGCCCACGGTTGTAATGCTGCTCTCCAGAGCTGCTTGTGGGAGATAGGAACCTGGTGCAGCCCCTCTGTTAGCAAAGGGAACTTCCCTGGGGCTGCTTGCAGCATCTTCTTGGAGGTTCGTAGATTGCCTCTCTGTGGTGCTTTCAGTGATGCTCTTCAGGGTCATCTTTATACAAAGCTGTTGGGCTTTTTGGGGGGAAGTAAGGAGGGATTTGGAGAATGCTACACACTGAAGCTCTGTTACCCTTTTGAACTTGGCTTACAACATTTTAGTGTTCTGGCTTTGGCCAAAAGGCTGGAGAAAGTCGCAGAGAAATCATTGTGTCCCTTTAGTGCAGCTGAAGTTTACACAGCGGCCAATGCTCCATATTGTTTGTGGGAAGTATTTTCAATTAGGTGACAGGGCAAAGGAGAGATTTTTCTGTGACCTGGAATCCAGTGTTTGCTGCTCATTTCAATTTTGCATGCCCATGCAGTTAACTGGCTCCAAATCTTGTATGTTCTTTCTTGTGATTTTTGCAACAAATGGGGGGACAGACAGACAAAGTCAGGACATTCAGGGATAAAGCAAGTTTATCTGCTGGAGTCCGTTACTGTGCTGACTTAGGGCAAAAACCCTTTTTATCCTGTATCCTGGGCATTGCACTGCAGAGGGGACTGATGGCTTAAATGGGCAGATCAAGAGACAGAGGAATTTTACTTGGGCAGTGAAAACACTTGCCTGCGTGGAGGATGTTATAGAGCTTATGGGCTAGCCAGATCCAAAAGAGAGGAACATCTTTCTGACAGCATGTAGAATTATCTATTTGCAGTCTGACCTACTTAAAATTGATTCAGGACTTTCTAGTGTTCTTCACTCTGCAAACAAGTTTATACATAGGGCTGACATCTTTTGGGATTCATAGAATCATAGAATCATAGAACCACAGGGTTGGAAGGGACCTCTGGAGGTCATCTAGTCCAACCCCCCTGCCAGAGCAGGGTCACCCACAGCAGGTTGCACAGGAATGCGTCCAGGCGGGTTTTGAATATCTCCAGAGGTGGAGACTCCACCACCTCTCTGGGCAGCCTGTTCCAGTGCTCTGCCACCCTCAGGGTAAAGAAGTTCCTCCTCATGTTTAGGTGGAACCTCCTATGCTCAAGTTTGTGCCCATTACCTCTTGTCCTGTCGCTGGGCACCACTGGAAAGAGCCTGGTCCCATCCTCCTGACACCCACCCTTTAAGTATTTATAAGTGTTGATAAGATCCCCCCTCAGCCGTCTTTTTTCCAGACTGAAGAGACCCAAATCCCTCAGCCTCTCTTCATAAGAGAGGTGCTCCAGTCCCCTAATCATCTTTGTAGCCCTTTGCTGCACTCTTTCCAGCAGTTCCCTGTCCTTCTTGAACAAGGGAGCCCAGAACTGGACACAGTACTCCAGGTGTGGCCCCACCAAGGCAGAGTAGAGGGGGAGGATGACCTCCCTCGACCTGCTGGCCACACTCTTCTTGATTAAATATTTCAAGCCTGGTCTTCAGTGATTTGGACACTGAGCTGGGAAAGTAAGGTTTCCCCTTGTCAGGATGAAGTAATGCAGCTGAATAGATGGAGGCATGTGTTTACTGGAGGGCTAAGGGATTTCTGCTATAATTTACCATTAGCACAACTACTATTGTGCTAATTAACTACTACTATTATCCCTGGATGCTAACAGAGGTTCCTATCCACATAATCTGGAAGTGTCCTAACAGCTACTGAGCCTGTTTTCCAGCATTGCCTGGGGTTGCATCCATCCTGACTTTAGCAGATAGGACAACCTCAATGAAAACAGCTTCGTCACTTTCCTGCTGTTACATTACAAACGTGATCACTATTAGATACATTACCATTGTGTATTTTAATGATTTTACCTTCTCTGAGAGGAAGCACATGCAATTTATTAAGGAAGAATAGAGCCCCATATAGAAAGAAGTTTGGAGAGGACATGCCCCAAAACTTCCCTGGTATTGTTCTCTCTTCACGTCTTCAGAGCTCTCCAAGTAGAGGATAGAGAACAGGCATTTTTTTCCTAGAAATATTGGTGAAGATCATGAGGAAAGAAATTAGGCATCTGGTGAGAAAATGACAATTCAACCCTCAAAAGGACGCTTCCTCCCCGCCCCAACAGTTCCCCAGGTTGTTTTCTGCATGTAATTTGCTTTTTTGAGACATTAAAGACTACCAGCTACAGACGACTGCTGCTGAGTGTGCTGGTTTGCAGCCTGGGAAAGCATTCCCCTAAGGAGCCCTGGAGGGAGACTTCCCAGCGGAGCACTCCATGCCTGCTGGAGGAGGGTCTCGGTGGGGTACCACGCTCTCAAATGGCACAGCTCCACCGCAGGCTGGGGACAGGCAGTGGGCGCCTGGCAGAGTAAATCATCTTTCAGAAGCAGCCCATGAGGAAAGCACACGGTAGATAAAGGCTGTCCTTGGGAAGGCTGGTGTATATCAGAGGAGTCTGTGAAATGCTTTTCCCTACTGTTTCTTTAATGCAGACCCTGGCAGCTTCAGGATCCAGAATCCAGTAAAGCATGTCCACACTCTGTAGACTGTAGACTTTTCAAACTTTTTTGGACATCAGTAGATGTTCCATCTACCCTTCATATTTTCCTTGAGAGCCTCATGGGTTTTAATGCAGTTGTTCAATGTTACTAGCTACAGAGCTGCTGTTTCCAGGGCTGGAGTGAAATTTTCAACTGGCCTGATACTGGTTTTCCCCCACCAAGCAAGTTGGACAACTCAATGGATGGTCACAATGAACCAGGAGATGAACTATAATGCGTAAGTTGGACAGGTAGTGCCCGAATTAGGATGGGGAATGGCTGGTGTTCCTCACAGCAGCTTCCCCATACAGTCATCTGCACCAGGGAAGCTGCTTCACCACAGCATTTTCAGCCTCCTTAGCACAAATCTTAAAGCTGAGGGGTATTTACAGTGGGCACACACATTTGGTGTACATGGATTTAACAATCTCAGTAAAATAGACTGGTATTGTTTACCTCCAGGCAATGTGGATCACTCAGAGATAGTTATAACATTAGGGTAATATTTTCTTCTCTTGTTGAGTGTGAAGGGATTGCTTTGATTGTAAAATAAGAGTGCTGCTATGCAATAACCTCAACCATCTTTGCTTTTCTCTTCTCAGGTGCTCTGATCAAATCAGAGTCTGAACCAGATTTTCTTTGCATAGTGCTGTTGCAAGCCACCCGTGAGCCCCAAACCCCAAAAGTTTAAATCCAGTGGTGGAGGGTGTGGATTTGCACCTCTTGCAGCTCCAGCGTGGTGGAGGGGAGCTGGCAGCTCTGCTGAGAAGCTTGTCCACGAGTGTCATAGTTGTGGCAATTTGTATAACCTCATTCATGACCACAGATTAGGATCCAGGAAAGGAGTGCTATATGAGTGTTAAAAGCTACGGTGCACTGGCTTCCCAGGGTCAGCCCTTTAGGGAATATTTTGCAGTTAGCGAGACATTCCTAGATACTTCAGTCCTAATCTAACTGCCCAGGAGTTCATGACTGTCCTCAGCACAGACAGATGCACATCAGGTTCCCAGGATGGCAGTGACATTTCATTGGGGAGCACTGGGGACAGCGGCGTGTGAATCATTGGCAGCGGGGGACAACCCCAGGCCTAATTTCTGTGGGGGACCTCAGCAATCTCTGAAACTTGGGAGTTTACCTGGGGTGAAGAGCAGTGTTCCTTATGGCTACATTCCCCAGTGAAAAATGCAGCAAAATGTAATATACGTGGATGTGTGAAAGGCTGGCGAGAGCGCTTATCTCTGGAGTGGCACATAGCAATTCTGCTGAGGTGGATATATTGCTGTCATTTTTCATCGGCTGATACCGGCACCCCGGCCATGGGAACGCTTCTTTGTGGTGCCATTATCTTTGAGTTCCTGAAATCGTTTGTGTGACTGAGCTGCTGCAGAGACCTTTTGTTTTCCCGGCCAATTGCTAACAATAATAACATGTAAACAAATACCATTCCTGTAAATCAGCATTTAATTAGTTCAGTGGAAGGAGTTCAGGGAGATGTAGCCTAGAAACAAGATTTCATAGGAAGGCTTCTGTGACTTCACGGCCTGACCACCTCTGGTTCCGCAAGTGGCATGCGAGCCCATTGGGAAGAGCGTGCTGGTCATTCACCAAGTGCCAGCATCACCCAGAGGGTCCTGGCAGAGGGGTCCTGCCCCCGCCCCATGTAGTATGGGCACCGCTCAGCCGTAGGCTGCTTGGTGGGAAGCTCTCCAGAAATGTGCAGGCTTTTTCAAGTACACTTGAGGACCACACCATGGGGTGCCAGAATTCTCCTTGCCTTGTAGCTACAGGGCTTGCGGTGACTGATACAACTACCCTGATGTCTGTGCAGCGATGGCTGTCTTTGGCACCTTGGAGTAGATACAGAAAGATGTGTTTTATTGAAGATGTTGGTACCAGCATCCCACAAAGCTCTGGCTGAGTCCTGCGTGCAGTCTGCTCTTGTTTCCTATTCTGGTTTGCTCTGGTTTTGCATTCGCATTGTCTCTATCCTGGGGCTGTGCAGGATGATGCCTTGGCACCACCTGTCTTTTCCTTGCTTGCGGTGAAGGTGGAGGGGAACTGCCTCCCACACAGGAGGTGATTTTTAAACTCAGGGTGTTTCTGTCCTGGGGTGGATATGGACATGGATATGGACATGGATACACTGAAGAGGACTCCCTCTCCTTCACACTGCTTCTTACTCGAAGAACAAGGGCAAGAGAGAAGTTTCTTGAACATGCAAAAGGCTATAATATTTCTGTGGAGGACATGGTGCTGTTCCTTTATGTGGTGCCTCCATTTATCACCACTTATTTCCAGACAGTCCAAATTCTGCATGACAATACAACTTACCTTTCCCTGTGCTCCTCCTGTGCTCTAACACAAAGAAACAAGAGGGAGTTCTCACTTCAAGAGGTATTTCCAAACTGCTGTATTTTCTTTTCAGAGGCTCTCAGTAGAAGCAGGGAACAACTTTCTGTACGTGTCAGCATGAACTAGAACACTTCTTAGCTTGACCTGCTTCCAGCAGAGTAAACACAGATGCCTGAAATGTGAGTTAAAAATTGCATTCTGCACATATAAATAATCTCATAACTTCAGTAGTAAAATAACACAGCTGTGTCCCCTCTAGAACTGAAGGAGTCAGACTCTCGTGAGAAGATATACTGATTTAAGTGGCTGTTTCTCTGGTCTTCTGCTTTCCTGAAAGCTGTTTTTTTCACTATGGAAGATCAACACAGTCATCGCTTCTTGGATTTGGGGGGTTACAGAGTGCGGCTTTGCAGCATTTTCCCCAGGAGTCATTGGCTGTTGCCCTGTGCGGTACCCCGGGGCTGCGTTCCCTTCCAGGCTGCGAGTATGTCCACGTGGTCCTGTACCAATAGATGCGGTGGATTCTCTCGGACATGCTTTTTGCCTGTGCTCTGGCTGGCCCAGAGCTGGATGCAGCCACGTGCGTGGTGTTCTGTGCCCAGCCTCCTGCCAGTTCAGAGCAGCATTGCCGCAAACGCAGAGCCCTCTTGCTTCAGTCAGCAAAAGCTGCCACGGAGGCCCCATACCCTGGTGCTGCGAAGCATCACTGCTGCCGCAGCACTGATGAAACGTTGCCTCCCCTGCAATGGCAAAGGGTGGGCTTTGGCCCTTGCTGTCAGGGATTTGGTGCAGCTTTAGTTCAGCTGCCTTCCGCTGGGTTGCTTCAGATATTCACGGTGGTGTTCAAGAGCAAAACAAGGATCATAAAGCAGCTGGGTTTCAGGGAAAGGCCATTTTTTGGTATTGTCCGAGGGGCAGGTGTACTACAGGGGCTGGGGCAATGCTTACAGCACCGCCTTACATTGCTGCCTTGAAGATCCTCTGCCATGGAGGAGGAAGGGGAAGGAGTTTCGAAGCTGGCAGGTATTCAGTGCCAACCCCCTCGGCTCAGCCTGAGCACTGCTTTACTCGCCTCTTATCTTTACGTTAATCTGATTTTATAATTTTTATGGTTAGGAAAAGGAAAATAAAACCTCAGAGATACAGAACATGCTGAACACAATATCCAAGCAAAGACACCCTTTTATGGCTGACGTAAATGCAGCTTCTGGTGTTAGTTATATCCAGGCTCTGAGCTTCCTCCATGTCAGCTCCTCACGCTATCTGCAAGAAATATACATCTTGATTTACACCAGTGCAAATAAGAGATAAGAATGCCAGCCCAACGAACCTGGCACTCCACTTATAGGAAAATTTTGGCCTGATTCCCATTTAATTTTTTTCCAGAGACTCCTGGCTGTGGTGGAATTGCACTGAGTTGATGCTCATCTGCAAAGAGAAGGAGCTCTTTTCTCAGAGCTGCATCTGCCAAATCGTAATGCACTAAGTGGTCCCTGGGTTTCAGCATGACAGGGGAAATTCCCCCAAGTTTCCTTTACTACTCTAGGGGAAGGCAGTCTCACAGATTTTCACGGTTTTGGAGAAGCCTATGACCAAAGACTTTACTAGTGAGGAGCGAACTCACGAGATTTCAGAGGATTTTTTTATTACTTGCTCTTTCTAAAACTCCCGGGGTTTCCCTAGCGGTGCCGTGAGGTCAGGCCATGTCGCTTTCCTGGCTTCTCATTTCTGTGACTCCCTTACAGCTGGGTATGTCGAATCTGCAAGCTGCAGGTAACGTTCCAGCTGCCCTTGGTGGGTGCCTCCCTGGCCCCTGGGCAGCCTCATTAGGTAGATGGCAGCTTGGGAGCTGGCATTTTGGCCCCGGGGGCTTCTTCTTGATGAGACACGCATCCTGTGGGCACCTCACAGACCATGCAGAGGTGACAAGGTTGCAGGCTAGCGTCCTCTTCAACACGGAGCTGGCAACCAGAGCCCACTCACAGCACATGCATGGAAATCGTACGCAGGAATTCCCAGTCCGAGTGTCGGTGAAACATCCAGTGTGACAGAAGCCGCTTTCTGTTCTCTTGGATTTGGCTCCTTAGCTTTAGGCAAGAAGATTTCAGTAACAGAGCACCTGGCAGTGCTTTGCCATGAATAATGACCTATTTACAGGAGAAAGGAGTTGTGCTCCCATCATGTGCACTTTCAAACAGGAGAGACAGTTGGGGTTGTTCAGCCTGGAGAAGAGAAGGGTCCGGGGAGACCTTATAGTGGCCTTCCAGTACCTAAAGGGGGCCTACAGGAAAGATGGGGAAGGACTCTTTGTCAGGGAGTGGAGAGATAGGATAAGGGGTTTTAAACTAAAAGAGGGGAGATTTAGATTAGATATTAGGAAGAAATTCTTTACTGTGAGGGTGGTGAGACACTGGCACAGGTTGCCCAGAGAAGTTGTGGATGCCCCATCTCTGGAGGTGTTCAAGACCAGGCTGGATGGAGCTTTGAGCAACCTGGTCTAGTGGGAGGTGTCCCTGCCCACTGCAGGGGGGTTGGAACTAGATTATCCTTCCATCCCAAACCATTCTATGATTCTACGAAATACTTTCTGTAGCATCATAGTAATCTTGTCAAACTGCAATAATGCTTTTTATAGTCAAAATTAGTTGGTAGTGACTCTCCAGCTATTGCAGTTGCCTTTCCTGTGCTCTCCAGCCGCTTACCTGACTCCTGTGCTACAGGCAGGAGTGAAGGTAGGCATGAAGAGCAGCTGTCTCTACTGGCATTTTTCAGAGTACTATCTCAGAAGTGGATGTCTTCATTTTAGCTCAGCTGTGAGCCTTTCATTTTGCTTTGATGAGAACTTATGCTTTTCAGAGAGTGGGGGGTTGGCGTGTGCACTTGGCAGGAGGGAAGTTCCTCTCCTTCCTTCCCTTTTCCCCCTTTCTTCCTTGAGATTAATTTTTTTTAGTCTCTCTTAAAAATGGCTTTTTGTTTACTCACAGCCTTTACTCACATCCCTTCTTCTTCCAGTTGCAACTCAGCTTTCTGCTTTATGAGTCTTCTATGCCAGGATTTCCTAAAATATCTGGGCAGAATCTCTGAGGAACACAGGAAGGGGAGATTTGGTCCCCTTAATATACCATAAACAAAACACAGAGAAAATCTTCTACCATCATGGGTGAAGAGCAGCAGCTACCTCCAAAATGAAAACACTAAAGATGTGGTTTTGCTTAGTGGTGGATCTTTAAGGCCAAGATGATGATTTTCTGTCCTGGTTTCCTCCAACGGTTGCTCCCTGAAACCAGCGGAGTTGTGCATTTCCCAGCCCACCTTGGGAACAGAGACCGTGGTGGCAGCAGCAGGCAAAAATCTGAATGAGCTCGGTCCCTTCCCTGCCCGATCCAAGGGGAGACACAGGCTCCCATTGCCCGGGCTCTGGGTTGCAGCCTCCATCACCGTGGAAAAACTGAAAGGGGGAAAAAGAGGTTTCCTAATGGTGAGCTGTATCTGAGCTCTGCTGTTCTTGGTAGTGGACCTCACAGTGTTAAACAGGAGAGCGTGTACTTCAGGCCTGCGGGTTTGTTTTAGTTTGGCTCATTAATCTAACTGAAGCATTGCTGGCTTCAGCCACTGCGAGGATTAAGTGGGGCAGCAAAACAAACGGAAGCCTGAATATCTGCCCAGGTTATCGGCACCTCCCTTCCACCAGCAAACACCCTGGGACTGGTCAGTAAGGAGGGACCCTAACCCCCACTCTTTTGTCTGGCTGCTTTATCACTCAAATTCCTCTTCAGGCTTTTATTGTTGGGAATGTTGACCAGACGGACATGAAAGACACAGAAATGAAAATAAATCATTACCTGTGCTGTCAGCCAGAATTGAGGACAGACAGGGTGGTTTCTTAGTTTGTCCTGATGGTTCACTTTTTTGCTCTTGCATAAAGACTTGACAAGCGCATCATGACCTGAATAACACCAAGCGTAAGATCTGTAGGTGAAGCACACATGCTGTAATTTGCTGAAAGATATTCCTGATTATTTTACCCCTGGAGCTCTTGTTTCCTTATCAATGCTCACAAGCTTTCGTTTTTTCAAACTTGCCCTTTTACTTACTGGGAGGTGATTTTTAGTGTTTGCTTCTGGGTGGCTTAATTCAGCTAGTTCATTTTAAGTCTGTTCATGGCCTATCCTCTGTATGATTCAGGGCTAAAGCTCACCTGGACTTTGGAAAGACAGTGCGCTTTTAAATCAGTGAGCCTCTGCTTCTCTCCAAGACCTGTAGAGATGTAGCAGAAGTAACTGTGTTAGTACCAGTAGGGTTACACCCATGCAAAATAGACACGAACAATGGGGACTCGGGCTGTGCAATGACCAGGAATAATATCTGCTGACCCTCAGGGTGCAGTTTCCCATTTAGACTTAATCTGATCTGACCATGGGCTGCTGGTGAAAGGGGTGGTTCTGCTCTTCCTGCCATACGTTCTGGAACCTCCCTTGCACTGGAAGTTGCAATCCTGGACACTACAGAAAGAACGGACAGATTTTTTTTCTTTTTTTGGTAAATTAGTTTTCTGCCACATCAACAAGTGAATCTGAATCACCCTGCCACAGCAAGACCCCTATGTATGATGCAAGAGATCACCAGGACAGCTGGCAACCTGCAGTTAGACTGGATTAAGGATAACCAGAAAACAATCATTTGTCTTCTATAGCCATCCTTTACACTACAGCCTCTGGGGGACCACCCCCCTCTCCAACACGTGGGTTTGTGTGAAACCATCAATGTAACAACACAAAACAAGTCCTGCAGAGTAGCCAGGATCAGAGCAAGGGACCAAGGTCAGTCCCGGGTCTCAGCCCACACCTGCGCTGCCCACAGCAGTTGCCTCATCTGCAGTTCCCACACTCTCCTTCCAGCTGCAGTTCTACTCGGGGCCCACCACCGACCAGACAACGCTCTTGAAGGAACCTGGGACACTTCCACAAGCTATTTCTGCTTCGGTTGTGGCAGAAAAAAGAAATAGGTGCAATAGTTCCTCTCTTCTCTAGGTCCCTGGGAATGGGGATGGACGTGGGGATGACAGTGGTCCTCTTGTTCCCCCCGGCTGGCGTGCTCCTGCCTGTGATGTGGTGTGGTGTGGAAGGGGGGGTTTCCCCCTCGTCCCTGCTGCTGCCTCCCCTTCTGAGCGCTGCGCTTGCACAGCAGCCCTACAGCAGCAGCCGTCCCTGCGGATGGCTGCCACCCTGCTCTTGTTGAGGCCACGCGTCGTGCAGTGCAAAGGGCTAATAGCTGCAAGAGAGCCACCGCAGGTGCAGTGGGGTTTGTGAAGGGGTAATGGCAAGGCAGGTGCACACACACAGAAGAACCAAAGGGATGGAAGGGGGCTCTGAGCAGAAGACAGAGCGGTTCAGACACAAATGCTGTAATTCCAGCAGCTGGTTGCTTTAGGGATTTAGACAGTGTATTTTCCAAGGAGCCCTGTGGGGCTCATTTGCAAAGATGGGCAGGCAACTGCGACCCTTTGAGGTGTATTAATGTTCTGCAAAGAAGACACATGCACGCTCAGCAACACGGTTTGCGAGGGGTAAACCCTGATGCAACAGCTCCTGGATATTTTTCTTTGTCGTTGTTACGCACTCAGTCGTCCATTTATAGTCTTAAAATTCAGCCTCCTGTGTTTCATCTCTGACATGGGTTTCTTCTCAGGTTAATTCCCCTCTGGCTTCCAGGAGAGCGGGATGTGACCCCTCCTGACATTTGTTTAGTGAGTTATGCTCGCCTTCCGGAGAACACAAACAAGCTGTTGGACTTCCTCCTCTCGACTTTAGCTCTGGTCCAACTCCTTGCTGCACTTACTCTGGCCTTACACCGATACAACGGCCATCAGCGTTGGACTTCTTGAGTTTTGCTTGCAAAAGTGCCTATGTGATTTAGAGTTTGTGCTCTGTTTTCAAGAGGGACTTAGATCCAACCATATGAAAAGAAATGTGAGTGTGTAATCCCCTTGATTTCACTCAAAATGAAACATCTGACTGCCTTTGAGGATCTGGTCTTAATAATTTCAAAAGTCACTTGGATTTAGGTTTATAAATAGTGATGTAATTTCTAAAAATAAGCCTTGTACTCCAAAGGCACCCGGACATTGCCAACATTGTCCCTCCTGTCCCACCCTACCCAGCAGGTAGGAATTAGAAGACTATGATGAGAAAAATAAAAAATTTCCATTTCACAACAGCCAGACCTGAATGCCATTACTGACGAAACTGTAAACCCAGCTTCCCAATGATGTTTGGAAACGAAAATGAAGCATCCTCCTTGTTCATGGGAACAGAAATTGTATTCACATAACAAAGAAATTAGGTAAGAGGAAGTATATTGAGGAACTCAGGAAGTGAAAAGTCTTTCATTGCTATATTCTTGCAAGAGCTAATACAAAGCAACATGATTAGTCGGTTCTTCAGCAGCTTCCTATTTCCATCACCAAACTGCTTTAATCTTTAAGGTACGGAACACTGTGTTTTTCTGAAGTTAATCTAGAAGAACTCGATGCCTCGCAGTTTGTGTCCAACTGTCTCGCTGTGCACAGGTGTAATATGGAAGATCTGGCAGACAGTAGATTTACATGATATCTTTCACTCCTCCTCCTTGCTCTCTTATCTTTGCATCTACCCCAGCCACAGCATCTCTTGGTAGAGCTTTTATTCCTTGTATTTTCCCTATTTTTTTTCAGCAATGCAGTACTTGCCCATGGGATGAGGAGCCTGGTGATACATAACGTCTGAGCATCCCAGCTTTAAGCCAGGCTGACAACATGAAGGCCAGAATACTGGACAGTTAGTCCTGAGTAAATCAATTCCGCTTCTAGGACTGTTTTGATGTGTGCTACAGGGGTTAGTCCAACAGCATTTTCTCTTCTCTCAAAGGGGGATAACTGTTTGAACTCTTCATCCCTTCTGGTGCCCACAGGTTGTGGGAGGAAGGGCCTCTGTACCACACCTGCCATCTGTGCCCCTGTGGGGGGCACTGCACAGATGTTTGCGATTAGGAGTGAGTCCCGCATGAATAAATTCAATTTTACAACCCTGGTGCCACTCTCTGAAAGCTAAGCAGCCTCATGACCCAGGCTGCACGTGCCAACTTGGAGAGATGCTTTGGGAGGCTTGGGATCCCCCTCCGTTACACTGAGCCCCGCTGGGCGGAGAAGAACAGCACGTGGCAGTGCCCTGCCAGCACAATTTGCTCTTGGCAGGCCGGAGACATTGGTGCAGTCAGGTCTTCATCAAGGAGAAGAGAATCAGTCCTTCAGGCCCTGTGGGTGGCAGGGTGAGGCTCCATCGCGTATGCACCTGCAAAGCCGGGGTTCAGAAGGACCAAAGTCACCTCGTGTTTCCTGGACACCTGCTGCTGCACTGAGATTAGTTTACATGCAACATATGCCTCTGCTTCTACCTCACTGTGGATGTAGGCTGAACATTTCCTTGCAAGCTGCCCTTCTTTATGCTGGCTGTAAACAACAAAGTGCTGCTGGTACGGCTGTCCCCAGCAAGTC
This sequence comes from Stercorarius parasiticus, assembly GCA_013396915.1. Classification (NCBI taxonomy): domain Eukaryota; kingdom Metazoa; phylum Chordata; class Aves; order Charadriiformes; family Stercorariidae; genus Stercorarius; species Stercorarius parasiticus. Next base: position 55,053 of record VWZL01001723.1, read on the forward strand.
CTATATGGAGCTCCATCCCCTGACCACCTTCAGGAGCTTGCCGTGGGTGGCAGGAAGGGGAGTTTGCCTGGGATAGGTGGCTGCAGCCAAAACGTCCCTGGAGCAGAGCTGAAGAGCAGTCACCCGGGTGCCCACATGTGCATGTTTCTTCCCTGGAAAGCAGGGGTTCCATGGCAATAGGACAACGCATGACAATAAGGATATTTTTTGTTGTTGTCAAAACAACCGTCTATTTCTAAGGTGATTTTTAATGAAAAGAATTTATTAACATTGCAGTCAGAAGGGTGGCGGATGTCCTGCTTTCTCTCAGGTTATTTCTCTTTAAAAAAGAGAACTACTTAAAAAAATTAGGAGGGAGGGAGGGACAAGAGAGCCAGAGCTGGAGGTGAGGAAGAGCGTGAACAGAAGTGTTTCCAAAGGGAAACTTTCTATTTAGCTTTCTTCACTGTATTTTGCAAAATAAATGCATATTTCAAATGGAAACACAAGTTCAAAAGGCCAGGCAACCTTCTCTGCAGGGATGAAGTGGCTCCATGCCAGGCTGCCTCCATAGGCAGGGACCCAGCCTGGCACCGGCAGCACATCTTCTCCCCATTCCCACCTCCCTTCTGGGAAACAGCACATCCCAGCCCGGTTTGGGCTGAGGAGCACAGGGTCCTTTACACTGGTCACTGTCTTCCTTAAAGCATCCCTGTATCTGGGCCATTAATTTCAGCCAAGCGGCTTCTCTTTTATGCTGATCTGAGAGGGGGAGGACACCCCAAATGCACAGCACCAGATGCCCATCAGGTGTAGGAGTATCTCGGTTGTGTTCAAGGCAGGTGGAGACGTGGTCTGAGGTGTGTGTGAGGGGGAGAATAAGGGCAATAGGGCTAAAAGCTGAAAGGACGCTGTCAGAATTATAGCAAAGTTTAAAACTAGCCAGGTACAACAGCTTTCCCTGCTTGCAGGTTTGTAAACCAGGCACCACTCCATTGTACGAAATAGGGAGGCAGTGAAACAACCCCTCTCCCCCCTAGAAAGTTGAAAAAAGACATCGCCGTGTAAGAAGAGACAAATCGACATGAGGGGGTCCCAAACTAACCACAGTCACCTGTCCCCGCAGCCGGCAGCGGCTGGACCGGGGAGGGTTGGTGGGTGCTAATCGCGGGGTATTGTGCAGCTCCCTGGTACAGTGGTGGAGAAACCCGCGGTCCCTGCAGGCTGCTGCCATCAGATTTCACTTCACCTCTTTTACCCAGACCCACTTGACTATTTAACACTTTCCCAGCATCAAGTTTGTGACGGATTTCCAGAGCGTTTCAGATGGCAGAAGTGCTTTGAAATGATGGGTTTCCTCACATTCATCCTGTTTGGACTGTTTCTAGTCGGGAATCTTTCCTGGATGAATCTGAGGATCAAACTGATCGAGCTTAACCCAGGAGTGCAGCGGCTGGTGTTACTCAGCCAGTGGCACTGGTCTGTGCTGAGTCCTGGGGCTCCTGCCCTGTGTCACACGGGTGGCACCAGCTGTGCAGCACCTTCTGACTGCAGAGGGAAGATCCTTTAGAAGCAGAATATCTGCAACATGGGATCAAACCACTTGCCCCAAAAATCCGATACCGCCTCTCCAGCAGTGCTTAGTGGTGCTTCAGCAAAACATCTCCATTTAATCTCCCCCCTTCCCACAAACCAAACAACTGGCTGGATGTGAAGGTGGTATGAGCTGCTCTCCTGGTCCCTGGGCTTGGTGAGCCCCAGTGAAGTGGTGGGAGTGGTGGGACAGTCAGGAGCTGGCCGAGCACACCCAGCCTGTGCCAGAGAGGGCACAACAGGAGTCCTGTCTCCCAAAGGTAATCAGACCTGTTCCTGAAGTGAGGCATTTCATCAGCCTTATCTTTACTGGCTTAGCTACTGCACAAATGTTACGACTTTCTCATAGTATTTTGGTACTTTCATTTCAGGTGCCAGCTGAAATCAGGAAGTATGGCGGTGGATGGAAACATATAAACACCGGCGTCTTTAGAAGTGAGAGCCTGAAAATGGGATGAGTGACAAGGCAGGTTAATTTTACAGCCTGCTGGTGTTGGCAGCATCGCTCTCGCTATTCCCAGAGCCACGCACCTTCCCTCTGACCTCACCGACGATGCTCGGCTACTTGCAAGGAAGTAAACAAAAGGGACTCATGGGGACTTTGGTTCCATAGAAACAGCAGGGAAAATGTCCATGCGTGCCAAGTGGAAAAGGACTAAATCACTGGGGAAGGAAATTTTATTGTCACAAGTTCAAAGGGGATGTTACAAACAAGAGAGTGGGGGAAAAAAAACAAAAAAGGAAAAAAAGAGGAAAACTTCAGAAAGCAGTCCCTGAAGTCAGATCGCAAAATACTACTAATGAAGCCTTGCCTTAGAGCAGTTGTCAAATATGATGTGGTATTTACATCAACAGTGACTCAGGCAGCATTTACTACTTCCCCTTTAAACACAGCAGGACGCTGCCTGCCCTCAGAGATTTGTGGATCCTAACCTTGCAGACGGATGGATGGGCCCAGCGCTGGTGCATGGGTGGGAAAACAATGCACCAGGCAAGGGGACGGGAGAGCAGGCAGCCCCATTAACCACGGGTCCGCGCCAGCTAGGGTTCGGTGTGAGGGAAACAAGTAAATGGCATTATAGTTGTGGTGGGAAGGAAAAGCCCCATGACTTTTCTGCACTGCGGGGATCCGTGGCCAGGTAAAACGTTCTCCTGGTTCCCAGGCTGACAGGGGGCTCAGTGTGGTCTGATCCCGGGCTGAGGCGGTGCCAGCAGTGCCCTGGGGCTGGGGTGGGATCGCTCTAAGCTATGCCATCTGGCCACAGTCCCCAGGGCCACCCCAAGCCGGGCATGCTGGAGGGGAGCTGGCGCTGCCAATGCCCCTTTCCATTCTCTCGGTGGTGGGAGGGATGGCATCGGGGATGTCTGGCGTGGGCTGTAGGAGAGTCTGGGCTGGGCTCCCCTGGGACACAGCAGGCCTGAGTTTGTCATTTGATTGCATCCTGGCAGTGGCAGCGTCCAATAGTGCAGATGTGAGCCCCTAATTTGTAAGGAGGGGAGAATATCAAAAGGGGAAATAGCTGAAGACTGCGATAAATATCACTGTAAGCCAAACACAAACACGGCTTTGGGTCTTTGAGAAGGAGCTTTAGGGTTACAAATGCAGAAGGATGGTATAAGTTGGCCACTGGATCATGCTTTTATTTACCATTGCCTCCTACAGTTGCAGAAGCCCTTCATGAATGTGGGAGTGTCAGGACTCTGCGATTCATAGGACAAAAGTTGTCACATTTAAGTGCCACCGGTGGCAATGGTTGGATGCATCTGCTTGCTACTGTTTGCTTCATGAAGGCTGAAAAAAGGAAGTTCTCATACCCCTCATTTTGCTGGGGTCTTGAAAGGCAAAACAGCAAAGCGCTGTAAGCAGGAGGGCAACCCTCGGGCAGGCTGTGCACTCCCTTTTGTGGAACAGCATCGGTCCGGGTACCTCTTTCCTTCAAGGAGCCCTCAGCTCTTCACAGCCCCATGAAGCGGTGGCACAGCTTGCTCAAGGGATCAGCAGGGAAATAAAACACAAGGTCCCTGCCTCTTCTGTTGCCACGTAACTGCCGGTGCTCATCTGAGCTAGCCTAGAGCAGGCTTTTAAGCAGTAATTAATTTTGATAAAGCTGCCAGGGTACATTGCTCTTGCTTGCATCACTCTGGTGGCAGGCTACAGAATCTGAGAGCACCTCAGTCTAGTTTCTGAAATAAAACCTACAGCTGATCATGCTTGAGTTGGCTTAAGGGACACAGTGCCCGGGTTCGTCGCAAGCTGCAGCAGGTCTGGGTCACAGCAGCAGGGTGATACTCCACCGAGAGCATCTGCGCGCCTGTAAAGCTACAGATTGGCCCCATACCCTGCCAGAGCTGTGCCCCGGCTTGCATATGTACAAGTACATGTGGACTCTCACAGAGGGGGAGAAGGAATAACTTTAACAGCTCCTTTTGACCATTGGGCTCAAAGATCCTTGATCTGGAGCTATGTGCACTGCAAGTGGGAGGATATTTTCCAAATCTTTATTCATGCCAAACTCATTCTTTCACCCTCACTGCAGAGTACGTGACTGAGCTTGTTATCTTTGCCTCTCAGATGATTATTTGTTCACATTACTCATTGAAACTTTGTGGCATCCTAACACTCTCCGTAAGGACCTCTAAGAATCTCTACCACAGTGTCAAAAGCATAGGCATGTGCTCTGCAGTGCCAGACTCTTGGAAAGTTGTTTTAACAGGCTCCTGCTTTCAATTAGCAAGCAAACTCCTCGGGGCACGAGTCTGGCTTCCCGTTAGTCCTGGCAGGCACTCTGGTACTTTCTAAGCAAATCATCCCCATCCTCATCTTCCCATTCAGGCTGGCAAAAATCCAAAGGTAGCTGAAATCTCAGTGACCCCGATTTCCCCACCTGAAAGGGCTGCAAGCTGGTGTCTAGGGCTGGTCTTACAAAGAGACCAACATCCCTGCATGCTACCTTCAGTTCCACTCCATGTTACTTAGCATTTGAAGGAGGTTTTTTTGGACTCCCGCCTCTGCAATGCAAACAAGACATGAGCAAGATGCAAATCACACTGCAAATCACACCTGTAGGAGCATCACCTGGCTAGGCTTCTCCTTGGCTTTTCCAACTTAGGGGGCTCGTGATAGGGTCAGGTCTGGTCAGGTCTACCCGTGCTCTCACTGGAGCTTTAGCCAATTCAGCACTTGCCTGCTGGGATTTTGACCCCTCCCATCCCCCATGTGTTTGTTTGAAGAGATAACTCCTTTTATATATATACTTGCTCTTTGGAAGGGGGGGAAACCTTTATTGTTGTCTCTGAGCTTCTGCAGCATAAAGTTCCAGGATTCCTCCATTCCCAGCTGCTGGATTCAGAAAGCTTTTCCTTTTCAAGCTTCCTGTTCACACAGGGTGGGGGTGGGAAGTGGGGGATGAGGGGGGAGGTTAGGCATTGAATAAAAGGAATTAACCATTTCCCTTCTCTGACCTTTGGGAATTTCCGTATGTGAAAGTGGCAGCTTGTGTGTCTAAGAATTATAAATGATGGGACCTTGCAAGTTACTGAATGGATGTGTGACCAAAGACCACAGGCTGCTCCCTGAGCCGGGCTGGGAGGGAGAAGGGCAAAGGGGAGAAATAAGAAGCAGGAAAGACTGATACTGAAAGACCGTATGTTTTATAGGAATGAAAACTTCTTATCATGCTCCAGAGAGCTCATGCTATTGCAGCTTCCCTCCACCATGCCTTAGTTCATCTTCTGTTCTCAGCGCACAGCAAAAAGGAGGCCAGGAAGTAAGTTTCCATGAGAAGCTCTCATGACTCAGATCTCCCTGCTGTAGGGTTTCATCAGTTTCCCTAGAACAGGGTCACCATCCTGAAAGGAAAAGCGCCATCCTGACTGGTGTTAAACTGTATGTGTATTTAATAAACATAGCGTGTGTGTGCACAATCCTTTCTAGACCATTAAAATGGACTTGTCAGTGCTTGAAAGTGGAACTTGCATCGCTGTTTCTGAGAAACCAGTGTGTGTCCTCTAAGCCACCCTTGCCCCTGGTTTCTGGGTGCTACACAGCCTCTCAGTGCGTTTCCCCAACAGGCTCGCAGGCATTCCTGTGACACACTATGCACACACACAAACGCGCACACACACACACAAGTGGGGCCATGGCAATTGCGGAGCAAGAGGCGTCCCCCATCACCACCGCACTTTGTGGGGAGCAACAAATACACCTGGAGGGACTCCCTGGCAAGCTGAGACCCGGAAGGGTGAATTAAAACCTAACACAGCCATAACCGGGTGCAGTAAAGAGTGTGTGTACGGGTACTGATAGAGAGGGGTACCAAAGTGACATTCCACAGGGACAGGCTGCAGTGATGTTAGCCCAGACAAGATGGCTTGTCTGTCCTGCCGAAAGCAGACCATGGCAGAGGGGAGCAGGTCAGCACAGTCCAGAGCACTTGGGCTGCATCGACCCAGGAGCTTAAAAAGCACCTCCCAGTGACCCCAAACAGAACTAAGCTGTGGGCACCCCAGCCAGCCCCCCAGGGGCTACATGTCTACATGCACCCAGAGAAGCAGCTTCATCCAGGTAGGTTTCTGCTCTCTCTTTTTCTGCTCTCTCCCCCTAACCCACAGGGAAATTTATTCTTGGGCTTCACCTTCTGTCTTCTCCCTAAAGGCACCAAGGCTCATGGGCACGTGAGGGGAGTCAGATGATCCTGAAGCGTTTGCCAGGCACAAAGGATATGGCAAAGGCTGGCAGCTGATGAGGGTCAACAGGACTGGTGCAAGTAGCACAGATGGGGCTTCAAGCACGGCCTCAAAAATCCTAGTCCTGGTCTCTCAGATGTCCCATCCACTACTCATAGCTGATGAGCATGTGTTCCCACAAACACACACACGTAAATGGCAGGACCTATTGCAGGACTTTGGGCAGAGTGAGCCCACAGGCCCTTTTTACTCTCAGGAAGCTGTTCGGGGTCACTGCGCCTTCCCTGAAAGCGCGGGTCTTGCTGGCCATGTTTGTGAGCTACGTTATTTCATGTGCCTGAGAAGTGGCTCCAAGCTGAGCAGGCACCTTCGTGCTGACACCCAAAGCACACTCAGCTCTTCCTTCTTCACCAGCCGTAGCAGAGAGATTTCCTAAACACAGGAGGAAAAAAACCTGCCTGCTTGTACTCACTGCTGGCTGTGATTTGCAAAGCGTAGAGGAAAAAATATGTTGCTCAGCAGGGCCCCTGCTGTATCCTGTATGGCATTTCTGTGGAACTAGCCAGGCCCATCTGTCTAAGCGTTTACAAATTGTAAACCTAACAGGGATGACCTGGGGAGTCCCAGACCCTGCTGCTCTGCCAGGATGACAGAACCAGACTGAGGACGCTTTACTCCCTGCCATGCTGCTGGGGGATGGGGATGGAGGGAAGCGGGTGGCGTCTTGCCTTGCAGGATACAGAAGCACCCAACCTGCATTTAGGGGGAGCCTGGAGAGGTGACATGAGGCATTTTGGGAAAGATCTTCTCCTCACCCCTCCTTTTCTCCCTCGGCTGTGGGATGATGGGGACAGCTAAGAGGGAAGCTTATTTTCGCTCTGTAGCTCAGCATCCCTTGTCCGCTGTTGCCCTCAGCACTTTCATCAGCCTGTAGATGCGACAGGGACCAGCCGGCGCATCAAAGGCTTGTTAAGTTACTGCTGTGCTGTGAAAGAGAGGGAAAAAAATCCTGTTGACTGTGACGAATTAGAGGAGTTCAGGGGTGGCACTCACCCTTTTATTGGAGAGCTGCTTGAGTCTGTGCACTGCTAAAGGGATTAGAGCAGCGTGTGGCATGTTTCTGGTCCTGACAGAAACTTGAACACGCTCTAGTAGAGCTATAAAGAGAATGGCCACGTCAATGGCGGGAGGGCTGGGGAGGGCTGTGAGTGATTAGCCACACTTGGAAGGCACCAGGGGGTTGTGAACTGTATGTGCAGTGTTAACTGTCAAGGCGCTGAATTCTCCAAAGCATTGCATTTGCAGCACCACGAGCGGACTTTCTCTTCCCACGTGCGTTTTTGGGCACACCGTGCTCTCGCAGGGCCTCTGGCAGTGTTGCCTCCTGGAGAATGAGGCCCCTGGTGTGGGGCTCAGCCCCTAACTGCAACCATCTCCTCTAGGGATGGAGAGGACTTTGGGGGGGGTCTCCATTCCCAGCCAGACCTTGCTCATTCAGTGGAGTGAGAAGTGAAAGCATCAGATCTTGATATCGCACAAGTAAATTAATGTCAATGTGATAAAAAATGAAAGAAAAAAAAAGTCATAATTTGTTGGGAGGTAAGACAGTCACCATGCCAAAGGCTCAGCATTTATTTGGGCTTCCAAGGCACCAAGCTGATCATGGATGGGGAGCTAACTTGTATTTGGCTGCTCTGAGCCAGATTTCCTAGAGGTTTCAAGAAAATGGCCATTTCGAACGTGGCAAACTGGAAGCCTGCTCTGAAAATGAGCTCAAAAGCTGACCCTACAGCCTGATGCACGACCTGAATGACAATATTCCTAAGCAAGACATCGGCTCAGTAATAAGGACACAAATTCCAAAGCTGAAGATGTCAAGAGCAACCTGGCACAACAGACTTGGAGGGATGGGACAGGTATGTCTGGAAGGAGCATCACAACTTGTCAAGCACTGTTTTCCCCAAATATGCCACTAAAGCAGGCTTATGCTGGAGCTCTCCCGATGGTGTGGGCAGGGCCCAGATCGGTCATTCATGTACTGAGACAGATTTACATCAGCTCTTCAGGTTATCAGATCTCACAGTCAGTTGGGTTCAGAAGTGTCTGCAGTTTATTTATGGTAAAACTGGAGTTGAAATGCCAGTGTCACAAAACATTTTGAAGCTCCAGGAAAACTGCTAGCAAAAGGTTAATTGACAGAACATTGGGGCAATGATTTCAAATCAGACTGGATGACAATTTTCAGCTGCTGCAAGACCTAAAGCTACTTCAAGAAGTCAGCAAGTCAGCATGTGTCACGGTCCCTCCTGCATGACAGTATCAGCAACAGCTTGGTAAGTCTAGGTGGTTTCCCGACAAGCAAAGGTAAAGCAGAGATGACTAAAAATACAGGGGACTCTGTGAAAGTAAAGAAAGAAATCAAAGAGCAAGCCCTAGCAGTAGCACACAGGAAAGAAAGGTAGGAAAATGCCTGTTCAAAGAAAAGAGTAAAGCAATACCAGTGTGAGAGGTGACAAGAGACCCTCACAGATAATGCCATTACAGATATTTCATTCTCTGCTGGGGAAGTCGATAGTAATACAATTTTCCCACTGGCAAGGTGTGAACTGGAGACAGACAAAAGCAGGGCTTTACATGTTCCTGTGAAAATATTTGGGATTTCAAAAAATGCTATTATTCCTCTTGGCATCAACACAAAGATAAGACCTTTGGAAAAACATAACGAGAAAGAACCCAATCCCTTCTTTCCTCTCTCTTGCCTCAGCACAAAAATGAGAGCAGGTACGTATGTGGGAATGAGATTTGGGTTCGTGTCCTCGCATGAGGTTATCCCTGGTGAACGCACCGACCTCCCAACCACATTGACTAATCTGAGGAAAGTCTAGACGCAACTGGAGAGACTGAAGGGCTTGAGTGGGTCAAAGCGAGCCCTGGGCTGCTCATCCCTCAGCTGCAGGGAGCAACTAGGAGCAGAGCTGGGCACAGCCTGGCTTGTCTGTCCTGCCGAAAGCAGACCATGGCAGAGGGGAGCAGGTCAGCACAGTCCAGAGCACTTGGGCTGCATCGACGCAGGAGTTTAAAAAGCACCTCCCAGTTATGTAAAACAGGTGTAGGTTTTATAGCTAGTTTTCATCAGAGACTTGAGAAATCTACCCCATAGTGTATGCAGGAACTCGAACAACTCTGCAAATCTTTATTTTTAATGAATCATCATTTGAACACAAAAAAAATAAACATTTTCAGAATATTTTCAGCCAGTTTTGGTTCCATCAGAAATGTTTACAGTGACTCACCAATAATGAACAAGGAGAGACACTAATAATACCATAAGGTCAGAAAAGGAGGTAGGGAGAGCACTCACAGAGACACTAAGCATACTTAGTGCCTTTTGCACTAAGGCACAAAAGGACTAGTGCCTGTGAAATGGCTTGCGTGGTAAGCAAAGAAGTGGGAGACGCAAGTCAAAAAATGAAATGCACTCGTTGAAAGCCTTCTTAAAAGTTCGTGATGGTGGATTCACCAGTAAATCCATTGTACCTTTCAGTGCAGCAGGAGAAAAGCTCACGAACCCTGGGAGAATGCTGCTGTAGTCAGCATTACCGAGAAAGGCCGAATGAGGCACGTGTCCAGCTGGAGTTTTGGAGTTTTGCAGAGTTTGCTTCTTGTGGGCGGCAAAGGAGTGATTGGAGCAAAGTTAAACGAAAAGCAGGCTGAATTTTGACCTGGAAGATCAGACTCTGACCACATTTTAAAAAACATTCATCAAAGAGAGCACAGGATGGAGGAAATCGCTCATTGTTGTTGCTTATAAGAAATCATTTGCTAGCCTCCCTCACAAATTTGGAAAGTTAAAATACTAGCATCAGCCAAGACATTGGTTAGCCAAAAAGACCAGGTGAGGGAATCCCCACCCTAAGCTGTGCTGGAAAAGGAAAAGCAATGGCCCAAGGCTTGACAGCACAGAACACTAGTGAAGAGCCGCCCAGGGCAGACACCTGGAGCCTGGTTTGGGCCTCAGGCAACCTTTGAAGAATCCAGTCTTCAGTGCACGCTTTTGGCGATGTGCCCAGAAGGTATTTGAAAGTCTACAAACTATTCTCCACAGTTATATAAATTAATTACTCCACATGGTACTTATTCTACACTTCCAGAGCTATGAGTTTCATGTTCAGCTGGTACAAAATGGCACGGCCAGTAGATGACTCTTCTTTTCCTTCATGTCTAATTCTCCTTTCATTCAAGTGAGCTCAGACTAACTGATTTATACTAGCAGTCAGTAAGGAAATAACTAGGCTTTGAGATCCTGACTTTCATTGAGCAAGATCTTCAGGCGAAATAGTACACACAATTTCACTGGCTTGCCAATAGCCTCAGGCTTTCAATCAGCGAGCGATCTGGTCAACACTGAGCTATCAAACCACAGACAAAATTTTCTTGCAGTGTTTTGAACTCTCCCCTGGGTGCTAGGTTCAACATCCTATTTTCTGGGATGTGCTGAGTTTCCTTGCTTTGGCACGTTACTTTAAACCCCTCAAATCCCAAACTCATATTTGCAATACTAGTTGGGAAGGTTTGGGAAATGTACAGGGAATCATCGGCTGCAGCGGAACTGGGGCATCTCTTGGTTTCTCCCCCGGCGTGTGAAATGTTAGTGAACATCCCCCGCCCACTTGTGATCCTCCTTGGATGCTCACTTCTGTTGCCTTCCCCAGCACCATGCTGCTGGCTTTCACCCCACCGGGCTCCTCAGCTGTCCCAGCACTGCCCATGGCAGTGGGAACTTTGGCTGCCTGGACTTCCACACCGCTGGTGCTAATGCCAGCGCAGGCTGCAGCAGGACTTCCCCCAGCAGTGCCCTTTTGCACTCCTGGGGGCCCAGAAATGAGACCTTCCCCTCAAGCCCACTGTGTCCAGGCCAGCGCACACCGCAGTGGCATCAACTTCCTTGCAGCAGTGTCGCATCACCCCTGCCAGGCCCCGGCTGTATGAGATAAAGCCAGTTTAGGCTCAGTTCTTATCTCCAGCTTCAAACCATGAGTCAGGGTGCTCACACCATCCGTCTGCTGCCGACTGACCGCAGTGGAGGCGTGAAGCGTGCCTTGTTCTGCCTTCAGTATGGGGTGCGCTCACTTCCTACACCTAAAACTGAACCAGAGATACGTCTCGCTACTAAAGAGGGTAAATTGAAATGAAACCTCCTCCTGACATTTCACATGTGGTTAGTCTGACAGAACTGTGCTGTGTGTACATGACACACAGCGACCAAGGAAAAGTAAGGGAAGAGGTTAGGGATGCGAAGCTCTCTGGTCTGCAATAAAACAAGAGGCTCCAATTTATCAAGCAGTAAATGTTTCCCAGCTACACGGCATATACTGGGCTGTGCAATGTCTCATCACCCAGCGTTTGCAGCTGCTGACACAGCATGGATTAGCAAAACAGACATTAAGGATGGGATGGGTCAGTGAGCTGTGAGCATTTTCCACAGGATGGTAGGAATACTGCAAGCGGGAGCTGAGTCTAGCCAGTCAGATGTGTTCTCCATGAGCAGTCCGGGATCATTCCCATGCAAGCTGGGCTGAGCATGGAGTTTTAGCTGGGAATGTGCTCTTATTCCTCTACTACAGGGATTTTCCTCATCAAGGTGCCTTGAAAGCATCTAGTTAAGCAGTAGTCAACCTGGGGGTGGCAGGGAAGGCTAGCAAAGGCGCTTGGGTGACTCGGTGTGCTGGAGATACCCCACTCCCACAGCACAGCAGTGTCCTCAGTCACATACAAGCTATTAGCTGCCTCCTGGCACTAGTGGAAGGGTCCTTTCTTGGAGCCCTCCTTTGGTCATGCAGATGCTGCCTGCCACTTGTCTCCCTGGCACGTGTCCCTGCTGTCTGGGCCAGAGGGAATTCCAAAGGAGCAGCTGCTCTGAGCAAGGCTGGTTGACTCTCGCCCGCTAATTGAACGGCGGCATTGATTTTGGTGTCCCTTGTGGGTCTGCACTGGCATCTGCAGTTGGAATTCCTGCAACCCTGTGGGTGCACCAGTCCTCCCTCTGCCATGGTCACCCTCCCACCATCCTCATGGTCAGCATTGACTGGGGACACAGCCTGGCGGGCCTGGCTGGACAAGGGGCCAAGGCAGTGTCTCTGCCAGCAAGTCCTGGACAATTTAGGCAGGACTTAAAGTTCACCTCCCGAGAGACGCTCAGGAGGGAAAACAGACGTAGCAATACCTCCAGCGGTGGAAAGGAGGGCGAGCGGAAGACCTGGGAGGTGCAGTAGGAGGTCAGCCCAGCCCACGCCGCTCTGTGCACAGCACACAGATGGGACCGTGGTCTGTTTATCTGTAAACAGTGGCACTGTTCAGCACAAACATGCAATCAGCCTGAGCTTGGAAAGCTTCACGTCCTTCTTGGTAACAGCATGATAGAAAATAAGGCCTTGGCTCTTTGCCCTGAGTACATTGCTGAAGTGGGCTGGGTGAGGAGCAGGGAAGAGCTGGAACAGAAAAGTTGAGCTTTGATTTTCAAGTCTGGTTACCCCAACAATGCGATCTGGGCAGTCCCAACAAGGGAGACGCTGGAGCTGGACATCTGGGGAGTGTGCAGAGCCCTAGGACAGCTCTGAAGAGCTGCTCAGCACCCTGGTCACAGCTTGCTTTCTGGGAAAAGCTATCTGTGACACCTCAGGCTGCACACAGGTACAGTCTGAAGCTGCTTTCTGTTGGCCATATGTACTTACAAGGCATCTATTAACTCTTGTGTTCAAGGATCCTCACAGGTCCCTCTCTTCTCATGAAGTCACGCAGAAATGTCATCCCCATATCACAGCTGGGGAGATGAGGCACAGCAAGACCAAGTGATCATGCAAGTGCCGAAGACCCAACCTCTAGTGGCACAACTGCTTAAAAACGAGCACACCATGGACCAGAGCTGTCTGGGTGAGTCCCAGGATGTACCTTCCGCTGCAGAAGAGCAGCCTGGTCCATTTGAGTTCTGCACATTGGAAATTTGTAGGGAGACTAAAGCCCAGGATATTAGTTAGGTGGTATTAATTCATGTAGCCCTGTGTGTCCCCGTGCTCCCTTTCACCATATGTGAGCGTATCTGGATTAAAGGACAACCTGTTTCACAGGGAACTGATAGCAGCACACCACCACCCAATTCCCTGCTGTGGATGGAGAAGGGGTATTTCAATTTATAGCTGGTGAGAAGCTTTCTACTTACAATCACGTACACAGACAAAGGCACTGGACATCCGGCTATATGAATGCAGTAAAACCTAGGCATGAGCGTAATAAAAAAAACCTGATCTGATAAAGCTTAAAATCCTGTCCCATGGGCTGAGTTAGTGTTTTCTCTGCAGCGATTTCTTTTAGCTAGCATGCTTTAAGTTATGATTTGCATTCATTAGATTCACTGAATGTATTGGTAATTGGCTGTCTTAACACTCATGCACAGACAAGACCGTGGTGTTAAGATTTCATCCGAGGCGTCAGCCACACAGGAAACAGAAAGGGACATAAACGTAACACTGACTCCTCGGGCATGTGAAAGGCTGAGGAGACTTCACAGTCCCATGCTGAAGTGCTGATATAGCAATCCTGTGCTGAGACACCCAGATCCCCAGCTCACCCTTTACCTGGGGGACCATTCTGGGAGAGACTGACCAAGGCGCATCCGAACCCAGGTTCTTGGTGGCAAAAAAGAGAACGACACCGGTCACTTATTTAACAGGAAAATCCCCATTAAACCTTCGTATCCCCTCCTCCTTGGCAACATCCACGAGTGACTGGTTCACATTTGCCACAGTATTTTCAAGAGGGGCCTGTGAGCTCCACAGTTCCTCCCTGGCAGGAAGCCGGAGCAGCACCATGCTCTCCCTGCCAGGCCTTGAGGACAGAGTGCAGGAAGGGGGTTTCTGGAGAAAGCAGCCATACTCTTCCACTCCACACAGGTTGGTATTTTCCCCACCCTGACTCCACTGGAGAAGTCCTTAGAAGAAGAGACGTGCATGCAATTTGCCTCCTTACATTTACCTTGGGGAATCTTTCCAGACATTGTCCCCAACAGCATCTTATTTCTGAGACATTAAAAAGTCACCCTATTCAAATGCAAATCAAGTCCTTCCTGACAATAACTGTTGAGTAATTTTGACGTCAATACAAGCGCTCGAGCCGGACGTTCCAAGAATAGACCTGGTGTTTGGGAACGGAGCAAAAAGGAAGCGACCACAGATAATACACAGGAGCTACTCTTTAAAGGAGAGACTGTGAGGGGAAGATAGCACAGCAAGGGGTATCAGGTAGCAAAGTATCAGAGGTTTAAAGCAAGGGACAGGCATGGAAAGCTAGGCTGGAGAAGGCTGAGGCTCAGGCTCTTCTCAGACATAGGGTGAGAAAGCTGGAGCTTCCATCTTGGATAAGTCCATTTGCCCCGAGTCAGCCCCAAGCTCTTTTCTCTTAGACTGCATTTTCAGCAATGTTTATGCATTTGGAGCTTGCTTAGGTGCCTCTGCCCTTTGCTATGTTATATGATGCGCCCTCTGGAAGTTTTCTTCTGCGCAGTGTGTGCTGTCATGCTCCTAAAGCTGGTTGCAGAGAGGACACTGAACTTGCGTGCCTTCAGAGGGAAAGTCTTTCAACCAGAACTTGATACCAAAAAGTACATTCAGGCACAGAACTAGCTAGCCCACCCCAAGGAGGAGATGCATACAGCGTATATTGCTGATGGGTTGATAGAGCAAGCTGCTGGCTCCCCAAGGCTCTCCAAGGCAAATAGCATGCTCTACATCTGAAGTGGACCCCTTAGGAAACACAGTCCAGCAGAGATACCATTGATGTGCCTGTGTGATCAGACGAATGCATGCAGCGCTTCCCAAGTGATGTGGCATTTGAGCACTATTTGCAATACAATGGCCTTTCTGCCTGTTTTGGAAATTTCTGACATTTTAAATACAATTGTACTTGTAATAGTTACATCTGGCCTTTCTGATCTGCTTGCTCATCAGTCAGTAGAGAGCCCTCAGGTACAAATCTCCTCTCAGCTCTGCCCTGTTCTTCTACTTCGTCTTGTGCTAATTAATCACCCAGGGCTCTCAAAGAGCTTTATAGCATTAACCCGTTCACCTCTGAAAACCTTTCCTCTCCCATTCACAATGAATTGTGTATTTATCTGCCAGAGAGGAAGTCATCAGTGAAGCCTAGAACCACCACATTACGGTAGGCAGTTATTATTTTATCCCTCTTCTTTTGCAAAGCTGATTTGTCCGAATTCACAAGGCAAATCAGTGACAGAAATGGGTAATGGACATGGTGTTCAAACCTGGAGTTCTCCTGTAGCCATTGGTAAGCATTTTTCATGAAAATGGTTTCTCACCATTTCATACAAATCCAAGTATAACCTTGACAGGCCAGAGCCCACCTTTAGTCGTGGGTGGGACCAGATTTACCTCCTGAGGGCCCTTCTGCCAATTTCTAAGAGACTATGGATCTTCTCTTGTTACTAGGAAGTTGCATGGTGAAATGCTAACTTGTTAAACAACAGGCTGTCATCAGTCACTTTATGCCCGCTTAAGAAGAACAACCTTCCTCTCTCCCCATACATTTTCTATCAGCTGTGGATTTCCCAGAGTGAAGAGTGAGGACATGGCTGTTGGGGCATGCAGCCCCTGGTCTGTCACTGCCTTGTGTGGTGTGTGCTACAGACCATGGCATGGGGTGACCACGTAGCTGTACAACCTTCTCAACCAGACTTGGCCTGAGCGCTGGTGTTCCCATCTTGTCTGTGCACAGGCAAGGGAAAAACACCCTCTGGGTTTCCTATTTAATCCCTCCTTTCATTTTCAGACAGGTCTGGAAACGTTTCAGTATGTTTAAAGAGATGGGGGAGCCCACAGTAAATGTGGCTTTACCAGGAGGGAAAAAAGAGAGAGGGCAGTAAACAAAGAGCAGAATTGCTGAAGTACAGCTGACACATGGACCCCAAAAGAAGTGCTGACCTCATCCTTCCTCATTAATATGATCTATATTGCTGCATACGGAGGAGGCTACTGTCAGGAAATGGTGCACCACGTAACCCTGCTGTGGATCCTCCTCCTGGTTGCGGGACCCACGGCAGCCAGCCCCCCTGCCTTGCCTTCAAGCAGGGGACACCGTGGGCTGTCCCAGGCTGGGGGAGCTGGCTCTGGGTGCCCTTAGAGTCCCCTCACACACATGGATCTTTCTGGGGCACCTCCAGGCAGGTCCTCCCCTGAACTGGGGTCCAGGCTACAGCTGTATAAAGAAGAGGGAAACCAGCTCCTGAAGGTCTTGGTTGGTTTTATCTGAACCTTGCAGGTACTAAAAACATCCCCAGGCTCTCCCAGCCCAGGGTCAGCATCTTACAAAGTTCACTTAATGTTTAGGGTGGAGAGGCACTCTAGATGTCCTTCAAACGCTTGGTTTCCTTCTCTGGGGTGCCTCCAGCAACCCCTCTCATGCTCCTAGTCCCCAGGTGAGGCCAAGAGGTCCAGCGTCCCCAGCCAGCCATCCCCACCGCTCACTGCCGCAGTGACTAGGGATGTTGGTGGTGTGTGGCCATCCCCTCCCCGTGAGACCCCAGGCTCCCAGGGGGAGACATGGGGCTGAGTCTGGCAAGTGCGAGTGGGCAGCAGACAGGCAGCGGGCAGTGGGCAGGCAACGAGCAGCGGGCAGGCAGTGGGCAGCGGGCCGGCTGGGCGTGCGGTGCAGGAAGCACCTGCTCCTGAAGTGACGGCTCTCTTATCTGACCCCGGTCACATCAGGTGGCTTCCTTGTTTGCCTTGGCAGCGGGCCCCTGCGGCCCCCTCCGGCTGCCACTGATGAGCTGCTCCTCCGCTCCTTTTTTTTTCCCTCCTGAGCGTGTCCATTGATCTGAAGAGAAAACTGCCCGGAGAAAACCTTCCCAGTGCATGGCTCCAGCCCCCGCTTCCCCCAACTGGGGCAAAGGTGGGGAGCAGGGATGAGGGGCAAGGGGTGCACCCCACTCCATCCCACGGTAAAGCTGGCCAGTTGCTTGGCCACCATCACGCACCGCGAGTCCCTCTCCCCCATGAAAGAGTTGGTGCATAAGGAGCCCTGTGCAGCGGCAGGGGACGGTGGGCGGATGGTGGCCCCCGTTGTGGGCAATGGGAGTGTGGCACAGCCTTCCCCAGACTGAAGGCTGCTATGCGGGGCCATGGCCACCCCAAGCCAGAGTGCCAGGGCTTTAAAAAAATAAATCAACGCTTGCGGTTCCTCTTCCTTCCCCACTCTGTCCCTCCCACGGTCTGGATGATTTACTGAGCAACGGCTGGTCCCGGCCGCGGGGCGGCTATGCCGGGGGCCTCCCTCGGGCAGCACCGGGGGAGAGCCCACCTGGCCGCGCCAAGGTCATTGTGGGAGCCAGGAGCTTTCAGGAGCAATTCCCCGCATCTCCTTCCAGCTCTGCCTCAGGGGCAAATTGGGAGGCTGAGAGGGGCGCAGGCGCTCATGCTGATCTGCATTTCAGCCACAGAAGTTGGCCTGACTCCAAGACAGTGCCTTTTCGGTTTGACATCCACCTCTTAAATAATCTTCAAAATAAATTTAACTGGTGGGTTAGATACTGGCACATTGAAATGTAGTGCTACTGCCGTATGAAGATAAAAACAGACGCAGAACACACACATATTTTAAACTGTACCCTGGTCAATAGTCCCCTGTAAGTTGTAGATGTACGATAGAAATTGTTTGGCTTTGGATTTTATGAGACACGCAAGGAACAGTGTTGCAACATATTTTCCTTTTCCTTTCTTTTTCTTNTCTTAGACTCTCTTGATAAGGAGAAATCATTTCTCCAGGCACAAAATTTGCAATGAGAAAAACCCACAGAAGAAACTTTTCATACTTAACATACTATGGAAAGAGGAACAATAAGATAATAATGGGGCTGAATATTCATTATGCTAATCAAATGTTAATAAACTGTGGGATACTATGCAGCTCAGTTTGGCTCCCCATTTCCATCTTCCTTCCTTTCTTGCCTGCTTGCTTCGCTCCTCCTTTCTTCTTTTCCACTTCTTCCCTTCTCCTTCTGCCATAGGAGCAGAGCTTGGGGAAGCCATCTTGACCATGACAACAAACATTCAGATTGAAAGCGTTATTTGTTTAAAACAGTCCTGCAAATAGTAAACACTGTCAAACAGATGTGCAACATCTGTGTAGTTCAGGCAGTTGGTGAATATTTCTACTTGGACCCCGGGGAAGCCTCAGATCTAGAAATAGACAATAGCCGATAATCAGAGAAGCCCCAAGCAGATATGTGCAACTATGCCATGTTCAAGACATCAATAATTAAAAGTGAAGGCTACCTTATGCAACTGTCACCTTAAAACAGAATAATAGTTATGTTTGGGCATCAGACATCCTCATAGTTATGTGGACAGTATTTTCATTTCACTGCATTAATTATGTAAGCAAACAAAAAAACAAACCACGGGCTAACATGCTCATGATCAGTAAGAGCAAAGGCTTGGGTATAATATCGGTAACCAGAGATGCACGAACATCATGTGTCTCCAGTTTCAGATAATCACCTGGTGTCAAATCCTTTGTGCTGGGGGTGTGCCGCAGAGCAAGGGATGGGAGACTAAACCACCGTGCAATGCTGAAATACAACCCGGCAGGTGACCCTCTCTCTCTCCAGCAAGACCCGGCCTTAGATATACCACCATGCCTGCTACACCAGCAGGCTCCCTCTTTGCCTCCTGGGTGAGCAACCTGGTGAGTAGTCAGCCGAGCAGTGGTGCTCTGAACCAGGTCTGTTGTGTCTGAGCACATCTGGGACACCTCCTTCATCAGCAGCCTGATGGCCAGGGGTGCTGCGTGCCCCTGCTCCCTGGGCTGGGGCATCCTCACATTGGGGCCAAGCAGCCCAAGTCCCCTTTGCTCTGCTGAGGCAGTATTTAGGTGGGCGGCAGCATTCGTCTCGTTCTCTTTGGGCAAAGAAGAGACCACCCGAGGAACGGCGCTGACAGTTTTATGTGTCTTGGAGGTGCCCATACTGTGCTGCAACTCCTCGGCCCCCAGTGCTGGAGGCTCAGGGTCTGTCCCCAGCACGGTCATGGGAGGCTTGGTCTTTCTCTGCCCACTGAGCTCTGGGTGGCCGGTGGCAGGGCCAGAGCTGCCCTGACCTGGGCTTTCATTGCACGGCACGTTGTGGGAGTCACTCAGCCACTGCCCTGTGGGAGGTGAATATTAACCTTGCTAAGTATAGCTGGAGAGGCTGCAGGGTCACTGCAGCAGCGAGCCCCGCAGGGTCACTCAGGGCAGGCCAGAGGGAAGGTCGAGTTGGGAAGAGGTGGGCTGTGCTGGTGGCCCCGGTGAAGGCACATGCCTTCTGCCAGCCCAGAAAAGAGAGAGAACAGTGCTACAGCTCGCCCTGGGTGTTTGTGCGACCGCTGGCGCCAAGGGGCCATGCCCAGCCCTCTTGCTTCTGTCCCAGCAATCCAGAAGAGGCGGTAGGTGTGAAAGGCAGCTGCAAAACCAACCCTGAGGGCAAACCTGAAGGATCCCATCCCCCTGGCTTGATCTGCAGCTGCACTCAAAGCAGCCGTGCTCCCTCTGAGCCCCAAACCCTGAGCATCCCTCTCTGGGGAGACAGAAACACCAGCTCCTATGGGCCTGCTGCCTCTGTAGCCCTTTTTTCTTCTCTGCCATCACACACGTGACGGATCCTCAGTCTGCCTCTTTGGAAAGGGCAGTGGGGCACAGACACCCAGACTCACGGCAGCGCTGCTCCAGACCACCACAAAGACCTGCTCGCTGTGCCGTGCCCACCATCGCTTCCCACACAGCCGCAGGGGACTTTCATCAGGCCAGCTGAAACCAGCAAAGTTGTGCTTTCCTGATCTTGGGTGGTTGCGCTATGCTGTGAGACCAGGAACTCTCCCGGGAAAAGGTGCCTTTGTACTTCGCTAGCAGCGTGCTGGGGAAGCTGCCCTGCTGGGTGGGCGGTCAGCAGACTGTGAAATAGCCACGATTTTAAAGTTTGTGGCTCAGTTCGAGGTTGTGAGTAGGTGCTGATCAGGGGATGGGAAGGGGCTGCAGTCTCCTTTGTACTGAGGGACTCGCACAAGGCCTGGCCTTTGTCAAACTGACCCCAAATGAATATTTGCCATTACTTTCAGCCTTGGACACACAGCTAAGCTGATGCGTCTGATCTTGCCTTAATTTGCCACTGGTATTAACTTTCTTGGCTGTATTTGCTCTTCTCCCCCACTCTATAAAATCCACTTCACTGCCCCTTCTCCCCCTTTCCACCAGCTTCTGTTTGGGATCTGCTGGCTTTTTCATGTGGCTCATGCTGTGCCCTCACCCCCGTGACAGAGGAAAAAAAAAAAAAAAACAAGGAAAGAAAGAGAAAATAAGACGACCTCACAGGAAGATGTTTCCAAAATCCAAGCAAACATCTCTTGTCATGCAGCTCCACTGCTCATGGACTCATTTTGGGAAGAAACCAGCCCTGTCAGCTCTACACATCTTCCAAATGTGTAGGAGTCCACGTGGATGTGTGCCAGGCAGGGCATCCTTAGGCATATATGAAAGCTGCTGCCCTCAGGATGTCTCCCAGCCCGCCGGCTCTGAGAGACAGAGATGCTCCTGCCTCCCTTGATGCAGCTTCCAACCAGGATGCATATTTTAAATGTCCAGGGGTTTGCTTGGGAACCAACGCCAGCCCTGCTGAGTGTCTGGCAATGCTCTCTGTGCTGCATTGCCTCCATTTTTGCCAGTCTCTGAGGGGCTGCCTGTGGAGGGGAGAGCTGGGACTCCGGTGCTCCCTGTATGACGGTGTTAGCTGGCTGCTCTGCAGTGGAACTGTTTATCCAAGTTGCTTGTCTAAATAGAGGAGATACCTGGATACCAGGGTCTGAAGGAGTGGAGTGCTGGTGGGAAGCTGGGTGTGAGTCTGTGGCTGCTGCTGGGGAGGGCTTCAGTCTTCTTTCTTTGGCCAGGCATCCATGTTGGTTTTAGCAGAGCTGGGGTGCTGGTGACACTGGGTGCAGAGTTCAGGACATCACCAGAAAATGAATTTCTGAACTCATTCGTGTTGAAATAGCAAAGGCAATTCCCTCTTGGCATGCCACACTCCACCCACTCAGCTGCGCTTGCTGAGGCTGCGGGGCTCTGCTTATTCCAACCCCTCCCTGGAGTCCCAGCTCTCCCCATCTGACTACAAGGAATATGGTGTGTTTCAAGGAACTTTGCAGAGGAAAGAGCTGCCCCACCAGTGCAGGCTGCTTTCTGCCGGACCTTGCTGTTAGCAAACATGGAGCTCAGCCTGGTTGCCCTGCCTCTCCTGCCAGCGGAAGGATGCATTTTGAGGGCTGCTAAAGAGCCTGCTGGCTGTGACTGCAAGGGGAGGGCTCCAAGGGTGGGACTGAGTGGGATCCTCCTTCCCATGGCTTTCCTGCTGTCAGGAAAAGGGAGCAGGAGGCACCAGGCTTCTTCGCTCGCTGGGGCTGGAGACATCTTCCTTCCTCAGCCCTTTGCAGGACACAGGAGCAGAGGAGAAGCTCAGCATGTCCTGATGCTCTTACGACACTGATCAGGTGCTCCCCCCAGGGAATATCTCCACAGCAGGAGGAAGGGGATGCAGCCGTGGCAGTTCCCTGCCCCAGCTAATGTCACATCCCTGGGGAAGCAGACAGCTGCACACAGGCCATGTCCACCTTGCCCATTGTAGAGGAGAGCAAAAGCAGGCTGGGAGGGAGGAAGCAGGACTCTGCACACACTGACTGAGTCACGGGGCACTGCTGCTACAGGAGGGCTCTGGGTCGTGAGCAGGACAAGGCTCCATCCCTCCATGAAAGCTGAAAGCAAGCACAGCTACTTGCGAGGAGACAGCTCATGGAGTCCCATCTGCACCAAGTACAGCACAGTATTTCCCTGCAGTACTTCCCCTCCACCAAAAATGCACGTACCCCTCTCTGCCAAGCAGCTCCTGCCCTGTGTGCAACACATCCAGCACAACGTGACTTAGAAAAGCCCACCGGGTCCCCAAGCCCACGCAGCGCTGAGCATGCTGTGACAGAGCCGAGATGCAAGTTCCCTGGCCAGCACGTGGGGTGTCAGATTCCCTCTTGAGGCACGTGGTACTGGTTCTCCATTTCTCATCCTGTCAGTCTTCTCCAGAGGCTTGTTTGTTTTGCCCCTCACCAGAATGTGCTGCTGCATGTTTAGGCTGAGAAAGCAAAACAGTCGACTAAACAGCTGCTGGATTTGGGGAAGGGGAAGGGAGGGAAATGCTTTCAGTTTTGACTTTTAACCACAAAATGCACACTGGATTCTTCCTGACAGAAGTGACAAGAAACAGAGCCATAGATCCTAGCTGGAAGCAGAAGGAGAAAATGACAGAAAAGATACTCCCTGACGTTTGTCTGTCTCTGGTGTTTTCTGGTAATAGCAGCAAGGGAAGGCAATGGATCAGGCAGAGGTAGGTGCTGCTGCCCTCCACTCAGCTGAGCAGAAGAGGGCCACAACTATATCCACACGCTGAGCTGAGCAGTAGGCTCAAAAGTGGACTGAAGCATACTGCATCCCTTAGGCCTCCTGCTTTTCATCCATCTTCTTGGCCGTTGCTCAAAGTGTCCATACTGTGCCTTGGAAGATCTGAGCTTTTCACTGCAAGACCAGGTTGGTGGAAAGCCAACAGGAGAGAGCTCAGCATTAGGTCTGATGTTTCCAAACCCTACTACTGCTCAAGAAGGGCACTACCTTGACAGTTCCAACGCTATCCAGAATACCCAGTATATGCCTGAATCTCCTGGTCGGGGAGGTGCCCACCTAGCACGTAGACTCGTTCTTTGCCAGAAGAAGAAGGACCCACCCCACCTTCTTATTGATTCAGGACCCACCTTTCTGCTTACTGAGAGTTTGACACACTTTTTACTTTTTCCTCGATCTGGAAAGTCATGTGCCATTTGAAGGCAGATGGACCACGTCGTGCCTGAGTAGGGATGGAGCAAACTGTAGCTCTGCAGGGGTGCTGACTTAGTGTAGTGCTTTGAGAGGGGTCTGTGTAGATGAAGCTGTAGATGAAGCTTTGCATCTGAATGCCCCAGAGATGCCCCCCCTGTCTCCATGGCAGTCAAGGCTTGTGGAAAGCACCAAGCCGCTTACCCAGTGAGGTAAGATGAGCTCTGAAAGACACAGAGTTTGCATGGATATGAATGTGCTCATGGACTTTCTTTCAAGAGAGGACCAATACTTTGTTAGCAGGCGAAAAGGCCTACTTCTGGGCAACATGTCCTTGACTGTCTTAGAGAAGGTAGCGCTGCTCAGTAGGAAATGCTCTTTTGGATCCATTTGGTCTATAAACAGAAACAAGGAAGGAAGAAAGGAAGGAAGGAAGGAAAGAGAGAAGAGAGGGACATGGTGGATGTGTCATTAACAAAGCTACCCCTTAGAGCGTGTATTTCTTTTCCAACTTAGGGTGAGAGCTGCCTTGCAGACATGGGGCTATGCTTATGTACGGCACAGCTCCACCAAGTCAGTGTAATTTCAGTGTGGACGAGTCAGGCTCCCCATGGCTCATTCCCAGTCAATATTCAGAGGTTCTCCTTACTCACTCATGGCCTACAGTCCCCAGCAGCAGCATGGGGTGGCTTGTTGTCCCCACAGCTAACAGAGGGGCCATGCCCAGGCTACACACTCCAAGGATGCAGAAGACCCTTGTTGTGCATCAGTTTGGCCAGTGAGGAGGAAAGGGAACCTGCCCAGGCCTCAGGTGCTCTGCAACTGCCCAGCAATAGGAGGGGTTATTCTGCAACAGGAGGGGGCAGAGGGACCGCAGTTTTGTCAGACCTCGGGAGTGCGAAAAGGCATGGATCCTTGTGCCCTCTGTTCCCTCACACAGCAGTGCAGCAATCAGGTGTAGTGAAGCCACACGTAGCCCCGTCCCACAGAGGACCATTTCCCATTGTCCCACTATTTTTTTTTCCGCCACTGTAAATTTTATTACCTCAAAGGTATGGAATTAGGAAATGAAAGATGTGGAAAAATTCCTCGGACCAAAGCACTCATTTCCACCTTGCCCTGGATTTCCTTCTCGATTAGTTCCAGCAGTGTCCTTGGTTCAAGCCTTGGAGTCATTAAAGTCCTTTTGAAGCTCTAGTGCCCCACGCTAGTTCTCATTGCTCAGCAGAATGATACATCAGGAATAACAAAGTCCACTTTGATCAACTACTTCCATCCTTTACAGCTGCTTCTGCAGGAGTGATTAATCCCAGCCCTTCCTCTGCTAATAATAAGTGCAGAGAATCAGCTACATCCTTTGTTGTTGTTATTTTCTCTTTTCATGTCCCTTTTTGGGGAGAGCTGTGGAAGGGACTCGGTGACTTTGGTCCAGTTTCTGCCAGACGGGTGGCTGTGGCCATGACGGTGGTGGAGAGCATGGATTTGGGTGGACCAACCTCTCCCCCAGTTGAGGCCATGGGTTTCCTGAGTGCTGAGCTCCCCGTGCACCTGTTCTGGAAAGCTTCGCAGCACCACTTGTGCCTGAAATCCTACCTACGTGCAGGAGATTAGCATTTCCTATTGGCAGGGAGCCTTTGGGAGAGGCAGGGCCATTCAATAGGAAACACTAGGCACAGGGACTTTGCTGGGAATTAGGCCATTTTTGAGTAAACCCCGCAGTCCCCTGGGCTGCTGATCTGGCACCTTGCTCCTCCATGAACTTCTCCTTACAAATAAAAATCATTCCAGGCCTTCGGTTTCTGTTTTAAGCTGACACTGAGCCGGAATTGCTCTTGATTTGCACTGATCTAATTGAGAGAAAGAGGAAGCACACTGTTTATTTAATGACAAATGCCAGCTAAAGAAGAGGAGGTTGAATTATCAGTGACCACCAACTTTTACAGATAAGATTTCAGCATCTAGACTCACAGTCCGCTATGTTTCGAGAACTGCAGAGATAAAAGCCTTGGACATGGGAAACACCCGTGTAGGAGAGCATTTCACAGCAGAAACAGAGCTGCAAATGCCTTGTACCACCTCCTGGTAGTGGCTGACGCAGGCTGGGTTATGCATTATGCATGCTGCATAGGAGGAGAGGACATTGTACCTTTAAACCTGACCCGTCTCTTTGCTGAAACGATTGGTACCTGAGGTGTGTCCTGGGTGTACACACCTCCAGTTACTGCTTCCCAGGTCCGCTTGTGCGATAATGGGATATCAAGCTCCATGCAGATTGGCCTCGGTATGGTGAGGGAAGGATTGGGCATGGCTAGCAATGGGAAAGTGAAAGAGGGAGATGTGGTCTGTGCCACTGGTTTCTGCCCCAGGCACAGGGCTGGCAGCCACTGAAAGCTGTTATGACATGAAAGATGCAACGGGGGGAGCAAAGTCCAAGTGCTGGAGGGAGCTGGTTTGTGTTTTCTGTGAGATGTTGTTTGGGGAAATGCCAGCTTGGCCAGGGGCAGTCTGCAGCATCAGGCTGATGCTCCCCAGGCTTTTGAGCCTCTGGCTGTCAGCCTAGCTGCTCAGTTCTGGGGTGGAACATTGCATACTGAGGAAGAAAGAGCATTATGGCCAAGCACCTTTGATAAATGGTGCTCAGCTACTCCCCTAATTTCCCTTAACACCTCTTGGGTGTTACAGTGCTGGGTGGTATCATTTGTCTTTGATGTTGGGACCTTAGGCTTGATGTTTGGCACAAGCAAGACACCATTGCTGTAGTAAGAAGCAACACTGGTACCCAAATGTCTTGTCCAGCATGTCGTGTGTGTAGCACATAGATGCTAAATCAAAAAACCCTGTAGTCAGAGGCAAGCAGTGAGAGCACTGCACTAACGTACCCCTCCTTAAATCCACCTAGGACTGTCTGTTCCTCCAAAGAGCTCCCTCAGGCATTCTGTGCGTTACTCCATAAACACCTGGAGTCCTGAGGAGCCATGCTTAGCTCTGTCCCATCAGTATAAATTCAGAACAACTCTTGCTGCACTGCAGATAATCATCTGTTGCATAGTCCACTTCAGCAGATAGTCATTGCACTGCACAGGTGCTAATAAGGGCAGAATTTACCCTAGAATGAATTTATGTGCTTTTTTTAATCTTTGGTGGGGTTAAGTATGTAAATATGTGAATGAAATCTCAGTGAGTAACCTTTCTGCTTTGTTTTTTAAGGCTTTTTGGCACTTTTCAAAATCTCCAAATCCCAAGGTCTCAGACTCTTCTGCAGCTCTGCTGACAGAAGCAAGTTAAAGTCCCTGCACTTCTGACAAGTGTAATCCAGCACAGCCCCATGGACTTTGCTGATTTTAAGACGCCTGAAGATACAGCCCAACCACACAAGGCATTTTGGGAAGTGCGCTGACAAACTAGACAGGATTTAATCAGGACGCCTAAGCTGAAGAAAATAATTTGCTGTTTCAATCTGAATGCAGCAGATATGCTTTGCTTTCTAATGCCATTAGGTTGCTGGAAAATGGCTTCAAATTCTGAGAAATCAGCAGAACTATGTAAGAAATGTGTAGTTCTTCCCACTAAACTCATCTAGCCATAAACTGGTCTAGAGATAAACAGATAAAAAGAAACTGGCCTGACAAAACAGGCTGAAATTTCCAACTGCTTTGGAAGAGCAGCCTAGGCATCCTTGGCAAGGCTCATGGCCCGGAGATCACCCATGCCTCTTGCAGGGCTGGAGGTGGCTGGGCAGAGTGGGTAAGGAAGAGGCCACCAACAGCCCTGAGAAGCGGCTGGAGGAAGAAACCACTGTCATGGCATGGGTCAGAGCTATTTCACATTCCAGTCACATCTGGATTTCACTTGTCATTTCACCGAAAAGGCATGCTCTAGCAGCAACATGACCAAGGTTTCTCAGGGAGTTCAATTTAGGAAAAATATTTACAGTGCACTTCTGACATCACCAGGCTGTAAAGCCGTGCATGTATGATTCCTGTGTGTGTGCAGGGACATGTGTACCAACAAATATTGTGTTACATTCCTACATCATTATATAGATCGGGCTTGTCAGGCTGGAAGATGGGGACAGAGTGACAAAGTATAATCCGGATTTAGCCCTGGTCATCTTTGAAGCCAAAGGGAAGAGCAGGATTTAGACCTGCTCATCTGATTTGGTCTAGTTTACAGAAAAAGGCTTGGCTGATTTCAAATCGGGGTCCTTGTTGAGCTTCCTTTGTGGTACCGGACATTTGGATCGAGCTCCTGCCCCACTGCTGGCAGCACCCAGGAAACGAAGTTCAAAGCAGTACCAGCTGGGTGGACACATCCTGAGACTCTTATCCATGCCCAGCGGCCACTTGTTTACAGTTGTAGCATTTTCTCCTGAGTTTTTCAGCTGACAAATTGTCCCTGGAGTTGACACTTCACAATTTTGTATCTATCTGCCCTGTGCAGCAGGAGGCTGGATGTATGCAGGCTCATCTCAGAATTGCTGCAGGACTCCTTGTAAGCCTTTTTTGCAGTACACAGTGATGTTTCAGCTCAAGTTCCTCAACTTGCATATGATATCATCAAGGTCAGGAGCCGTGACAGGTAATGTCCCTACCTGGGTGGCATCTGCAGCAGCCCCTGTTGTCTGCCAGGCTACAGACATGCTGAGGAGGGTATGACTGCAACTCTCCTCCCTTTTCATCAAAGCTTTGAAACGGTCATAAAGTCAGACCAGAAAAACAGCAAATATACTCCTCTGGGCTCTGGTCCACCTTGCACGCCTCTCTGCTATGCTGTCATGGATGGCCTGAGCCTTTGGTCCTCTCCAACCCTCCTTGCACTCATCTCCAGGGCTCCAAAGGAGCATCTCTATCTTCCTGATTTGTGCACCATCTTTCCACACATTGTCCTCATAATCTCAGCTCCCCACACTTCCTACCACATACCTTATCCCCTCCTTGTGTTTCTCCCTTGGTCCTGCTCTTACAGGGTCTTGGGCTGGCTGGCCTTTACCATGCGTGTGTGGAGCACAGCAGGGCCATCACGAGAGCTGATGCTTTGCACAGGAGCGAGGGCTGCTGCTGAGCAGTAAGGGCTGTGGTGGGAGTGCTCACCCCAAGCTTAACAGGGGAGACTGCATGCACAGGCACAGCCTGCAACTGTGGCTGCTGCCGCCAACATGCGCCACTTCAGAGCTGTTTGTATATAACTGGCTGATGCAATGCACAACTGAATCAGAGGCTGAATTATCTCTAATTTAGACACTTATTTCCATTGCATTGTGCAACCAAAAAGCGTACTTTCCCAAGTAAAAATAAAAAAAAAAATCAGGTTAACCCACAGCCCATCAGCTGAGAAAGGCAGTTTTCAGGGGGATGACAGAGCAGGAGAGGAGGAGACAGCGTCGTGGCCAAGGATGGAAACACTCACACATCGGTCATTACCTCTTCTGGCCTCAGTTCTGCAAACTCATGCAGATACGTAGCACCAATCACCAGGGATGGTCTCATCGAAGTCAACAAAGTGTTATGTTGTCACTACTATTATTGCCATTTCTTTTAAAAACTGTGGCATCCGTCTCATTTTTTATTACCAAATGCAGGTCAAGTTAATTCTCTGAACTCCGTGGAACAACTGCCCCTCTGAAATCAGTACTGAGAATAGAAAGAGGCTGATGTGTGTTTTTCTATCATGCGCTAACTTGTTCTGCCATCCTGTGAATGAGCTTCTTGTTTTCTTCTCCTTGCTCAGACAGTTCCACCTAAACCAGGACTGGACACAGAAGTAAATCTGGTAGGAGAATACACTTCCTGTTTATAAAAATACCTTTCCTGTGTGGAAGAGCCCTCTTCCTGCACACACTCATCTGCGTACAGCATCCCGGACCTGTTTCTATGCAGACACAGGCAGAGCTGCTGGGGGCGGGGGGTACAGCTATTATGGATATTTCATCAAGCTGAAGTACCAAAAAAAATAACGGATTTGTTGTACCACCTCTGGAAATCAAACACAACCCCAGGCAACCCCAAACTGTGATCAAGATGTCATCCTTTTGAAACGAAGGGTTTTATCTCTTTAGCTTACAGCTAAATCTATCTGTGGATTTCCGGAACCAGTGTCTCATTGCCATGAACTTATTTAGCTAACTTATAGACAGTGTATCCGGCTCTTGTGATTTGATTGTGGCTCATGGCTCACACATTCGCAGCAGCTGAGGATTTGAGCTGTGTAGACGAATTGATAAATTTAGAAAAAAAAAAGTCTCAAAAGGCAGTGAGCTGGGTGTTTCTATTCATATCCCTCACTATGTGTTTTCCTGTAACTTATTCTGAAAGGACCTGACCAAGATCTTCATCATGGCTGGATGGGTTAATCCACTCTCCCCTCAGGTGGCCTCTCCTCTCACACACATCAAGAACTTAATGGTGAAAGGACCAGATCCCTCCTTCTGCCATGACTTCCAACAGCATCCCCAGACCCTGCGAGACTTCAGGGGTCATCAGATGGACTTCTTCTATAACTGGCTTATGAAAGGCCCCAGCCACCATCCCATCTTTCCCCCATAATTTCATCATCTCCCTTCCCCCTTCAAATACTTCCTCTGCTTTGCCTCTTTCCAAGACCTTTGATGCCTGTGCAGCACGCTGTCTGTAATAGCTTCTCACAGGCTCACTTGTTCTGCTTTGCTTTCCTCTTGGATGGGTCCTGCTTGCACTGTTCTGTGTTGGAAGTCAATGTTTGCTGTCACCACCTAGCCAACATGTTCTGCCACCTCATCCCATGTCTGAGCATCAACCAGATCATGCTTCCTCTTGATGCCCACAGCGGATTTCACATTACCTATTCTATGCTTATCTACTGCTTTCTTCTTTGGGCATTTCCATCACAGTCCTAGTCAAGTGCAGGATTATTGTCAAGTGTCATAAGAAACTCCAGTGCATAAGGATGTGTTCATGGAGAAGGGGGTGCTAACACTTGGCTTCCTTAAATATGTCTCTTTTGTCAGTCCCTGCTAACTTTCCAGTCAATGAAACCAAAGTATGGTTTTACAGACTACCCAAGAACATCCCTGTTGTGGGGGTGAGGTATCATATGCACGTTTTTTTTGTCTCTCAGCCTGGGAACTTGTGAGTGAGAGGGTGGGTGCTGCGGAGAGAAACCTGCTCAGTGTGCAGGAGGGCTGCCCCAACCCCTGGGCATCTTGCGAGGAGCTGCAACATCAGGCTGCGCAGGTGAGTATCGGGGTTAGAGAGGAGGCACATCAGAGACGAGCATGGCTGGGGACACTGGGAACTGGAAAGGATCACTGGAAGGCTGATTTGCTTTCTTCTGGAAACTCTGCTCCCTCCACTGGAAGGCAATGCCACCTCTGTCCCTTGCGTTGCACACCATGAGGTCACCTTCCCAGCCTGAATGACGACATGATGATTAATCTGTTATATCTTCCCTCATCACAACAATGTTCTTTTCTGCAAATCCTTGTTGCCATACAGGGCGCTGGCGGCCTCACTTTACCAGCATTTATCGCTTTTACGGCCACACAGGGTTGGGAAGAGATTAGCTGGCTGGAAGGCAAGGTACTCGGCCGAGGAAAGTTCACCTGGCTGGGGCAGTGCCTGCTCTTTGGGTCTTCTCCTGCCCGTGTCACCTCCTATGTGCTGCAGCCCTCACTGGTGTCCCCACTCTCCCCCGAACGCTGCTGTCCTGCGGATGAAGCTGTGTCATGGCAGGTCCCCATGGCTGGGGGCGTCCTGCCCTGTGGTGGCAGGGACACGGGCAGTGGGCAGCTCCCTGGGTCCCACCTGCCTGGTGGGGCAGGTGTGCAGCAGCATGCCCTGCCGCTGCTGCCCGAGCCCCGCCGCGGCTGCCGGGACCCTCCGGTGCTCTTCCGCCCCGCTTGCCCAGATTTCCTTCGCGGGGAAAACAGGATACAAGTGGAGGGGGAGGGGAGCGGAGCATGCCTCCGGCTCATCCTGACACGGAGATGACAAACACAAACATGCCCGGCCGCACGAGTAGCACCCCCGGGTCCCACGGTGTATGTACATGCTCATCCACTGAGCCTGGGCAGAAGGCTGGGAGACCGTGCTCCTAAATTGGGCACCTGAGTTATAGAATCATAGAATCATAGAATCATAGAATGGTTCGGGTTGGAAGGGACCTTAAAGATCAACTAGTTCCAACCCCCCTGCCATGGGCAGGGACACCTCCCACTAGACCAGGTTGCTCAAAGCCTCATCCAGCCTGGCCTTTAACATCTCCAGGGATGGGGCATCCACAACTTCCCTGAGCAGCCTGTTCCAGTGTCTCACCACCCTCACAGTAAAGAATTTCTTCCTGATATCTAATCTAAATCTACCCTTTTTCAGTTTAAAACCATTAGCCCTCATCCTATCGCTCCACTCTGTTATAGAGTCCCTCCTCATCTTTCCTGTAGGCCCCCTTTAGGTACTGGAAGGCTGCTATAAGGTCTCCCCAGAGCCTTCTCTTCTCCAGGCTGAAAGGTTATGGCTTGAGGCTGGCCGTACAAACATCCCCTTTCCTCTTCTATTCCCACTCCCCAGTTTTGAATAATTGGCTCCCCAGTCTGAGTAGATGACAATTTGAAGGCTGCTCGCCATCAGTTTGCCAAGAAACATCACAGTGTTCACTGGACTCAGGAACAGAGCCGGCATCCAGACAGAGTCCGACTCATTCCCATGCCTAAAGAGACCAAGCAAGCTGGCTTGAGGGAGGCAGGGGCTGGCCAGTTCTCCTGCTAGATGACATCTGTCAAGTTCCTGTCATGCCCGAGTCTGTTGACGATGCCCAGGGAATAAACCAAGCATTACTTGGTTATTTGTGCAAAGATCAGAGGAGTAAGGAACCAGTTTGACTGTGTTTTGGCTATTGAAGTCAGCAGATCTGACTGAATGCACACGGAGATCAGACTGGGCCAAGACTTATTTATTCAGAAGCACTTTCCAGAGAGTGACTGCACTTTAACACCATTCCTGTAAAAAAGGAAGGAAAAAAAAATGGCCTGAACATTTGAAGGAAAAACACTTGTTTCCTGTAAGGAGGTTCAGCCAGTGGGAATTGTACCTCTGCTGCCTGCATCTCACCAGTGTACTTTAGCCTCAGGTATGACTGTCAATGGGGAAAGGCAGGAGCCACATCATCCTCCGAAAGGCAGCACAAACATTTTCTGGTGACCGTGGGGCTGGTGACCTTTGTGCTCATCATCATGAAATCAGCTGATGTTATGCTGAGCCTTCTAAGATGCACTCCCATCCTAACCTTTGCTTTGGGTTTGTGACCTTTGTTTCTGCTGGTGCCACCCAAACCTTTCTGATCCCGCCTAGACTCCTGCTCAGTCCTTCCCAGAGACCTGCCACCGAGTTTGCTTGCTGTTTGTTCAAAATGCCCACAGCAACTTCTCTGAACCACACTGGTTCGAAAATAAGCTGGAAATATCACAAGCTCTTTGCAGGATGTCTGATACTTCCTATTCCTGGTTAGGCTGAAAATATTAAAGCAGCTCCCCTTCACATAATTCTGCTCCCCTGCCTTCGGCTCAAAGAGCAAGAAGGACACTGAATGATGTGGGTAAACTGAAGCAAGCACTGAGATAAGAAAATCTAAATTTGAGGTAAAGATGTGTTTTATTTAGTTGGAGAAAGCAAGGTCTAGGCATGAAAACACAGCCGGGACCAGGGCTTTTGCTTTTGCAGCCAAAGCCTTAAGCTCTGGTTCGTCTGCGATGCAAAGTGGCTGCAAAAGCAATGCCAATGTTTTACAGCTGCTTGTCCTCATCCGAGTAATGCAAAATAGTCAGGGCTTGAAAGTCAACCTGCCCTTTGTGTCCCGGCCAGCCCCCATCCTTATGTATACACCATACACTAGCCCTTGAGCTCTGTCTGGTTGAGGAGTGGTTCACTCGCAGCTCCTTTGCTGGGGACACATCACAGCGCTGGGCTGGAAATCAGCGCAACCCTGTGTCTGAAACAAGGCAACCAATGTGTTACCACAGCCGAGGCAGTAAGAGAGTGGTGGGACTTGCGGAGGTCCTGCCAGCCCCTCCATACGAGCCAGTCCCAGGCTCCTGCTCTCTGAGACCTTGTGGCTCCCAGGCTCCCAAGCAGTGGCAGCACAGTGGTTTGGGGATGCATCTTGCAGGGACAGCCATTCTGGCCTCTGTGACACAGCTGCTGCAGGTGGCAACCTTCTAGACCTGGACAAGTCACTCATATTTCCTACTGTTTCTCAGTTGCCCTGTTGATAAAAGAAGAAAATTTACCATCCACCTTCCCCTCCACCTCCTAGCCCCCAGCCAGGAGGATTTCCCTGAGGAGCTAGCAGAAAGAAAGTGCAATGTACTGTGGAGAGACTATACCAGCATCGTGGTGGGCTCAGTGGAGCTAGGTGGGACAGGAAACAGGTTGGGAAGGAAGAATATTCCTAGGGTCTGGAAAATGCTCCTTACACCATAACAGAAAAATTTCCTTAGCTCAGTGATCTGGGAAAGGAGCCCCACTTTTGCAATGACTTCTGTGACTCCTCCAATAAAAACATTGTGTTACTGAGGCATCACATGCCCCGCGGGCCCTGGTATCCTACACGCAAAGCCTTTGGTCTCTCTGCTCTGTGAATAAACAAGAAAGACAGCGGTGGGGAGAAGGGAAGTATTACCTCCCTTCCTCTTTATTTTGGGACACACAGACCGAATGGTGATGGAGCTGGGAAAGGCTCTTAGCAATCCTGACGCCTGGTCTCCTCCGTCAGACAGAGATGACTCCAGCAAAACAGGTCACTGCAAAGTGCTTTCAGCTTGTGATCTGAGGTGCATCCTTTATTCTGTCTGTAGCAATGGGGCAGGAAAACTTCTCTCCCCAAAGCTATCTTCTCTTCTGTTCATAATTTTGGGGCAGCTGGTGAGTCCCCCTCCACTCACAGAGACCTGGGCTGTACTTTGCTCCTGGAAAGAGTGTGGAGGGCTGAGCTGGCCCTGGGCACAAGCATCTGAAAGACTGCCCACATCTGGGGCCAAAGCAGGGGGAAAGAGTCAAGAAATTTAGAAAAGACATTTTAAAGCTTACCTCTAACTGTTACTTGGGGCCCCTGCCGAGAGGACAACCCAAAATACGTCCCTTTTCATTTTGAGGAAAATTCTGGGAGAAACTGAAAAAAAGGGGCTTTTTTCTTGGATTATCCTGAGAAGCACAGGCAGCTATTTGACAGCGTGGAGATAGGTAATGTTGTAGCATAGGCAGCCAGCCTCTCCTGCCACAGCCATGGAAAGAAATACAAACACATTGATCCTATAAGTAAAGAGTTGATCCTTGCTTGCATTATGCTAGTTACGAGCAATCAGGATAGATGCCACACAAAGGCTGCGTTATGGTTGAGAAAAAATGCCGGAAGGGCATCTCCTGTCTTTTCACATGCAAGGGATTATATCAAAATTCCTGGCCACATTGCCACACTGAGACCATCCCCCAGCTGCTTTTGGGAAGTGGGACCATCTGAAAAACCGCGGGCAGAAACATCTGGGAAGTAAACTGGCCTGTCCAAAGTTTACATTTCAGTTCAGCCCAATCCACTCAGATAAAATGAGAGCTGCCTCGTGTTCTTAACCCCAGGGGCACTTGGAATCAGAGATTTGTGTCAGATCCAAATAAAATAAAAAACAATCCCAAAATGCAGCCTAACATGCAAATTAAACCAGAATAGAAACCATTTGTTTAAAAGAATAATCACATAAACAAAGGACAAAAAAAGGCAGAAAAATCACGTAGTTGCTTAAGGAACCGTAAGAGGTTCCCCATCATTTCCTGTATCTAAAAAACTGAGGTGGTTTTCACTGTGTGAGGCAGAGGGGGCTCTGTGCTGGCCCAGCTCATACATGCCACCCTTGGCTCAGCTGTCACATCTCTTCCTGTTGCTGGGCCTTAATGACGCCCTTTCCAAGAGACTGAATGAGCAAGACAGCAGTCTTTGAACCCTAAGTCCCTCAGTGTGAGAAGTGAGATAACAGTTGGAGAAGCTTCACCTAACCAAAATCAACCCTAGGGCGTGTGTCAGTATAATATAGTATGGGCTGGGGGCTGCTGTGGCTTGCACAAGGCTGCCTATAGGTATGGCTGCAACGAGGTTGCGGCCATGAGGGCAACGGCTCTGCTTGGGCTAGTGGTATGAGCGTGGGTATCCAGAGCAAGCAAGCTGCAACAGCGTGGAGCTTGGCGTGGCCTGAAAAAGTTGGATCAAAAGCTGGAAAAGCCCATATTCCTGTTGCTCCAGCTAGTCTGCTACCACTGGCCAAGCCAGGCACCACTGGGGTTGCTCCAGCGTGCAACCACTCCTAGACACCTGTCTTGCCATGGGGTCATAGTACCAGGGGGGTTCATCCCACACACCTCCATCTCCCAGCTATGCATTGCGCCCACTGCTGACTGTGAGTGTTATCCTAGAGCCTGGGTTATCTGAGGACCTATTCGAAGGATCAATACTTTGAAAAGTGCACATTTACGCATGTGAAAATCCAGGACTTGTTCTCTAACGCTAACTCCACCCAGATGAAACTCATCAGTGTCACTCCTGACCGATGTCAGGCTAAGTAAAAGCAGACATGAGCCCTCAGTTTCTACATGCTTAGAAGAATTTCTGTTTTCCTTCACAGAGGGAATGTTTGAATGAATTGTTACACTTGCGTAACATGATGCTGAAGTGCATTTTGTCCACTGTATAATTTCTAGATGAAAAAGCAAGGTTAGAGTGAAATTACACAATATAAGAGCAAAGAGAAAATGTAAGAGAGAACTGCAGAAAATACCCTTACAACACATTATAAATCCCAAAATTTTGAAGTTAAAAAAACATAAAAGAACTCCAAATGCACCCTTAGGACATGTATACACCCTTAATGCTGCCCCAAAATATTGCCTGAACAGGGAATAGTGTGAAGGAAGTGAACAAATAAAAATTATGTCTAGGGCTTCTCCTGAAAAATGAATTTCAGGTAGGTATGAATCACAAACGCTCCGATGCCATTATTCTAACTACAGCTGTTCATAGAGCCAGTGGATGCAGTGGGATAATCAAGGTGTTGGCAAACGTGATCACCTCTCCTTGCACTAGTAATGTGCTCCTGAGTCCGTCCGTCCGTCCATCCATCCATCCATCCATCCACTGCCCATGCAGCAGGTGCTGTGCCACTGCCCTCCATGGGCCACAGCGCAGGCCTGGAGGAGGATCCAGAGGCATGGACCCTTGCAACTGTTCCTTGGTTTACATTCCCCGGCTCCCTTTCTCCCCAAGAAGTCAGAAGATGCTGCTGCACTTCCCCATAGCCATGGATATGAGGGACGGAGAGAGGAAAGACTGCCCTTCTGAGGCCCTGCAGTCAGCTTGGCTTGCATCAACCATTCCTATTTGCCTACGCACCCCCAGGCAGGCGTATGCAAAGGACCGGTCTGCTTTGGCTGTGTACTTGAGACACATCCTGCACATTGCTTTCCCAGCTGGGCCCATCCCATCCCAGCCGGTGACTCAACTGTGAGAGAGATGGAAGTGTCGCAAAGCCCGTCATCCTGAGTCATTAGCTATTATTGTCGTGCGCAGGTGGACAATGCCGGCGAGAGGAATTTCTCCAGTGTTGCCAGAAAAAGCAGCATCGCCATCTCCACATCACCACTGTAAAAATAGACCCTTCTCTTTGGGGATTGCTACTTCAGATTGACTTCTGGAAGCTTGTGGCCTCCTGAAAGAGATGGGATTAGCATGTCTCCATATAAAGAAAGCTCAGGGAACATGTGCTGGGACTAGACCTTGTGGAAAGGTATGTTTGAGGGTTCTGCCTGGGTTCTGGTTCACTTGCCTTACACCAAGACCTACAAAGTGTGTACATCTGGATGCTGTATGGGATACGTGTGCTGTCCACAGAGCAGATCTGGAGTATCAGGTTATACATGGCTTCAGCAAAGTTGCCTTTGCCAAACTGAAAACTTCCTGATTTATCTGCTTTGATCTCTTTGGCAGAAGAGCATTTCAGCGGATAAAGTTTTGCAAGAAAGCACTGACTACACTGGTTTCTGATGACATCCCACACGTTTTCATTTTGGGAGGGATCCTGTTCTATCTTCTCCAAACAGCTGAGTCAGAAGTGCCCAGAGGATTTTTGTCAGGAGGGAACGAACAGGGTCATTTCTCCCACAATGGCTGGGGACTTCCAGACAAACCTACTCTTCCCAGGTGTTTTCATCCTCTTGCAGGTATTGAGAGGAACCATTCTGCGGCAGCAGTGCAAACTTCCCAGTGCAGACTTCCCAGCAGTGCAAAAAGCGAAGAGGGGAAGCAGAGAGGAGCAGAGTCCTGCCCTGGGTCCGAGGGCCTCGCACCTGGCATTGGCCAGCTTCCCCGAGGGCAGGCGGCCTCTCTGCCAGGCTGGCATGGAGAAGCATCCCCATCCACCGGCTGCCTAAATTAGTCCCAGAAGTACACTCCCTAAGGAGGTGCTAGGGAATCCCGGGCTCCATTTCCTAGGGAAAGGTTTAAATCTGAAGAAGGTTTTGGCTGTGGGCTGCTCGCAGGTTCCTACCGTTTCCTGAGGAAATGAAGGCTAATGGCATCACTCAGCCACGTTTGGTCCCTTACTTCCTCAGCACCAGGACACCTGGTGCCTCCGGCTGTGCCCACAGCCCCGAGAAACACCCCCAGGACCCACCGCCCCGCGGGCACCGCTGCTCCGCCGGGGGCTGCGGCCCCGCAAAGCCGCCGGCAGCCGCGGCGCACCGGAGCCGCTGCCCCCTCGCAGCCTGCAGCGGCTTCGGTGAGAAGAGGCAGCCCGGGCGAGAAGATGCTGGGGCAGCGGGGGCAGGGGCATCTCGCCCGCCGACCCCCCAAACTCCGCCGCCGGCCCTCGGTACCCCCCTAGCGGCCGCCCGTCCGCCGTCGGGCCGGCGGAGCCGGGGCTGCCTCCGAGCCAGGCGTCCCACGGCGGCCCCGGCTGCACATGTATGTGCACCTGCCCTCCCTCCTGCTCCGAGCTTCCAAGCACCAAGACACCCTCACCTGTGGGGCTGGAGGGGTCTTCTGGCTCATTGGTGAATGGCATCGCCACCGAGAAAAGAAAATTTCAGGAGACGTTTTCCAGCCTAAAACTATATGGGTGACTAAAAATGAGAAATAGTTTTTTGTTGGCGGTGTTTTCTTCTGTTTTCTCAAAAGGAGTCAGGAATTTTTAGTCGGAGCTGAAGTGCTTTTTGACAAACCCTGGTGAAATTCCTGCCCGTGTTGAAAAACCTTTGGAAATCTCAGATGTTGCTTCCAGGGTACGGATATCATGTTGGGTAAAGCCAGTCCAGACCTGGCTATAGGTGGCCAGGGCAAAGCAAAGCAGAGGAAGGTGGATTATAACTTGTGACGATGAAGACAAGACTTTGGATCAACTTCAGAAGGGAGATGGCATCGTCTCAGCAGGGAATGCCTACAAGAGGTCTCCTGCCTGGGACCACCACGAGCACTACAGGCTGGCAATGCACCAGCCACTGGAAACACGATAATACCCCTTGGAGAAAGACAGTCAGATTCCTCTCCTGTGACTGCAGGAGCCCCAGGCAACAACTCCCTGGCTGGACAAAGAAGCATTAGCTCAGGCACGGTGCCCTGCAGCTTAGTTAGGCTGTCACCAGGTCTGAGCGGCCTTAAATCCATTGCAGGTCCCACCCCACTCCTAGCTGCTGCCTTGGGGCAGGTGAGGAGACTTAAGGTCTCTGCCACAAGAGCCCCAGGCTTGGGGCAAGGGCTGTATTTAGCTGGCAGAGGCCTTCCCCAGTCACGTCAGGATCTGTGGCAGGACCCTGGCTTTCACAGCAGCGCGTGGTAACAGCCGCACACCCACCGCTGCCCCCAGCTCTGGGACTACACGGGCATTTTTCCCCCCACAAGCTCCTCAGATGTTATGGCATCCTGCCAGCTTCCCAAGCAGGAATGAACTGCTGCTTCTCTCAGGTGTCTCTTGCTAAGAGGAGACCAGGAACTGTTTGAACCTGGTTTATGCCACCTGCTCTCCCAAACAGGTCAGCCCCTGACCTCTCCACACAGGGAAGTTTCACCCATCCCCTTCTCCCCGGCCATTTTGCAGGCTGAGAAGGAGGGGCTTGCAAAAGCCATGCTGCTGGAGCTACTGCTCTCTTTTCTGCAGGGAAGCGAGCATCTTCCTGCGCAAAGCTGGTTCCCAGGTCAGTCTCCACACTAACATTCATTTACCACCTCTTGACTGTCATTAGTGGGTTTAGTGGTTTCTTTTTTCAGCAAACCTTCAACCAAGGAGCAAGAAAACCAGATCTTTTTCCCTGCCTCTTGCTCTGTCCTTGAAAACACATCAGAATGCAATCAGGGATCAGGCTGGAGACCCCTAATGACAAGGAGAAAATGGGTTTGTGCAGCTGTGGTGGGACTGAGCTTGTCTGAAACTGCAACTGGGGCAGGGTTGACTTTGCATTTTGTTTGGATCAAAAACCAGAGCTGAATCTTCTATTTCCTGACCTCTACCTTGTACTTCTGCATTTGGTGAATCCTGTCCATATTTAGCCTTAATTTGAAGGGTGCATAAACTGGATGTGTTGTTGGAAGTGCATGGAGAGCTGCCTTGCTTGCATTTCACCCAGCAGCTGCAGCAAGATTGGTACATTAAACACCTTCAAGTCAAATTCTCCTAGATAAAGAAATATCCTCAGTTGCATTGACTGTGAGCACTAGGGGAACTGACCTCTTGGGTCAGTGTTTATTGCAATGGTGATAAGAAACCAATGAGGGACTCCATAAGGAGGGAGATGATTGCAGGACAATGCCTCTGGTACTGTGGGAACCTCTCTCAAATCTCCCATGTCTGAGAACCCCACCTGAAATGGCAAGACTGGGGGCTTAGTGTGTTTCCTTCTGCCATTGGTATGCTCTGCGAACTTATACAACTTTATTAAGAATCCGTCCCATTTCCCTCTCTTTAAAAAAAGGACAATAATACCATGCTTTGCAAGACCCCAGTCTGACTGAGCTAGATTCATCTTGCATTGCGCTGCAGGGTGCGGCGCAGCTCGGCCTTGCGTGGCTCAGAAGACAAGGTAAATCAGTTGCTTCTCTTGGCTTGCGGTGACAGCAGTGCCAAGGTGTGGGTACCGCTTCATGAATCCCTCTGAGAACTTGGCTTGCACAAACTGGCACTTGGAAACAGTCTCCAGCTTGTTTGGCCTCCACATTCACACGTCCCCCTCCAGTCTCTGACCTAGAATTCTGTTGTCTTTCCACACACAATAATATCATTCAACATATTAGGCCATGGGCTTTTCAAGGTCAGCGCCATCAATATGTGGAAAGCACTAGAGGACAATAACAGGTTGATAAGTCACATGGCAAATTAGGAAAAGGCCCTCAAGGGTTGTAAAATGTATCAGATCCACTTATCACAACCCTTTCTGATAGTTTCTGTGAATCTCTGGTAGTAAACATCCTGCCTGCTCACAGTGCCAAGGACGCTTCCCCATTGTGTGATAGCAGGCGGCTGTCAATCCCAACCACTTCTGACACAGACCTCAAGTTCTCCTTTCTTTCCCTTGACAGGAACAACTGGAGTCACTTGCCCTGCAGAGCTTAGCGACCTCTTCTGCTTTCAGAGCTCATGAGACACAACCAAGGGCCTGGTGAAGAACCACTGCTGAATCCCCTTGGGCTGTGCAGAGATGTTTCCACTCTTTGCTTTGCTCCAGGGCCAGTAGCAGAGGCAGCAGCCAGGGCTGCTGTGGGAATGGCAGAGCAGGGAAGTACATATGAGACTCCGGTAAAATAGCGATGTGTCTGGGGTAATCTTGGATCTAAGCTCCTCTATACTAGTAAATTGAGTATTGCCAGGCACTGGAAGGCAATTGCCTACCCTGTTAAATAGAAGTGTCTCTTGAACAGTTTTGTCCTGATCCAGGCAGCACACAGCTCCAGGCACGGCACAGGAATTAGCACAACCAGTATGAACATGAGTGGTTCAATGCTAGCTGGCCTCAGTGTCAGAGAAAAGCCCTGGGTTCATTTAATTTACTAGTACAGATGTACTGTATGGCTTTCACAGAGCTGTAATTCACTGCCACTTGGAAGAAAGACACACAGAC
This sequence comes from Stercorarius parasiticus, assembly GCA_013396915.1. NCBI lineage: Eukaryota > Metazoa > Chordata > Aves > Charadriiformes > Stercorariidae > Stercorarius > Stercorarius parasiticus. The sequence goes on from VWZL01001723.1 coordinate 96,365, forward strand.
CCATTCCCTGTCCTAAGTATCTGACACCTGGGAGGAAGGTGGCTCACCATTTTGTGTAGCAGAGCAGGGACTCTGACACACCACTGAGGAGTGCAGGCACAGCCAGCATGGAGCACACATGCTCCTCTCTACCTGTCCTTGGGGTGGGATTCACTTCCCTCGAGTAGAGCTGTGAGCCTGGCTCCCTGCAGAGGGGTGGAGAGGGACAGACACCTCCAGGAGATGGTTCCTCCCATCCTAAGACACCGACAACCAATAAAAGCCCTCTGGCAGTGCCCGTCTCTGGCAGAGCCCAGGTGACCTTGTCCACGCTGGGTGCCTAATGTCAACCTGGCTGAAAGAAGCCGTTTTCTCACGGCTTGTGGGCTGGGGTACGCCGACAGGGCAGTCTGCAACCTCCAGCCAGAGAACAATTCTCCCCAAATGACAGAGACATAGCAGGCAAGTGAAACATGCGATGAGGAAGAAATGGCCCAGTTATCTTTATCCTCTTAGCTGTGTTCCTGCCATGCTGTGTCCAGTGTCACTTGGAGATAAAGAGCAAGTACCTTATTATCACCATCATGTCTGCCCTTGAGGGTTTATTCTTTCACCCCCTCCTGTCTTTGTTTCTTTCCCCCTTCCCTGATTTTTTTCTGTGTTGTCTCCCTACTTCCTACCATGCAATTCCCACTTCCCATATGGGTCTCATTCCTACCCTGTCCCCATCCTGTCTGCTAAAATAATCAGCAGTGAAACCCTGAATATGGCCGTTCACATTGTTTCCGTGGGACTTGGTGGCAAGTCTCCTAGCGCGATGAATGAAGGCAGGACGCGCTTCTCAGAGCCATTGTTTCAAGCTGTCTGCCGACTCAGGAAAGCACTGCCAGCTCCATTTACATTGAGTCCTTGACTGGTGGGTTTTCTCCTCCATCTGCTCTGAGTAAGAAAAGAATCAGGCCCTTGGACTTTAAACAGTGGCTGCTTAGTTTGTGGAGTGCGTGCTTCATAACTAGCCCCTGGGCCAGAGATGATCCATGGGAAGGATGTTGGATGCGAGCATCATGACGTGGTCCTTTGTGAGCAGCTGGAGACTGTCTTTATTCACTCCCTGATGTGGCTGTTAAGAGCGGGAATCTGTCTAGCACAGCGCTGAGTGTGAATGGGATTGCCAAACCTGGGCTCTCCTCTCAGGCAGCCGTGATGTCGTGTTCATCACATTTGCGCAGTTTTCAGTCAGCCGAAAGCACGGAAGGAGACAGCTCGCATGTGTTTGGAGAGAGCTGCATAGACATCTCCTGACTCAGAGTAACAGCATGAAAACACGCCGCAGCACCTTCTAGCTAGCATCCCAGTCTGTGCTGGTCACCAGGAACATTTTACTCCATGAACTAAGACCGCCCCCAGGGAAGCAGGAATGATAGCAGATGAACCTGGAAGATATTAGTGGATTTGCAGGTTATAAAATAGTCTCTTCTTGGACATTTCAGATTGCTTTAATAGCTTCCAGGCTTCCAGCATACAGAAACTGACACGACCTTGCCCAATATCTGAATAGCTGCACCGTACAGTTTACAAACATGATTCACCAAACAGAGCGCTAAGTGGGGTCCGAATATTGACATAACGAAAATGAGTATGAAGTGAGACATCCCGTCTGCTGAAGAAATCGTCCAGTTTGCTGGTAATTGAAAATTCAAGGCAGTCTCATCTATTTCAGTAAAAACATCTTCCCATACCAGGAGAACAGCTTCCCATCCATGTCCCGCCCCAGCGTTGCAAGAAATTTATTCTGTTTGCTACTGCTCTTCCCCTTTTGACCTGGGCGATACATCAACATTCTTCCGTGCCGTTTGTATACTCTCAAAGTGTGTACATAGAGGTCCTGATGTAACAAAGCCTGGTGGCTCCCAACCTCCTACCCTAAACAAGAGTTTCCCTGAACACAGGGGAGGGTGACACAATTTCTTGTAAAGTGCCAGTCCTTTCTCCACCGCAAACAGTCCTTCCAAAGCTCTCCTACTTACCCCCACTCAGAATCAGGCTGCGAGGACTCCTCTGTGGGCAACAGAGTGAGTTTCACTCCTTCACCCGGGCCGGGAGGCAGCTCTCCTGTCCAAAGACCTCTGTGGGGATCTCCCAGTCCTGAGCCCCCCACAGCCCCCTTCTTTGGCAGAGCTCCAGGTTGTGGTGTTGCTGCTGTTTTGGGTTGTTTCTCACTCTGTCACATGTATTTCCAACCTAAGATTGGCAGATTCCTGGGAGAAGGAGGTTCAGCAGCCAAACCCTTCCAAGCCCCGTTCCTCTGAAGGAGGAAGACCTAAATTATTGTGTGATGTTGCTATTCATCATTGTCCCTGTCTAGTCCCATGAGGGGAAGAGCTTCAGCCCAGCAGTTTAAGAGCTCCCTTTCTCTCCAAACTATCATACAGGAGGTGGGGCATTTGCCTGTGAGATGCATGTTCAGGAGAGAGAACCTCCTCCAGCTGGTCCTGCTGATGGAATCACTACGCACCAGAGAGAGCAGGCAACAGGGGCCCCCAGCTGCAGTCCAGTGGTTAGTGCTCTCGGGTGAAAAGAGGGATGGATGGTTTCAGACTCTGACAGTTGAGCAGTTTCTGCTCCTTTTATGCCAACTGCGTATTTTACAAATACATCTGAATGCATAGTGCTCACAGGACATCAGTGACATGGCTACGACATCAGCTGAGCAGGGTTTCAATAGCACATGATTCAGCCTTGAGGGCCCGAGTCCTTTTGTAGACCCAAGTCAAGGTGACTCATCACTTTGACAAACTCAGGTTGCTCAAGGTAAATAGGTCTTTAACGACTGCACTATCCTGTTTCCTTGCCCCATTTGTTATTTCATAATCTTTCCTAGGCTGCTGACAGTTTCAAGAAATCAATTCTTTTGTAGAGGCAGAATTTACTGGTAAAAAAAAAAAAAAAAAAAAAAGATTTGCTTTCTCCAACAGCTGGAGAAAGAGATACGAGCATGAAGCACATATGTGGCATTGTGGGTGGGGAGGGAGAAATTCTTCTGCACTATTTGTATATCAGAAATATGGCTGCCAAAAAGCAAGTTCCCAAATGCCTGGGGTCCACATGTTGTATAAAAGCAGAGTAGCATCTTGGCACAGAAAAGGAACGCTGCATGAAGGAACCCAAAGTCTCCCCAGCTCACATTATCCTCACAGGAGATGAAAGCCCAGGAGCTGCAAAGTGGTGCCCCATCAGCTAACTTTGCCACAAGGCAATGCATTTTGCTTTGACTGCTTTGAAAGCAAACCCCTTAAAGGAAACATGTGCTGGGTATACAAATGCAGTGTTTCGTTTATTTAAGACACAAATGCAAAACCAAACAGGCTTTCACAGTTCTAAGTCACAGATGTCTTTAACGAAAAACAGCTATTGGAATGTTAATAACAGCTCCTTGTACCGTAAGCAATGAGTCCACTCAGTCATGCTTTTAGGAAACTAACAGTTTCGACAGATCAACCTATTAATCACTTGGCCTCCTAATGGTTCATTTAAGGGCAGCTCTTATGAATTTGTTAGTGTGCTCTGCTGACAGTTTGCTGAGCGGTATACACAGACGTCCCATGTTCCGCTCCTCTGAGGTCCTAAAATGACAGGCTCTCCTCTGAGATACTAATGAAGCATCCATTTGACCCAAACTGCTTCCATTCATTCAGTCTTTAGTCACTTAGTTAACTCAGAAATGCTCCTGTGGCTACAAAACATTCAACAGTGCTAAGAAGATGACAATTCATGAACCCACACCAACAACCCTGGAAATCCAAGTGACTGGCTGGCGTAAAATATGGCCCCTTAGTGCAGTCAGTGAAAGACGGTGATTTATACTGGCCATGAGAGGAACTGTAAGGTAAAATCATTGGTTTCTCTCATTGGAAAAGGTCAGGTAATTTGGATAAGTATTTTTAAGAAGTGTTAGCCTGGAAAAATTGCGGGGTTTCTGTTGATTGGATCCGCACATTTACCTCTGCAAGGTCTGCTGTCTGTGCTCCGCAGCTTCATTCTGAGAGCCTTCATGTCAAGCTGCTTAAAACTGATATGGGATGAAACAGACAATAACACCTGGGTGTTTTTTTCAATTTTCAACCAGAAGCATGAGCAGCACTAAACCGCACCATGTAAACTCATTACTTCTCTATATTTTTAGACATTCTTTCAGGCTTAATCATTACTGCTGCCATTAGAAAGCCAGGAAAGACTAGCTACATCTGGATTTTCCTCTCCTTAAGCTTCAGCTTCAGGAATAAACATAGGTTTTATGATTGGGCCTGGCGCGTGGCATGGAGTTACAGCCAAGCGAAGCTTTAGCTGTCCATGTCCTCACTCTCTGGTTCCTCTGCTGCAGACCCCAGTGCTTAACACGGCACCATAACTCCTCTCCATCTCCCTGGGCTGCTGGTGGGTGGGTTAAGCTAAGACGCGATGTTTCCCGGTGTGGAAGCAGGTACGTGTAATGGTGTGGGGATGGTAACATCTGGCATGGGAGCAGGGCGGGCAGATGGAAGTCATGAGTCTGATTGTCAGATCCTTGAATCAGCAGTTGGTAGCTGTGCAGAATGGCGTCATTTATCCTCTCTGCTAAAGACAGGAGAAACGCTAGTTGCAAAGCACTTTATGGGAGGATACAAGGCAGATGAAGCTGCCCATTCTTTGTTTCATATCCTTATCTTTCCCACTGTTCACTATAGTTCCCTCCTACCTTCAGAACATGAGAACTAGCTGTATAATCAAGGTGACAGTCTGGAAGACTTTTTCCCATTATTTCTAGTGAAAGACACAGACTCATTTTTTGGAGGAAATTATTTCCTCAGTGCTGCAGAACTTGCATCCTCCAGCTGAAATGTGAGTCCTGTCTGAGAGTCGATGCTACAGTGACTGCAGTCCTTCAAAAGGACATGCTTTGCAATTGAAACAGCATTGTCTGCAAAGAGCAGTGCAGGCCAAAACTCCAAGCATCTGTCCCTCTGCAACGCCTCATTCCAATGGATGGTCACATTTTTAACCAAGGCATTCCATTATTAAATGGGAAACCTGTGGCTAACAAGTGCTGATCCATGTGACTACACAGTGTATCCAGTTTTCTTCCTTCCCTTCTCTACTCACACAGGCAATTTACTACCCTCATCAGGTAAGCAGGTATTTTTTCTTCTTCCTAACCAACCATATTCCAATTATAGAGACAACATCGAAACTTACATCGCAATTCTGGATTGTGTGTTCAATACATGTTCCTTGGGGTCCCTGTCCTGCTGGGACATAAGCACTTTTGCCTGCCAGCGTTCCCAGGAAAGCTCTGTGCTTACCCCAAAGAAAATGGAGTCCCACAATCTGCAAATATGTGTGTACGCATGCACACACGCACACACACACACACACACACATCTGGTTGGAAAACCATCAGCTCTTTCCGAGTAAGAGCAGTTCACATATAATGATTGATTCACGGAAAAGAAACAAGAAGGATAAAAGGAGAGAACTGCTGTAAAACACGACGGTTTGCTACGTAACATTGTTGCTTGGCCTGCTGTCGTCAAAGGTGAAAGTTTAAGAATGAAGCATCCTTGCCTCCCTGTGCTGCATGAGAAAAGCCGGCGTCACAGGCTGCAGAAGTCAGTTGTTTTTGTGCAGGGTTCCTGTTTGTTACTCATTTCCCCTCCCTGTCCCAACACTCTGCCTCTTTAAAGCTCTTCCAAGATTCCTTATAGGAGAAGGTTTGCTGCCAGCTACGAGCTTCCTGTTGTACTCCAAGAGCCTTATCTCTGCAATCTTCATCCAAACTGCAAGGGGATTTTATGTTTGTTTGTTTTTTGCAACCCAGGCCATTTCTATGGACTAAGCAGTCTCTCTGTTGCTGACTGAGGTGGTGCACTTTCTCAGAAAATTCATTAGGTAGATTTGTTTGGTTTGCAGGTTCCAAATTAATCTCTGCTTCTGTGATTTCTACAAAATGAACACTGCCGGCTTGTCTTACCTAAAAGTCCTTTAAAAAACGTTCTTTAAAATCCCCCAGAGAGATGCCTAGGGATCTGGCAAGTGTGTCTCTCCACCTTTCTTTGGTTCCTTTTATCTTTTGATTTTCTAGCAAGACTCTCATCACTGGCCCTCTAAATCACATTTGTGCTCAGGAAGTAAGGGCCTCATTTTCTTGTAGCTCTTCTCAACTGCAAGAGACGCACTGTATTTCTTAGCTTCACTCACAGTCTGTCAATGTTCAAAGCTAATGTAAAAAAAAGGCCTCATTTCCCAGATCCTCCTCAATTTCCAATGTCTCCTTCCATCTGCCCTTGTGCATCTTTGCACAGAAGTTGTATGAAAGAGAAGCTTTTAAAAATACGATTGTATCAATAAACCTTTCTTACTGAGTTTTACTCTGGCGCTGGATAAAGATTGCTGCTGTGTCTGACCTGAGGTACAAGCATCCTTGTGTTGCAAGGGTATGCTGGTCCTTCTCCAGCGGCAGCCCAGCCAGCTGCCAGCAATGGGGTGAGAGCACTTTTAGCCAGGAGAAGTCACCCTGAGCAACAGCATGAGGTCCCTGGATCAAACTCCAGATGCTAAGTTTATCAAGAAGTAGGTAATATCTCTCGGGACACCTTGGTTTGAGCCTCCAAGACATCCCACTGATTGCAATAGCTATTAAGCATCAATATCTTGGAGCATCTGGATTGTAAACGGCAGTAAAGTGACCAGCAGGAGGGCTGGCTCTTAGGAAAGAGTCCCCCAGAGTAAAGTTCACAGCAGGGAGTCCTGAATCTCGGCTCGGCCCTGTGCCCATTTCTCTGAGGCCATCAGATATGTTTCATGCTTTAAGATGAAGAGTTGCACCTGGGTACATAGACACTTCTCACGCTGATGAGTAATTAAGGACCTTCCCAGAAACTCAGTCTATATTAGGAAAGGATTTCTCTGCTATTTGGTTGGGTTTTTACCTAAAATAAGAACAGCAGGTGAAGGCCTAGTATCCTGGGCCAGTTCTTCATGCAAGATGAGTCAGGCTGAGTTGGCTTTGCTCTCCACATGAATCACACACTGTTGTGATTATGTCTCGGAATGAGGTAGGGCTGTCCCAGGGGCTGCTCTTTGGGGAAAAGCTGTGGCGTCCCAGTGCTGCCACGGAGAAGGTGCTTTCTTATTTCTGTTCTTCCAGTGAAACTGGCAGCAAATAAGCTGCAGTGCACAACCAGATGACACAGTTTATCACCTGAGATGCTGCAATGAACAGCTTGGGCATGCTCACGGCTTTGGTATCAGAAGAGGCAGTGTTGTCGACACGCGTCAATACAATGACCCTAAAGAGACAGACAGCTCAAGAGAGGCTGAAAAACCTGAAGAAGTGGCACGGAGTGACTGCTCCATGTTTGCATGAGAAATCGTTAATTCCAGCTTGTGTCTCCATGTGGATGGATCTGATAAAAACTGTTGTGCTAAGTGATGGCTTTCCTTTCCCTCTGTGAGGGGAATGAAGGAGTCAGAGCTGCTCATGACATACAGCATGGATGAGAAGCTAAGCAGCATTTCCGTGACCCAGAATATGACAGTGACAAATACTGTCCTGTGTGACAACATGGGCTAGGGAAGGCACCAGCTAATGCACAGGGTGGTAAACACTCCTTTGCCTGCAAATGGAGAATGGAGAGTTCTGTTAAAATCACTGAAAGGAGAAGGAAATTACAATCTGCTGAAGAAAAACTCTTGAGGTCCTAACTGGGGCTTGGGAGAAAAGAAAAATATTGAAGAGGTGAGAAAAGTCCTGCTGGTGCTTGGGAATGAACCAGCACAATGTTGTGTTACATCTCCTCAAGTGAATTATCAAAGCAAGAGAGCAATAGGTAGCTGAGAAGCCTGATCTGGCCTCCCAGCCCATGGCGGCCCTTAATAGCCCAAGGGGTGATCATCATTACCAGGAATTCATTCGTGAGGGCATGAGAGGAAAACATTAGGTTTGAACAGATCTGTTCAACTAAGGATGTTGGCCATTTTGCCTCATAGAAAAAGACTTAGAATCATAGAATCATTTAGGTTGGAAAAGACCTTTAAGATCATCAAGTCCAACCGTTAACCTAGCACTGCCAAGTCCACCACTAAACCATGTCCCTTAGCACCACAGCTACATGTCTTTTAAATACCTCCAGGGATGGTGACTCAACCACTTCCCTGGGAAGCCTTTTCCAATGCTTGACAACTCTTTTGGTGAAGAAATTTCTCCTAATACCCAATCTAAATCTCTCCTGGTGCAACTTGAGGCCATTTCCTCTTGTTCTATCACTTGTTACTTGGGACAAAAGACCGACTCCCACCTCTCTACAACCTCCTTTCAGGTAGCTGTAGAGAGGGATAAGGTCTCCCCTCAGCCTCCTTTTCTCCAGGCTAAACAACCCCAGCTCCCTCAGTCGCTTCTCATAAGACTCATACTCTAAAACCTTCACCAGCTTTGTTGCTTTTCTTTGGACATGGTCCAGCACCTCAATGTCTTTCTTGTAGTGAGGGGCCCAAAACTAGAACACAGTATTCAAGGTGCAGCCTCACCAGTGCCAAGTACAGGGGAACAATCACTTCCCTAGTCCTGCTAGCCATGCTATTTCTGATACAAGCCAGGAAGCTATTGACCTTCTTGGGCACCTTAGCACACTGCTGGCTCATATTCAGCCAGCTGTAGACCAACACCTCCAGGTCCTTTTCTGCCAGGCAGCTTTCCAGCCACTCTTCCTTCCCCAAGCCTGTAACGCTGCATGGGGTTGTTGTGACCCAAGTGCAGGACCTGGCACTTGGCCTTGTTGAACCTCATACCATTGGCCCTGGCCCATCAATCCAGCCTGTCCAGATCCCTCTGTAGAGCCTTCCTACCCTCAAGCAGATCAACACTCCCACCCAACTTGGTGTCCTCTGCAAACTTACTGAGGGTGCACTCAATCCCCTCATCCAGATCATTGATAAAGATTGTGGACTCCTAGACAGCACTGGCCTTACAACGTGACTTCATGTACAACGAGGATCCTGTTTCCCAATAGACCCATGAAACTGGCAGAAGAGAATTTTACTTTTCATTTCTGAACTCTTCTTTTCTAATGAGGTTGTTTCAGTTGTCCTCACAAGAGACCTGTCAAGCCAAATCTGGGCAGACTGTGACTATGGCAGTGTCAGATGGAGACGGAGCAGGTGGCCATGCCCCTAAGCTCTTTTCTTCTCCCACTGTCATCCTTGGAGAATGGTTAGCAACGCAGAAGCCTTGCTTTTGGCGTCAGAAGTTAATTTCCTAGCAAATTATTGAAAACTCAAAATTATTCCCATTTCCCACACAGCAGCAAATAATAAACTATTAATATTATCCTGATTTGAGATCTATGTGGTTTGCCAAAGCAAGATAATTATTTGGCTATTTTGAGCAGACCCCATCAGGTAGCCTTTTGTGGCATTTGTTTACTGCTGGGCCCTCAAAGCCTCATTATATGATGTCCTGGGGAAGATCTAGAAAACTCCTCTCTCTCCACTGTCAGCACAAGGCTGTGTTATGTGGTGCCAAGCCCACAGTTCTTCAGAGCATGAACATGGTTCATCCCTCTGGTTTCAGACAGATTTGGAGATGCTGATGTTCCTTGGGGTGCTGCTATCCCTGGCTGCTCTCGGGGAGATCGGTTCAATCACTTTATCTGTCCATAGCATAGACACCTACATTTGATCTAGTTGTCTAGACTCCCTTCTAACAACTGAAAACATGCAGGCACTTCTAAGGTATGGTTCACCTGGCCCTAGAGCAGAGAGCCAGAACAACTCAGATAATTTGCTTCCTCTCCACTGACTGAAAAGATGCCTTCTCTTAAATCTGGGGGGATAGGTTTGTTCTGTCTACGAAGGACTAACTCTGACAAAGCACTTATCTGGGGGTCATAAACTCTAACTTTCAATGTGAAGTTCTGCGGGAAGCTGAGAAGCCTGGGTCGGGCACCTTGACTCCTGGCACAGCATGTGGTGAGTGCAACACGCTTCCCAAGGGAAAGCTGCATCACCGCAGGCTGAGCAGGGCCACAGAAGCAACAAAGCGGCTCAGCTGGTCACGCTTCTAACTTTACCACCAGCTGCCACCAGCCTTGCCTGGGTGGGAAAAGGAAGATGTACTGGGTGAGAGAGCAAGGTAGACCGTAGGCCCACTTCTGCCTACTCCTGAATGCTTTTGAAAACCTACCACTATCATGCTGTTGGTTTCACTTGGTCATTTGTAACCAATCCTTCTTCAACCTCCAGCCACTGTTTGCTTGTTACCCTTGCAGGTTTCCCTTCCAAGCACGAGCAACCCACCTGCCCTGGGCTAGATGTGACCCAGCCCTACCAGCTTCAATTTATGCTGAGAAAGGGACAAAGGCTGGTTGAAATGTAGGGTAAATAAAGGCATCTCCTAGATTGTCACAGAAGCACCTCACATCACACTCCCAGCTCACTTCTATTTGCCCAGGTTGGTCATCCCTTCATGTGAGGCAGTTTTCAAAGCTGCCAGCCATCCTGCGCCGTCACCTTCACCAGCGTTACAAACTTGCCACAACTCCAGGCTCCTTTGACCTAATGGCAAAAGTAGGAGAGCAACAGAGATCTCCTCTTCTCCTTCTGACCAGCATCAATAATTTGATAATAATGCTTAACTGGATTTTTTTTTAATTTCCAAGCCAGTTCAGAGCAGGGAGGGAGAAGTGGTAGACAGTATTTTAAACCTATCAGCGATAGTGTGAGATGAAACTGAAAAGTTTCTAAGTAACTGTGGCCAGTTACAGTGGCCAGTCTGTCCCAAACCATGACAAAAGGTCTAGGTCTCCTTCTTGAATGTACTTTAGACACTCAAACCCCTAAATCTCAGGGGACATCAGAGGGAATGATTGTCTTAAACGTCTACATCACTTGAACAGGGGATAGCAGCTCATAAGTCCACTCCGATGCCTAGCAAAATTTTGCCCATTTATAAATGAGCTTTTTTTCCTGTCTTTCCTTGGTGCCAATTGAGTGCAAGTGTTGGCAAGATCCGCGCTAGTTTGTCTGGACTCCGAACCACTTTGCTGAATGCTTAATCAAGCTGCTCGCCTCCCTCTCCCAACAGAGGCCATTTATACAGCAAGAGAATCAGCTGGTCGATGAAGCAGACAAGTGGAGTGGGGGAGAGGGAGCGAGCTCTTTGAATGGGATGAGAACAGAGCCACCGGCACCTCAAGAAAGTTTATCTGCCTCCAGTGCCAAGCACACACAGTGCTAATCTTTTGTTGCCATGAATATTCAAGCCCAGCTGCCAGCAACAGAGGGAGCAGCTGCAGTGGCAGAGCTGGCAGGTCCCCTCGTGGTGCCCTCGCTTGCCGACCCTGGCATCTGGGTCTGTCTGGGGGTGGGGAGGGGGAGATGCTGCTTGCATGGCAGACGACAAGCCATTCGGCAGCCCAGCTCCATGCTTTCTAAGCAGCAAGAAGTCAGGGACACGCTCAACCTGGAGAGCCCAGGATTGTCCTCTCTTGCTGACATGGGTGTGCCAGATGCTCCAGATGTTTGGGGTCATGTGAAGTCCTGGAGGGAAGGGGTGAGTCTGGGACAAGAAAGAGCAACAGCTGGGGCAATCTAAGATTGAAGAACCCTTGCTGCTGCTTGGAGAAGCCAAAGTGAGACAAAAGCCTGCACGCCCCATGGAAAGCTAGATACACAGAGCCCTGGGCAGAGCACAGTTCTCATGGCATATTTGGTAAAGGGGCATATTTGGTAGCAGGGCATGGCAGGCTGGGGAACTGCCATTAGGGGAGTGCAGCACAGGTCACAGACAAGCTGGCAGGTGACTGTGCTGCTGCAGTGTCATGGAAGAGCTGGAGGGCTTCTGTCACTCAAGGTGGCAGGCAGCAGTAAGAGGAAGCCATGAACTCTCCTCAGATAGCCAACTTGTCCTTCTCCACAACTTAGGGCAGCTTTTCAGGGATAGGGCACTGCAAGAGCAGCTCTTTGACAGGGAACAGGCACACCACCTCCTAACCAGGAGTGCAAAGTCCCTCCTCTCTGGCACATAACTTCCCATCGAGTAAAGGCACACAGCCACAAGACTGACCAGTTCTCCAGGCTTTCTTCTTACAGGACTCAGAAATGTGGAGCTAGAAAACCTACCAGAAACAGAGATACACAGGTCTCCCAGGAGAAACAACGGCCTTTGAAGGCTAGAGGTGGATACTGTGCCATTACCTATTGATCTTCAAGAAAGCGGGGATCAGGATTTTTTGAGAAGATGATCAGACCTGGGTTTGCATCCCTCAGAATGGTTTCTGTGGGACAGGAAAAATGAGCCAGATGCCTGCCTTGGGACACATTTCAGGATGCCACACAGACCAGGGCAAACACTCTTAAGCAAGCAATTATTCAGCACTGGGCAGAAAAGTCATCTTGATGCTGTTGAACTTGCCAGCTCTCCGTCCTGTCTCTATCCCTTCAAACCGAGAAAGAAAATCTACCCTAACTGTATTGGTATTTAGGACATCAGACAAGCCAGGAAAGTAGGGATAAAGGCAGGAAAAATCACATCTATCAAAACATTTAATTTCACTTTATGCTTTCTTTGCCTTTTTTGTACAAATTCTGAGAACAAAAGCTAATTTCAAACAATTAATGAAATATTTCAGACTGAAGAAGGAGACATATTGATCCAGATAAACACAAATGTAAGAGTACCTAATAATCTAATTTTTGTCTAATTGTAATATACCCGATTTTCTGGCAAACTTCTCTTCACAGAGTAGGAGCCCAGACACCACAGTCCACTTGCCTGGCACACATCCCATTCAGAATTAGAATGGACACAGAATATAGGTGCTTCCCATGGATTTATGGCTATCTTTGTCCCTAGATTGATATTAAAGAGTTTGCGGATAAGAGCTTTATCCCCAGCAAATCCACCTCCTCCTGCTGCTGCTGCTTTTTCACACTAAGAGGTCAAGGGTTTAGAAACTGATTTCAGACTCCCAAGCTGTTACTGCCAAAGTGCTGATATAGCAGAAGGAAGGGCCATGGTCACAAAAGGTATCTTTGTTTGCAAGAATTTTAAATCACTTTTTGTATTCCACCAGTACCATATTTCCTTCCTCCAGGTTTCACCTTGGATTGAGCTGCATCCTTCTGGCCTTAGTATCATTGCATATATTTTTCTCCTCACTTTTTTTTGTATATTTGAACACATTGGTTCCCATGAAATCCAGCAGAACCGGTATGTGCAACCTTGCCCTGGGAGGCTGAATTACTTTAGCCACAGTGGTCTTGATGAGCTGGTCTGCACCCCTAAACCCTCCAGGTGTGCACACAGCGATGCTGCTGTGCTACACAAGCACATTATAGACCAGATAAACATAAAAGAAGGCTCTAGCTAAATGACTCAGGGCACAGCTAAACCACAAGGGACAAGATGAGGCAGATTCCCCTGGGGAAAGGGAAAAGGTGGGCAGAGCTGTACGTGGGCTCTCCTTGTGGCACAGTGCACTGGGATAGATTCAGCCTCTTCCAGATGTGGCCAGTGTCTGAGCTGGTACTGCTCAGCTCCACAATGGGCAAATGCCAGAAACTGACAGTTATAATGTACAAATTCATCTGATGGAGTTGGATGCCTGGTTTAAGATGAGAGGAAATATTCAGGGCTAGACTACTTTGGGATAGGAGAGGGACCCAGTGGCTCCAGCAAGATACATCCCAAAATGAGAAAGTCCCTACAAACACTGCCAATACTCTCACAAGACTCCGAAGAAAGAGTTTGGGAGAGCTGAGCAACTCTCATCACAAAGCACTGCAAAGGGGAGAAGGGTTTTATTAGAGAGACAGAGTGGGGAAGCTGACGAAGCCAAGAGAAAGGTGAAGGGTCCTACGTATGAGGAGTTTAGGGAATATTTAGAATTTATTATTACGCATGCACTATTGAAAACAGAGCTGAGATGCTACCAGGGTATTCCCAGCACCAGGTGAGTCCTGAGTAACCCTGTCTGAAGGAGGCTGAAGGACTCGGTGCAGCACAGCCACATCTAACTCCCTAATGCCCAGCATCCAGAAGGGAGTCCAGATCCACAGGCTGGGGAGGCACTTTGAGTCTCCTCTTGAGGCTGCTCCACCTTGCAGACATAAATGAGATCCACCAGACTGGCCAGAAGGGAAAAGTGCCCTTCCCACCGAGGAAGGCAGGTCAGCAGAGAAGGGGGTTTGGGATCCCAAAGGGACATGGGGTCAGGGTCCCTCTTGCACTCATCTTCTGGCTCAACAGGTATTGCGTTCTTTTCCACACAGTGAAACTTTTTTAACAGGGGGCATCAAAACTACTCCCCAGCACCCTGTGTCTCTTCTCCGGCAAACACACACCTGGGAATGGGTTACGGGAGCTCTGAGCAAGGCAGGTACTAAGTTGTTCAGCACAATCAAAACAAAGCTTTTTCTGGGCATGGTGACTTTTTTAAGGGGAAAAGCAAAAAAAAAAAAGGAAAAAGGTGGATTTCAGCTAAGTGGGAGAGGACAGGGTGAATTTCTGGGTCCACAACCTGAACTCAGCTTTCTGAATTCTGCCAAACTCCCTGTTCAGACACCTAACTCTTTACTTAGGCTAAACAAATACTGAATACAGTTAAACGGCTATATTTGCAATCTGAAAATTGTGTGTGTGTTGTGGTGGGAGGGAGGGTGTCACGCAGAGACTGGTGGACTTACTGTGTTTGGTATACGTATTAAAATTTCCCTTCATTCCTCTGGTTTGACATAAGATGAATTACACAGAATGGCAGTGTCTCATTTTTTGGTGATGTGGAAGTTCTCAGCTCTGCATCCCACCCTCCGCTGGGGGCCAGTTCCAGCAAGGACCGCCAGCAGGAACGTATATGCTTGAACTTATCAGCTGCTCTTGGCATACCTGCTGGTACCAGAAGAGGTTGGCGGAAGGGGACTAGACATGGCAGTAGTTGGAAGGAGCCTAGCAAAAGAAGAGGGAGAACTGATGGGAGAATAAATATGTGACATCCCTTGGGTGCCAAAACATCTCATTGCGGCCCTGCCTTGAGGGCAATCAGTGAGAAGGGGACTGATTCGGCTGGCTTTCCTCTGATATGCTCAAAGGCAGAAATGAACGATGTGAGCAACAGTCCATTCTGCCCCTTCTCCCCTGAAATTCAGCCCTTGGTGCCCTTCACAGGGAAGGCTACACCGCTCTCTGAAAGCCCCTTTCCCCAGGGAGGCTGGAAGGACTCCCTCAGTTTGCTGCTGTCTCCAGCCCACCAGACATTTAAGTTTGCTAAACCTCCCACTGCTTCCTGCATGTTTGATATCTTCCTCTGCCAGGCTAGCGTCTGGCCTCTTCTCCCTTTTTAAATACAGGCAAGATGTTTTTCTGGTAGTTGTTTTGTAACAGTTTCTTAAGATTTTTCCCTTTTTTTCTGTTTCTTCTTACCACAAATTAGTTTTTAATGCCTACGTATTCAAGGGAAGAAGCTGCCCAACCCACAATGGCACTATTTGGTGCACCTCCTAAGCTCTGATTATTTAATCCATTCTTTGCTGGGAAGCAGGCCTGCCAATAAATGCACTGACCCTGTAGAGTTGTCCGCTGGAGTCTGCAGGCAGCTTGAGAAAAGTTTGGAGAGAAGGATCTGGCTTGTCCAAAGAGCATCTGTCTCGTTTTGCCAGGTGCCAGAAACAGCAACTGGACTCTACGCGCTGCGTGGTGTGTGGCAATATTCCTTACAGTTTCTACAGCACTTCCAATTTCCAATTCTGTAGAATTTCCTCCGAGTCTGCTGTATCACCCAGATGCTGCTGCAAATCACTCTGACGCTGCTTTAACATCTTTAGTCCTTTGCACCAGTGATCCAGAAAGCAGAGGGTCTTGTTGGCAAATTTAACTGAGGCTTGGCACAGAAAACACAAAGATCTTAACTCTAGATTTTCAAATGACACTAGGGACTTCACAAAGTGTTAAAGGAGATGTGTCCTAACATCTGTAATTCTTTCTGTGATTTGCATTCTGTCATTTCCCTCACCTGCAGTCCTTCAGAAAATCTGTGCCCAGACGAATAAATATGGCCCAGTCCTACGATAGCTGAAACTACTAAAACCAAAACCAGTGGCATTAATTTCTAAGCAAGACTCATGCAAACAACCCAGTTCTCCCCAAAACAAGGACAGACAGAATTCCTTGAGCCTTTCTAACATCACAGGAACAGCCAGGTGCCGATTGCCCAGCCTGTGACCTTCTGTGGCTTTTGCCCTCAGATGCTGGGGAGAACAGGCTTGACAATGTGCACTTTAGATTTGGCACTTCAGGGCATGCTCTAGTGACAGAGATTGTAGGGGGTTTTTTGTGTGTGTATGGTTGGACTTGATGATCTCAAAGGTCCTTTCCAACCATGAAGATTCTATGATTCTATGATAAATAAGAGGAAAAGTTGGAGGATGATCCTTCTGCACTCCATGCGTCAGGTGGTACCGAATCCTACACTCACTAGCGGACAAGTCCTTCATAGCATCAGTTGGCCGTTGGGTAACTCTTTAGGAATGGGATACCATGAGCCAGCAGCCACCCAAGACACATGCTAAGACAGCTCAGGGCTGCCCATCTCACCTAGCACCCCTTCAGGCCCAGGAAACTGCTGCTGCTTTCTCCATGTTGACAAGCAAGCAGAGTTTGCAGCCTCACGTTTTGCTCACAATCCAGAAAGCAGCTTGAAACTCTGGGTGGTGGTGCTGGTGTTTTTTAAATGAGGACTCAGATCTTAGAGGTCTGTGCAGCAGCAAGAGGAAGGTTGTGCACCTGCTCCAGTACAGGTTCAAGATAACTGCCTGCAGCGTGCAGGAATTCCTTGGATCCTTGACAAGTGACAAAGCTTCAGTCTAGGCATGAGAAAAAGATGAGGATGCATCCCAGGGCCAGAAAGGGATATTTCAGATCCTCTTATGCCACCCCTGCCTATTGCTATCTGCCTTACAACTGCCAATGTAGTTCTTTTCAGCTCTGTGTTGCTCAGGTCTATGGTTTTTAACCTGCCCTCATTGCCTGTGCTCTACGTTTGGCTCCAAGGTTTCCCCTTTCTCATGGCAAACTCATCAATAAGAAAAGCCTGGAGACAGCTATAGGACAAGGACTTGAAACTGAATTCAGCCCCAGTTCACCAAAGTACTTTGAGTGCTTGTGTTGAAGTGTGGCCATAAGTCACAGTACAGTAAACTGCTTCTGGACAGATCCTTGTCCAGCGTAACACTGTGCCATGCCATTTCAATATGAACGCTGTCTGATATCCACACAGATTTTGCCTGCTTCTATGGCATTTAGAGCTTCAGAGATTTTTAGGGGAAAAAAAAAAGAAAAAGAGAAAGAGAGAGAGAGAGAGAGGTGGGGAACCTAAACAAGTTATTTTATCTGAGCCTAAACAACTAAAACAAAAAAATCCAAGTCTCTATTTTGTTGCTCTCTTAATAATGTAATCGTGGCCAGAGGTATGTTGCTATTTCTTCAAAGTAAACTGAATTTTAGAGAAAAAAAACCCTCATTTCGCAATTTGCTGATGCAGTACCTCAAGATTATGCCAGAGAAGAGTTGGCTGACACGTAAATTTTCCAGTTTGTGCATCTTATGGGTAAATTATCTTTTATTTATGCTTCTATGCTTAGTTCAATACAAGAAACTTTCCTACTGGGTCATTGAAAAACTTTATACCATGTCTGAACAGTGATCTTCAGTATGCACAGTGCATACTGCCTTTCAAGTACGGCATCACATGTGTGTCTAGATACAGCTCAGTAAAACAGCACCAGACACAAACCTGTGCCCCACTTAGATCCTTCACCTAGGATCCTCAAAGGTCCCAGCAGTGGCAGGTAGTTAGTAGGAACCTGGCTTTGGAGGGATGAATGAACTACAAAAGATGTAAAGGCATTTCCTGACACGACAGGGCTGCAAAAACATGCACCTGAGCAGCCCAAACCAGGGAGGGGATCGAAGCTGGACTAGTCTTGAGTTGCGGTGGAGCTACAATCCCAGCTGCCCCTGTGGCAGGTGACAACTGAGGCAGAGCCTGGGGTATTTTGTGTGCCTGTCAGTCATGTGCCATCACCACAAGAGCAGATGGGGCAGGCATGGCACGCAGGGACCTGCCTGTACAGAAAGTAAATACACAGAGCTCATTCAAGGCGCTTTCCCTGAATACGCTCACTGGTTCACCCTCAGCCCCGTCCCGCGTGTGGACAGTCGGCAAATTTGGCCTCAGGCCCAGCCTTGAGGCTGCTCTTAAAATTCAGCGTCGATGCAGCAACAGCGTCAGCTTTAGCATTGCATCTCTCAGGAACCTGACTTCCCCGCACTTGCGCTGAGGAGGACCGCAGGCTCCGTGCTCTGCTCCTTAATGCGGATACATCAGACCAAACGTTTTTCCAAGGTAACTGCTGTTTACTCCTTAGAGGGTTGCAATTGCAGGGCAGAAGGGACTCAACTCTTCCTGACAAAGTAAACTGCATGGAAGCAACGCGTTAGCTCACCCCGAACTGTGTATCACTTCTGAAAAGGCAGACCTCTTCCTGGTATGTTTATACGTATAGCGACTCTGCATAAACATGCCACATGTCTAAGCACATGGACTCAGCCATATGCACCCATGAATACACACACGCTTCCTTCCGTGTGCGTGTGTGTGCGTACGCATCCCTCTGCCAGCACCAGATTTCTGGCAGGCAGCTCCTTCTGCCCTTGCCCCACAAACAGCAGGCACTAATTCTCCCATCTGCAGACTTCACCCTTTTCCTTGCCTTGCTTTCTTGCCTGCCAGCAAACATGCCTTCTTTACCTAGTCAGTCTTGCAGCCTCCCCACCACTTCCTAAACTGGTGCTTTTTAATCAGGCAAATTCTCTGCTGAAGCTCGGTGCCATGAGGGGAAGAGCTGGAAGGACCAAGTGCTGCAGTGACTCGACAGCATGACCCACTGAAACCCGTTCACGTCCCACCTCTAACGACACCCCAGGGGCACATCTGGGCACACCTGAAAGCCCCAGAACCACACACCCCAAGCATACAACATACCACTCGTCTCTGCCTTGGCTCAGGGTGCACTGCGTTGCATACTGATGGTACGAACACAATAGCAAGAGATCACAAATAGGGGTGTCAACTATGCTGATTTCTATTTTTCTTTTGTTTTCTAAATTTATCCATAGGTTATTGCAATTCCATGTAGCACAGCAATGCTTTGGCTCTAAGCCAAAGGCAGGAGTAATTTTGAGGCAGCTGACTGCAAGGTTAAAAATTGGGTTAATACATTTTAAAAAACAGCTTTAATATTAGGTGGTCATCTGCTTTCCTGATTAGATCAGTCTTTTTACCCTTTAGCTACGCTATTTAGCTGTATGCTATTCATGCGATTTCACAGTTATTTGCAGACCTGACTTCGTCGCAGCACTTCTGTGCTTCAAGAGACAGCATCAAGCTTTCACACAGGACTGAATTAGGTCTGATTAAAGTAGAAATGCAATTACACTTTTTTTTTTCATGACTCTTCCCATAAGTTTTTTAAACCCATACAAGTGTTATATTCAGTCTGGAGTGGAGGTGGTGCGGATGTTTGCTCTGAATGATTGTTCACTTTTTACCACTTTCAAACAAGAATGACGAATTTAAGTCCAAGTCCTGTAACATCTGTTTTGACAGCACTGTTGAATTCAGAAAGCTTGAAAGACCATTCTAACGTCTGTCCAAACCACCTTTGTAAAACTATATCAGGTATGATTACCTCTTTCTAGCACCTCCTCTCTAAGAAAAACAAGCAGACAAAATAAGAGGCAAAGGAGGGTAAAATGAAAACAGAGTGTAGATGAGGATAAATGTGCAATTTTAACTAAAAACATTCTTACAACAAAAACAGTCCCAAAGCTGGCCAGTGTGTTCCCTCCCACATGTTTTATTCCCTCCCCAAATCCTCTCTAGGTCGTGTCATTTTAAAAACCTGCAAGCTGGGACATCAAAGAGAGGGTAGGCGAAAGAGGAAAGCAAGCACAGAGGCACTGTAAAGAATTAATACACAAAGACCTGTGGGATTAGTGGCTGGAGATTTAGGTCTGTGCGCAGTCACAGAGGAGACTGTGCAGACATGGCACACAAAAAGATTTGCCTTGAATATCAGAGTTTCCTGGTCAAGGGCTTTGTCAGTTCTGCCTCGCAGAATGGGAAGGCAAAGACAGCACAAGTAGATCTACACTGAAACCACGTCTGAGTTACTGCCCCAACACCAGATCCCTTCCTCCCAGTCAGGGCTGTCACAGAGGCTGGTTTGGTTTTGTCGGGGCAGTTTGTTTTGGTTTTGGAAGGATACACTTTGTCCTTGAGATTTTTCTTTTTGGACAACCAACATTTGGGGCGATGCCATAGATTCCATCAATGCGGGAGCCTGCTGCGCCTTTTCTTTCTAGACTCAGCCCCCAGCCTGCGAGACCAGCATGGTGTCTCTTGATCCTTCCAAATGAAATTAGGAAAATGGGCCGGCTGACTTGCATCTGCCCTACACTGCACGAAACAGCATTGCAGAGAGGGCGCATTTGCTAGGAAAAGTAATAAATGTAATTTCCTCCATGAATTAGCTGTGCCACACTGGCTCCAAAAGGGGTCGAAGGGAGAACAAGAAAGGAGCCACAGTCTGTTAAAAACACCAGCCCCTGACTTATCAAAGGACGCGGAATATCGGGTCACACTTCAAAACCTAATGACAGCAGTTCAGGGGATTTGCTCAGACCCATTCCCTTAGCTCAATTTTTACGGGGCACCGGGTACCTTAGAGCGAGCAAGGAGCCCTCTGTTCCTTTGAGGAGAAGGTGACTGGAGGATAGACCACGGGGACAGAGGGGAGGGCAAAGCAGGGCACCAGGTTGCAGCCCTGGCTCTGTCGGTGCCTAAAGTGACCTTGTGTAGAAGCAGGAAGAATTTCAGGTCGGCAGAATGTAATTACTCTGGTTGGAAAGTCGCCAAGATTCTAGCATTAACATCCCTACCGCCTGTAAAAAATGCCACGGGGCCAGAACTATAGATTTCTCCATCGCTGGAAAAACAGCGCTGGAGAGGTAGAGGAGCCTGTAAGCTTTGTGAGCAGCTTGAATTGTTATAGTGGGGGTTGCAAAAGCAGTTAGACTTTCCAAATCTCTCTTTTAATTTAAAAAACATGGCTAAAGTAAAGGAAAACGGTGGATATTTCCCCCCTTTCCTCTCTTTTAGGAAAGGAAGAAGAAATTCCCACAGAACTGTGTCAAATACATCCTGGTGCGATAGCACTCACAGATTATTTGTGTTTGCACCAGATTATTTTTTCCCCTCTCTTCCCCCACCCTCATTGCTTTTTGCAAATCAATCATCTCATTCAAGACAAAGTCTACAGCAGACAGAACAACACTCGATTCTAGCACTGTCCCGACACCAGATGAAGACCGAGGAGCTACGCTGTCCCCAAAAAAACAAAGGTGAAGCTCCTTTTTCTAAGCACCTCCTCCTACTTTGCTGTGGTTCAGAGGAAACCAAACTGAGTGCTCTACACTTGGACAAAATTTAACAGGACCCTCTGCAGCACAAGAGGTGATAATACTAATGCTGAGCATTGGGTCCTGCTGAGTTTCATTGCAAGCAGAAACATTTTGTACAACCAGGTGTGGAGGTTTCCTATACAGGTCTTCAAAATCCAGGGGCCCGATCTGGAGCTGGAGGAGAGGAAGGGACATGCTAGCACAACAGCTGTATTGGATTATACTCATAATTTGCAGAAACGTACAGAAACACTTTCCAGCATGCGATCACTTGTGTTTCAGGATTAGTCTTGAAAAGGCAGAAGCGAATTCTTCACTTTCCTGGCACTCTCCCTTTGACCCACAGGGGATCAATCAGCTTGTAAGCTGCAGAGGAAGATTTGCACACAATAAAGATTCTTTTCAGATACAGCATTTGGGCAGGGGCTCATTAGGGGGAAAAAATGGCACTGCTTTAGTCAAAGAATGGCATTAACTTTTCTTTTTGCAAAAGGCAGAGGATATCAGTTCCATGGAAACAGGCATGAAATTGTGAGGCTGGGGGGCCCCCACAGGCACGCCTGAGGGGCTTGGAGAGCCACGTGGCATCACCGTGTATCACACGTGCAGTCACGGCACATGACAAAGGTGTGGCTGTGCAGCATAACTCCACTTTTAGATCAGAGCTGTGTCTCCTCACACGATTGTTGCACAGAAGATGGAACGGTCACTGCTACCATCTCAAGCACCTTTCTTTTCACCTTTGGTTTTGTTTTTTTTTTAAGCTCAGACTCTGAAAGCAGATCTGAAACACTTGTATTTTCAAAGTTAGCTTCTGTCCTTCCCTGCTACAAAAGAAAATGTAACAAACACTGGAGGCTCAAAACAGAAGCAAAAAACCTTAATTTTTTAAGTGTCAAGATTTCTTGGCCTCATGCTATTACAGGCCTGCTCTCTGAGTGGCAAGATTGCTTGAAGTTCTTGGGGCCTTCTGCCCCAGGAGCTTGCCTGTTGTACCTGAGCTGCAACTTCTAAACACACATGCAGGAACACTACGTTCTTTCACTGCTTTCCTACAATTTTTGATTTTATAGTTATTCCTATTTTATGAAAGCTAACAAGAGAGATGTATAGTCTACCTCTCTATGAAGGCTGTCTTTTCCCAGTGGAAAATCTGTAAGCTACGCCCACAGTGATGATGTTCTTGTTTGTACCCAAGAGTCAAATGAAAGTCAACCACTTGTGCTCAGATTTTTGGTGGACGTGCATTTGACAGTTTTTATAATGAGGGAAATCAGGAGTAGGCTGCCAAATAAACTCGCACGACTACAAGTGAAGCACTCAGTGCTATTTCTTGTATGTGCACAAGGTTGTTCAGTTACAGCATGCCCCGTCCTCAGAGCAGAATCCCCCTTTCCTCTATTTTGACTCACTCCAATTGCATTTTACCCGTAGCATCAGCCCAGATTGAAGCCCAAACTGTTCTGTGCGCCAAAGAGAATAGTTTTACTGGACAGATTAAAAAAGACAAAAAAAGGCACTCATGAGATGTCTCAGAATATGCAAGATGATGCCCTGCTGTAATACATAACACTCCAAGGAGAGGATAAGCATAAGCTCAAGTGAGAACAGAAGAAGGAAAAACTGACCACAAGCTTGTCTTTTGGGCAGGGAAAGGAAGCTCAGCTGGTGTGGCATCCCAGTACAGACCAACATTATTTCAATCACAACACATTTTAAACGATGAAACAAAGCTGTCCATCGACGCTCTGCCTTCTTCAGAGGCACTGTGTAGGTCCAGGCCCTGCTGAGACTGTATAATAGTAATTGTTTGATAATGTTCAAGCAATATATCTCCACCCTCAACTTCCAAGCCTGTAGCTTAGGGCAGTTAGATAATTACTGTAGGTGCTGCTTTTATAAATAACAATTTTCAAAGACTTATACGCATCTAGATCAAAGTCCAAGCATGCCATACATTTAAGGGAGCAGCAGCATTAATCTATTAAACACAGAACAGTTGCCCCTAGACAAATGAAGACATGAAGCAAGAGCAGCAAGAACCACCAAGGACAGAGTAGGTGCTCACAGTGAGGTCACCGGATTTCAACATGATAGTCCCAGTGGGACATGAAGAAAGAGTATTTTCTTTTTTAAAATGGCAACAGTCTAATTTTCTGGCCTCCTCATGCATGATTGGGGGTCTCCCATTTCTGGATGATCTGGATTAGTGTAATTTTAATCTGTCGCTGCACTCATTCCATCAGCAGTTCTGGCAGCAATCCAGGCAGAGGACAGAAAACCCCCAACACATTTTCTTTGGGAGCCTCCCTCTCCTCTGTCTCCTTCATATACACGTTGATGGCGCTTTTTCTGACTCAGAAATATGCCTGTCTTATATTCTCATTTCCTCTGAGAGCCTGAAATAGCCACACAGCCATCTGCCACAGGTATCATTCTTCCCATTTTATCGTATCATATCGTTACATGGCTCAAAGGCCAAAAGTAGGCAAGTATCAGAACCAGGAAGATGTACTAAGTTTCTTACACCTTCAAAAAATAAAAGCATTAAGCAAATAGCAATTTATCATGAGCTATTTTATTTGGTTCTGGCTTGCATCAATTTTGAGAAAAAGGTTTTGACTGCATGAAGAGTCCTTCATTCAGTATCACACTAAAAAAAGAGGGGGAGGGGAAAAAAAAAAATCATCAATACTCAGTTAAAAATAGACTCCTAACCTTTCCTTTGGTCAGCCCAGTAACTAAGAGCAGGAAACAGAGCCCTGCTGAACAAAAACTAGAATTGTGGCATTTCTCATATGTGCTGGCAGATTAAATTGTGCTAGTTATGAAGCAATCCCCCTCCCCTTCCTGCAGCCATCCACCATGTCTCCCTCGACTGGGGAGCAACATCCCCATTGCAGGATCAGCTGGTAGAGGCATAGCACTCCTCTACCACCGTCACGTATCAAAGTTAACCTCACAGTGTGTTTTTTGCTATCTCCTGTAAACTATCAAGAGATAAGATGCTCCTCACCACCAGATCGTCTTTCTTATTTAGCAGAGCTGTTCAGGTTGGCTCAAGAAGAAATCAAAAGTTGTTCTCTAAGAGTCATTAATGTTTACAAGTATCTAAAGGGTGGGTTTAAGCAGGATGGAGCCAGACTCTTTTCAGTGGATCCCAGTAACAGGACGAGGGGTAACGGGCACAAGCTGGAACATAGGAAGTTCCCATCAAATATGAGAAAAAACTTCTTTACGGTGAGGGTGACAGAGCACTGGAACAGGCTGCCCAGGGAGGTTGTGGAGTCCCCTTCTCTGGAGACTTTCACGACCTGCCTGGATGCAGTCCTGAGTAATGTGCTCTGGGCAATCCTGCTTTAGCAGGGGAGTTGGACGAGATGATCTCTAGAGGTCCCTTCCAACTCTGAAAAATTCCCTGATTCCGTGAAGAATCTGAGCATTGATTTTTCTCATGTACTCAGATCCTCCCCAGCCAACACCACTGCAAGGCAACAACTTTGGGGAGGGACAGAACAGCTGGGGATCCTAATCAGTTCAGCCATCTCAGCTTAATCTGCTGCTTATACACTAACCGCATCATCCCTATTCTGCAGCTCTTAGCACTTATCTAGAGCTTCTGAGCACTGAGAGGCTTACAAAGTGTCCTGCCTCACCACAGCCTGTCCAGGACTCAGCATGTACAGCAGAGTGGAACATTTTGTGGGAGAGACCCAAAAACTTAGACCATTCATGCTTGCAATACTTCCTAGCTCTTATTAAAGAGAAGGATTAGTGTCTACAAATATCCAGTCCTCTCTCAGAATTACCCACCACAACACACACAAAACACACTCAGATGCACTCTAGAGCTGGGGCTGCTATGAAAGAGTCCCTTTAAAGATAAATTAAAAGTATGCCATCTGTAAATAAAGCAACCTGCGCCTATGAAGCCAGACATCTTCACTAGGAATAAAGGGCCTCAAGTCGAAGGCAATAAAATATCTCAGTAGGACTGTTACAGAGTTTAAATTCCCTCTTTGAAGTACCACACAGTACTGTTGTTATGTGTGCTAATGAATAGCACAGCATTCTCAGACTAGTTAAGCACTACAAGGAATTAGAGATGCCATGTGCCAGCCACTATTTTCTGTGAAGTCACTGGCGATGCTTTTGCTCTAGTTGACTCTCTGAAGCCTTAAAAAAGTGGCATTGCTGAGGGTTTCCATAGAAAGAAGGAAGGAAGAAAGTAGAAGCAGGTGTACTGGATAAAGAATAAAACTCTTGCCATTTATTTCCGAAGAGTGCTGAGCACCAATTCCAGCAGCAGCAAACACAAGTATTCAGCAGCACTCTAGATAAGCACATGCAAATAAGCATCGGACAGACATGTAGAAATGTGAGTTACCTATTCTCTAATCGCTCTTGCTCCTTTTGGTTATGTTCATTTGCAAAAAAACGAAGGTCAGAGAAAGCGTCTAGGTATACTGCAAACAATAACAAATAACTGCTTTTGAACATAACCCCCTGCACCTCTCTGCTGTCTAAAAAAAAAAGAAAAGACTGCACCGGGCATCTTTCACAGGAGGTGCACAGTATTACCAGGTGGACCAAAGCCAGGACAACAGCAGAGAGAAAATAAGCTATTAACAGCAGCTCAGTGGCTTCTAAGCTTAGCCCCGCTTTAGCCAGCAGGAATGGTTCTGGATACTGCTTCATTGAACACACTGCCTTAAGCAACACAGCCTCATTCATTTGAGCATCTGTTTCACCTGTTAAAGAGCAGCATTTTTGGTCTTGAAATGACATTGCACTGCACAGCAGCCTTGACAACACTTTCAAGGAAACTTACGGAGACGGATGCTCTTAAAAACATTACAGCTTTTCTGTACTCTAGAGGCACTTCTATTTGTCCCCTAAATAAACCCTCACTCTCCATTCCTTGACTTAAAAGGTTGATGTAGAAGCTCCAGTACATCTTGTGAAGCACTGTCACTACTGTGACAGCCTCACTCTACATGTGGTCCCTGAGAATTCAGTGGTAGGAGCAGTCCTGCTGTACCTCCCTCAGGAGGAACCAAGCTCAGCAGCGTTACCCTCTGCCAGCAGTCAAGTAACTCAGCTCTACCAGCTAACAAATGCAACTGTCTTTTGGAAAGATTCATGGTGTGGGGGGAGATGGACACAGCCCAGATCCCAGCTCTTCTCCTGGAAAGCCTCCCTTCTCCACACACATACCCCCAACCCAGTTAAAGAAGTTCCCTTTGAAAACCAGGGGCACCTCTCCCCAGTCCCTGCTGCCTAACAAAGAGCTCTGCCCCTTACCAGCAGCCTGTGCTGTTACCATCTCCCAAGTGGCCTGTGCAGACTCAAAGAAGCAATCCTGCCGCAGTGTGCCCCAGTTTCCCATGGCAGAGAACCCTGCAGCAACACTGCACCTTGAAGTCTGCTGATTACCCTGGAATCAGTTAACACCAGGCAGGTCTGTGGGTAACAGCAAAGACACAAGAAGTATTAACAGACAGCACTCTTTGGGAGAAACGTAAACAACAAAACCAACCCCCCCCACACACTTGTTTTTACTTACACTCTGATCAGTTCCAAGAAGTCTGTTTTTCACCCAGCATGCTGCTGTCAGGATACACACAGTCTCGCAGTTGACTCCCATTTGTCATGGTTATTGTTTCCACCAAGAGACATCCTGCCTTAGGAATACACGTTATCTTTACATATCCAAACTCTCAGCAGCCTGAGATACAGTAAACTAAATAGCTCACCATCACCAGAGATTCAAGTCCTTCTCCCTTTTCCCACCTCTTCCCTCCCTACGCATTCCTTGTCAGGTCTTATTGCCCACTAGTGTCATCCACAAGCCAGGAGAAATGAACGCCAGCTCAGATGCACATGAAATCTCTGCCTCAGGCTTTTCTCCCTCCCTGCAAGGCTTCTGGGCAAGACCCAACTTAATCAGGGGTCACCTGTTCAACAGAATAGCTAAAAGCTCCCATGTGTCTTTAGAAACATCGGTGTCTCTAACACAGGAAACGGTTCAGCCATTCTCTACCCAGAAAAGAAACAGAACATGTTAATAAATGTCTCACAGGCACCTATAAGGATAGGCTGTAAAGTTGCGGTGGTGCTAAATTAGGACAGTTGTAGGTAGTTTCTGAAAAATACAAGGAACTTCCCCCCCCCCCCAGTAACTACTGTGACTAGTTTTCACAAACAGTTACAGAAGTCAAACTAGAGAAGATGGCTGCTATATGAATTAGCATTTGGACTCGCATGTGTCTAACAAGACCCAGCATCAGATGAAGTTTTTCCTCTGGCCACAGCCTCCCCAATTTTTCTTTCACATGGATTCTCTAGTATCTCAAACTTTGAGCATACACCATGGGTGTTGTCTGTGGAGCTACAAATAAGAGCCACTCCCCATCACTTATTTTCAGGGAACTTATAGGAAGTCAGTACCTTTACAATGTATGTATCAAATAAAATTGCACTTGGCAAATAGATTCAGAATTGTAGACAGAAAACACAGAAAAGAAAAAAAAAAAAAGGGATATAACAAATGTGCGTGAGCTCAGAAGCTCAGATGCCCAGGCGTTGTTTCCTTAGAAACCGGGCTAAAGACAGCAAAATCCTGTAACCAACAGCAATGTCTGTAGCAAAGCATCAAGATTTAATAGTAAAGCCTTGTGCTTTAGCATATAAACTCAAAAATGAAAATCCTCCCTTTCCTTCAGATTATACAGCTGCAACACACTGACAGGAGTAGATAGTGATTGCCTTGTAAGGTTCAGACACTAAAATTACTAGCAACAAGTGCATGGCACAGATGAGATTATGATAAACATCATCCTTCCAGAGAATTGGCAGGGGGCTGCTGTATTGTCAGCACCCAGGGTAAAAAGAAAGGATTCTCAGGGAAATCATCTACATTTACTATTCTGTTGAATCAAGTCCAAATTTCAAAAAAACTCCATCTAGACCTTAAACGAAGAAGGGATTTCACAAAGTAAAGGGGTTTGGTGGAAACCTGTCCACCATGTCTACCAGCCCACCTGGGGAATAAATGGAGAACAGTCCAGCATTAGCACCTACTGCACATGTGTAAGGCTACTTTTCGAGAAAGTTCTTCAACCCAATTCCTTTGCCAAAATTCACAGTGAATGGCACCGAGATGACTTTTGGATGATTGCTACATGGCTTGTTTCATACAGGGACAGTTACTAATGGAAACAGTCTAAATGCGTATAGATTTCAAACCGTAAAAATCAGTACTACAGGTATTGCATAGCATAGGAAACCAGTGAGGTATATAACTCCAGTAACACTGCTCTAGAGTATGTCAGAGAAGACTTCTTCCTGCAAGGACTCCAGAATAGTTTAGATGTAGACTTGTATGTGGCAGTGGTGTGGCTGCCTCAATGTGCAAAGCAGCAGAATTGGGTTGAAGAACTCCAAAACACATGGAAGTGGAAAGTCATTTTTTCAGATTAGGCATTGCACAGCGCAAAGATGACGCTGGTCCAAGGGGGTCAAGGATCTTCCTGCCTTGTGGTAGAGCTGGGGAAAATCGCCTCAGAAAAGGGAAAGTATTTCTGACCACATTGGTTGGTTAGAGGTCTTGATTGCAAGAGGACTGAACGTTCATTCCTAGCACTCTGGGCACAATCTCTGACTCTCTAGATAAAATCTTAATCTGTCAGTGGTGGAGAGTACATATATCTTCAGAAACTTTAACAGTGGCCAGAAGAAATGGGTTCCTCCATTACTATTCCTTTAACTCAAGAGGAGATGCCCGGTTGTCTGACAGTGCAATCTTTGAGCCAGTGGAAACAGAAAAAAAACACGAAACCTGTTCACAAGCTGATTATTATGCAGATCAGCAATCGTTATCCTTTCTCTCATTACCTCAAATGCTTTCTGCCATCTGTTGGTAACAAACCTGCATCTGGCAGATTACCAGAGGAGCCCTAATCAATGGGTAATTGGGGTAGAGGATTGTGTGGACAATCCTGGCAATGAAAGCACAGAAAAACTTACAGCAGAAGAAAGTTTGCCTGTCACAAGTGTGAGATCCTACACCCATCATCTCTCTACCATTCTGACAGAATTTCTTCTTGTTGGGAAGTGTGTGAAGGGGGCAGGGGGAGACACAGATTTGTCGCAGGCAATGGGATAAATTATACTAGCTGCTGTAACGATACCTCAAGCAAAAGGTTAATTTCCAACAGATTATGCCAGCGAGTGCTGCCAGGAGAGGCACAGAGCAGAGCAAGCACAAACACGCATGAGTTTGCATTTCCACGGTTGCCTCTTAGAACCATCTGTTAATGAGACATAGAGGATGCTACGGACTCTTTCAAGTAATGGCTCTTAATCTAGTCTCTCGGTGCCTTCTGATAAGAAATGCTCAAAATATGTCCCCTGCAGGTTTTCCTTCTCCAGCCGTGCATTCAGGGTTCTGCTCCATTCCACATAGTCCTTCCAAGTCTTGATTACAGCAGCTCAGATATAATATTCACATTATTCCTCTCACTTACAAAAGACACAAAGCTTTTTAAAAATCACGCTTACTGGTGCCGAGCTCCCAACAGAGACATACTCACCGATTTCAACTGAATTTCAGAATGAGGCAGAGTCTCAAAGTTACCAGATTCCTACCAGTTTTAAGGGAAATGGCAGCTGGGTGGAAGAGAGGAACCCAGCCAGCACCTCCACTAAGGGAAAGCAAAGGAGGATTTGATGCTCTGCATTCCCGTCATCAGCTGGCTGGTCAGTCAGCAAATGCTTTGAGCTACTCTGCACACATGGAGTTGTCAAGTGACTACCACTGCTGCCGCCCTTCTCTACCACGAGTACCTAGAGAGTGAGAGATGAAAGTTGAAGTGGTAATTGTAAAGACCTCTGTAAGAATCAGACTTTATTGATTCATCTTTCAAAGAATGAATCAAAATAAAAACAGTACCGCACCGTTTGAAACATCCAATCCATGCTGTCTGCCCTTCTGCCATTCTGTATAGACCCAGAGGACAATTTCAAGCAGAAAAAATATTCAGAGCATTTGACCCTCTCTAATCACATTATAATAGTGCTTGAAATGTCAAGGTATCAGAGTTTAACAATGACACAATAAATCAACAAGTCTAAGTAATCTCCCGAAACTAGATGGAAGGGTGTGAAAAAGGCAGTGCCCATTTTTTTGGTTGTTTGTTTTACTTTGCCTTACAGGCCACTGCTGTGTTTTACCTGCTTGCACTGGCCCCAGCAGCTGGGAAGGTACATACATAACATTTACTGCCCAGACACCACCCTGGGAGTGTTGCATTCATTGGAGCATGGAAGGAACAAGGAATTCTTGTAGTAAGAAAGAAAGCGGCCCAAAGAAAGGATGGAAGTAGAAATCCCTATAAATATCCAAATGCTGCCAATGCCCACGCATGCTGGGCTGGGATCCAAAGTAAGTGCTTTGGGGCGATAAGAATCCTTATTAGGCACCTGAACATGGGAGAGGAGCACCAACACCCAAGCTAAGATGTTAATGAGACTCTGACAGGAAAACAACATCCTTGAGCGATCTAATATCCAGGCTGCTGTGACTAAAAAGTAAGAACGTGAATCTTTACTATTCAAAGGGACTAAAAGTAGACAGAGGAATGCAACTGAAAGTTGGTTTTAGAAGCACGTTCCCAGGAGATACAGAGCTTATTTCCTTCCTGCTATTAAAGGAAAGGGGTGACTTTGATACGCGTTGGATTACATTAGGGCAGAGAACAACACCCCCATTTATTCAAATCCAGCAGTTTGGGGTTTTTTTGGTTGTTTAGTTTTTTGGGTTTTTTTAATTCAGCATTTCAAGGACATTACTGCAATCCCCACCTAAGAGCTGCAGCCTGCAACATGCTGGTTCACTTGCATTTACATCCGCACAGACAGTAGGCATCTGGACACAATAACTTTTTGTAGGGTACCAACTTGGACTGCTCCCAAAAACCAAGGGCTCCGTATAGTTTGTGACCCAAATTAGATAATTTGAAACTTTCAGAGAGGGAACAGAAATAGAGCTGGTAAAGAGAGATTTGCCACACTGCTTTTTGGGGGTTTGTTTTTGTTTTGAAATGGGGATATTGTGTGACCCCATCATGAAAGGGGGAAGAAGAACTCAGTCTCTCCTGTGCAAGATCAGATATCTGTTTGTCAATGGAAGGAATACTTTCTCCAGCCATCTTCAGCCTCCCGTACGCATTAATGGTATAAGTCAGAAAGAAGGGGGCACAGTGAAAAGCCAAATCCTCTTCAGATGTCATTTGTGACACCAGAAAAGCAGCTGGGCAAGTGAGAGGTGGCATTAGTTCAAAGACATGACACTTAATTGTCCTGCTGGCACCTTAGTAGTAACTCAGCTCTGTAAGCATCTAAGAGCATTTTAAGGATCCTGAGTATTTCAATATACAGGCAGGGCAGTTTAGGAAATAAAAGCACCTAAAAGCCAGGTGTGACACTCAGCAGCATCTAGGAGAGTTGTTACATCAGTAATCCTCTTGAATCCAAAGTATGCTCTGTCCTACTAACTCCTCCTTGTTCCACCAATATAGATTTTTAGATCATCCTCTGTGTCTCTTGCAAATGATAAAGAGAGACACCCTTTCCCTCACAACCTTCTCTTGATGCTCCTGTCTGTGACTCAGAGAAAAGTAGTGCACCCTTCAGGAAAGAGAGACTGGCCAGAAGCAAGTATTTTTCACAGCCTGTACTAATTCTGCTGTATCGGAATAAAGACTGCGAGCTACATTCATCACACTGCCCCTGGCACAGCTTTGGTCTGTCTCCCATGTTTCATCCCTCTGAAAACTGCAAGCCAGCGGGCCTCTTGTTACCCTCTCCTCTCCTCTTCCTTTCTGCATTAGTTTTCAAGCTTAGTGGCAGGGAGTTTCACCGTTCACCCACTATTAACCCTTCCTATATTTAGTATTTATGTCAGAATCAAACAGTTCTTCGCTAAAGCAGCAAGCAGAGAAGGTGAAAGAAGTGAGCGGGAGACAGAGGTGGCTTCTGAGCTGGTGCCTGTCCCAGTGACAGAAGAATGAATAAAAAAAGGTACAAAATGTCAGGCATCACAAAGAAATGGCTCCACCATCACTGTTAATTCAGGGTCTTTATCATAAGGAGGCAATCAGCTCCAGAAGTGTTCTGACTTCTGAAGAAGGGGATAAGAAGAGAGCACTTCAAACTTCTGCCCAAGACCCTACCTACAGATTTTGGTTGATTTACAGGGAGCGTTCCGCAAGCTTGCTCTGGACAAGCATTATGCAGATGTGCTGAAGGACTGAAAATACCTACGTTGTGTGCAGAAATTCTTCCTACTTCCTCATTTCAACCTAAGTTCAGCCTGAACTTCCCAAGTTGTTGATTTTCTTCAGAGCATAACTCAGGGCAGGACAAGATGCCCGGCAGGCAAATAATCCACACCTTTACTTTTGGCTCAGATGCCACAGCATCAAGTGAGCGACTCACTGTAACTCAAAGCTGCTGAAATGCAGTACTGAATCACTCCATTCTATGCAGTTACCACTTTCCAGGTACCTCTCCGTAAGGACACAAGGGCCACTCAAGATTCTTCTGAAAACTCCCTACTGCTTCTGTAACCATGCTGCAGAGAAAAACAGCTTTCAAGGAGCAAACCCCGATTCTACACCAGCAAAGAAAGTACTGCCAGAATGTTGGCTTACTGACTGCTGAATGCTGCTATACGTTGTTCCACTTCACAGTCTCCTAAAACTGGCTGTGTGTACAATTATTAGGTAGATCAAGGATCACAAGACATTTCTCAACCAACAGCGAACAACAAATTTAAGAAGATGCTACTTATAAACAGAGAAGTCCACATTAACTGACTTGCACCCACTCAAGCTCACAGAAGAGGACATTTCTGTCCTTCATGTGTTCCTTGAAAAGTCTGAGTTGAAGGAAATAATAATAATAATAAAACAAGTTACTTTACCACTTATACTTGCTTTCTCACTAAGAATTTTCAACAGAATGAGAGCAAACTGGCTTATTAGGGAATGGGTTTTGGTATGTTCTGCTTTCATTAGATGTTTCCTGTACTAACATATTTTTTGCTTTGGAAAGCCTGCCACTGCAAGTCTTTGAAGCACATACTGAGGATTACCATAAGCAACCTTTCAGAAGAACATAGCAGAAAGATGACATGGTCCTAGTTATTCCAATCTTATTAACTGGGCAAGCAGGCAAGTGTTTGAAACAGACTGCAGAACATAAGGAAGTGCTTTTCTCCCAAAAAGGCTGCTCAGCAGAACGTACCACTGTAACACAAATGCAGATGGCGCCCTGCGACAGTCATGCTGTGTCACACAGGCAAGCATTAAACAAAGAATTGGGACATCTAGGAGGGCAAGCCTCAACTCAGTTTCCTCCTCACCCAGCAACATTCTGCTCAGTTCTTTCAAACAGCATGAGCTGATCTAAATTTATGGCCCTATTATCAAGGATGGCAACATATGGTTCAGCTATACATGGAATATTATTTAGATCAGCTATACATGTTAATGTTTTCTTGATAGCTACTATGAGAAAAATCGCTAGAACCATTTTAATTAGCTGAAGAGCAACAATTTTTGACTACCCGTACCTTCACAGGCTCTTACCAGAGAGTAAGTATCTTGTTCACATAATGAAAAACACGCAACAGCCATCAAAACCAGACAGGGCAGCTGTTAATTATTGTCATGTAGAGTCTGTAGAGGAAAGTCCTAAAACTAATACAGCAGCCTTCGTGTTCCTCTTTGTCTGTAACATTCCTGATTCATCCAAAGGCATTGGCCCAATATACACGCCCTTGCATGTGAAAAGAGGAACAGAGCTGAAACATTAGAGATCAAAACACGCCAGATCTACTCTCAGACAAAACCGCACCATGCACCTTGTTTTTAATAAACATGGGAAAATAAAAGGGAATCTATAGATAGGAACAACTGTCTTATGAACCCAGTTCCACAGTAGTAATTTATTTATTAGAAAATCTACTCAGTATGTACACGCAGAGATGAAAAAAGACTATGTCTGCTTAAATGGAGTCCAGCAGCTTCCAAGTTCAGGCTGTGTTCCGAAGATCATGTGCCATGCCAAGTGACCAGCACTTGGATTTCAATCGTACAAAGTGGAGAATATCTGCTTTTGGATACCAAACCAGTTGTTCAATCCTTTTTATGTAAGCCATCACCTACAATGAACCATTCAATATGGAGCACGAAATGAGGGGTAGGCTATGGTTCAGCTCCTCCTGAACACTTTAATTGCAAAAACCTCTACCAGTAGTAATCTCAGTTACAGATGAAGTGAGCAAACTACACATTAAATAAACAAAAGGCTATCTCAAATCCTCTTCTGAAGACAACCCAGACTACAGACAACACAGCAGCATAGAAGGAATACATGAATACCTGCACATGAA
This sequence comes from Stercorarius parasiticus, assembly GCA_013396915.1. NCBI lineage: Eukaryota > Metazoa > Chordata > Aves > Charadriiformes > Stercorariidae > Stercorarius > Stercorarius parasiticus. The sequence goes on from VWZL01001723.1 coordinate 131,353, forward strand.
GGAAATGCCAAAATTATCATCTGACACATATCAGGTACAGCCTGTACACCCCTTATAAAACAAGGGTATTTATGTGGTGTTTGGAAGCATATGATGGAAATCTCTGTGCAGTGAGACAGCCTGATGTTGTATATACAAATCAGCTGTACTTATTCCCACACCAACCAACCTCTGCAGCTCAAGTGCTGAATTAAAACATCTCTATCAACCACTATCATGGGGGCTGCGAAGCACTGCAGAAAGTCTGAACCCAATACTGACTTGCTGCGAGTTGGAAACTGTCCTCTGCTGAGCTGCCCCACAATGACAAAGTGAGTCTGTAGGATTAGTTATAGCTGTATTTGTAACCTTAGAGTGCTCCTGTAGCTTCCTTGTTCCTAAGCAACCAGTCTTACTCAAACAAGCTGCCTTCAATACCTCTGGCCATTACAGAGAGGAAACGCCTGACTCCTTTTTCTCTCCATCCCAACCAGTTTCAACAGGTAGATCTAACAAGTTTGTTTAATTTTATTCCCCTCCTTCCACCTGAAAGCAGCTGCAGGCCAGGTTGCTTTAAAGCTGCAAATAAGCAGCCTGATGCCTTTCCATGAGATCTGGGAGTGAAAAAACCCAAACACTGAGCTGAGGGGGAAGCATCACAAGCCTCCAAAATCACAGTAAGGGCATGAAGCTCAAATCCTACAGGGCTCAGGAAGTGTAAAGTCTGGACTGGGGATGATCAGAGACAGCAGATAGTTTAGCAGCTGAACCCATACACAACCCACTGCAAATTTAAGGCACTCCTGTAATGTTCCACTTTCAAGCCCTAAACTCTTCAATTTTACCAAAATCCCTATTCCAAAGAAAATGAGCTTTTTCTTCTTCAGCACCTCAGTGTGAAAAGTACAGATTCATCAATATTGCAGTTACACTGGGGAAGCTTGTCTGAAGTCAGATACATAAAGTTCGGCCAAATTATTTTATAGAAACCACCACTCCCTCTCCTTTCTAAGGCATCCCTTCCTCCATGTACAAAACGGATACAAGATCCTGGTCAGCCTCTCTCTGCTTTGAGGATGCCGTAAGATTCTCTCATAAACACTTACACATACGACAGTGACCCACACAGTACTCCATCTATTCTGGAGAAAGATACTTCATCGGTCTGAACAAAAATAATAATAATTTAAAAATCCAAAATTCCATAACTCTTTCTCAAGTTTCAGCTCAGCACACTTGTTGCAAGGAAGAGGCGCGTTTTCAGTCTGTCTTCCCACAGCTCAGTACAGTGTTGTTGGATGAAGTGATGCAAGACACAACAAACTTCCCATGAATTCCTACAAGAAGCTAAGTATTTGTACTTATAAGCATAGACAGTCTATACGCTGACGGTGACAGGGCACTAGTGAATGGTAACTACCTATTCCAAGAACTACATGCTAATACACGACTACAGTCTGAGTCAAACCACAACATCTAATTTTGATGGAGTACAAGATGTTCCTACTCCCACTTGACCCTTTACTGGGATTATGACCCCACAACTCAAAGGCAAAACCAAACACACTAAGTTCTCTGTTCATGCAAGCCAAGTGTCCAATATCATATTAGAAACCCAACTTTACTGATGCTTTTAACAAAACACACTAGATGTGAACTCAGGCAACTAAGGAGCTGGCTCACATTCACTGGCTCACATGTCTGCTGCTGGGACAGGATGAAGAAGCAGCAACCAAAAACGGCCAGACCCAAGGCCACCAGATATTGCAACTCCAAGCCCAGGGATAATCCCTCTACGGTTTACCAAACAGCTAGGTCTGTAGGAACTTACACTAGAATGCAATTACACAAAAGAGGACTGATACTGGTTTGTTAACAGCTTTTGATATTCAAAACCAGAAAAACAGTGATCCATGAACTGAAATAGCCTTTTAGTTACAATTTTTTTAGCACCTTTGCCTCCAATAACTACCTTATGGGTCTGTCTCCACTCTCCCCACCAAAAGGCACTGGGAACCTGCTTCAGTTCCTTACTGTTATGTACCTTCCGTTCTTCTGCTACAGAGTACTTCTAGCTTCTCTGCAGCAAGCCTCAGTATTTAAATGGACAGCACTGACATCTAGTGGCTTGTTAAGAACTTGCCTTCCTAAATTTCCAGCCCAGCCATTTATTTTTAGAAAGACAAAACACACAGCTCTCAGCGTTTCAGTTAGCTGCTTCCTACTACATAGACAAACAGCAAGCACATCTGAAATTCTCTACAAACTCTTCTGTAACACAAACTCAACGTTGTCTCCCCCAACTCACAGCATTTCCCCCATCCCTTCCTTGAAGCCTAGGAGAGGTGAGGTAGTAGGCACAAGTCTGCTTTAGGCCTTGCCTGCACAACTAAATTTCTTTAGCATAAATCTAGCTGCAGATATTTGTTTTGGTTAGGTAGGGCTGGGGCTCCCACTCACCGACCCTTTTGGTCATGCTGTTCTCTAGCTGCATTAAACTAAATGGTAGGGCTTATTCACATAGACAAGGACAAGACCCAAGGCCACATCATTTGTAACAGCTGGTACACAGTTCATTCACAGTTAAAAAAAAAAACATACAAAAGGACTGTGATTTCTAAAATGTAACTGTGCTGAAATTATAACGAGAAAAGATAAAAATACCATTCTGAAAGCAAAGAGGAAGAGACCTTGCAGATTAGATTTATGAGAAAACAGTAAACAGTTCATTTCCCTCCACCCCCCCAAAAAAACCATCTTACCTTTTTCACTGAGTGATATTGCAAAATTGCCAAGAAGCATAGGTGAGTGGTTATTGAAATTTCTGAAGCATGTGACAATGTAAGGAAAGTTCAAAAGATATCTTTATGTAGCTTCCTGCACTACTGGAAGTGGTCTGGCGCTAGTCATTTAATCACTGCTGGAGTCTTTGCAGGCGTTGACACGCTCCACAGCCTTGACAGTGAATGACTTAAAAGATTTTTCAGTTAACAGTGGTGAGGAAGCAGGAGATTTGTGGTATATTTATCTAGTGCACAAGCCTAAAGCCCTCTGAGAAAGCTGCATACTAGTCATTCAAAAAATACCTAATTCTAATTTTGTTAACTGAGACATATTAATACCTAAGACTGGAATAATCATTAGGTTCTTGAGGTGCCTTCCCCTACCACCTCATCTCCGGCAAAGACTTGAGGGTTTTTATTTACTTGCTATGCCTCAGCTCCCACAGACATGTGCTTCTTCCAATATTATGGACAAGCAGATCTCCCTGGAATGGTATATAAGCAAATAATATTGCTAATCTTCAGAGCACAACAGAAACATTCAGCAATGCGACTGTTCTGTAGCACTACTAGGAAAAGAATGGAGCACTATAATAACTCTAATATACCAGCAAAGCATCCTGTAAAAACCCAAAATTAAACAGATAGAACAAATATTAAGAACATCTCAAAGAAAAATAAATAACTTGAAATTACTCCCTGCATCAGAATGAGCTGCTGCTTACGCTTCTGCTAAAGGGCGGAAAAACAGCCACTCGCCTTTGACTGGAGACTGGTTTGGGTGGGGGGCTACTGTTGCTTTATAATGATATATACAACCTTAAATATTACACTGCTTACATGAAAAGATGATGATTCAGGAGCGGCCAGTTATAACAGGTTTAATGCTGAACTTCAAAAGACATCACATTTAGTTTTCATCACAAATTCTTCTGCCAGACCCATCAACTTTTTCAAAGCAAAAGGCTATCCAGAGACAAAGAAAACTACAGCATGTGGGGTTTCTGAACCACTGCTTAATGAAACCACTGAAACAGTGGTTCCTGATAAGCCAGCCAGCAACAAACACTACCAGGTGGTAATGAGACTGCCTATCCCATGGCTTCGACAATGAAAACAGGATTCCAAAACCTGAGGTTCTCCTACTGACAGCTCCGGTTTTTATTACTCCTGTAATTTTACACACACAAAATTCATTCCTTCCAGGCTGAAGCTCCCAACAAAAGCATGGATGTTCTTCTGGAGCTCTGAATGGTTATCAAAATTCTTAGGTCAGCTCCTTGAGAAAACCAATTTATATTCTGTTCCAGTGATGTCAAGACCCATTTCTACAACCCTGCGAACGGGTGACTAGCAGATTCAGAGACGTAATCGAGACAAGCACATACATTCACGTGAAAGAACTGAAGAGGTTTTTCAGAAGAAAAGTATTTTCTATTGCCTTAATGAATCAACATTTTTCATTTAGATCATGGCATTCTTCTGCCAATTACTACCTTTGTGATTCAGCCCCAAACAGCAGAGCTTCATTAAAATTTTAGTTTCTTCAAAAATAAAACAAGGAACCCTCGCTAAATGACTGAAGAAAATTTTTTGTTCCCTCACCCACAATGTAACGATTGCCACCTTCTGGGAAGAATTTTCCAAGTCGGAGCAACAGACAGAAGCACTGAACTGCAGCCGTCTCCAGAAAGTATCAAATACTGTCAGGAAGGCAAAAGACTGCCTGGTCACAAGGTACTGGCTTCAAATGGCAAAGCAAATTTCATACCAACAGAACTTTTCTATAGTCTACCCTTGAGGGAACCTACAACTAGATCTGTAGTCTAGTGCTCAAGCGCAGCTTGAAGAGGACCACAGCAGGACAACAGAAATAGGCTGTGTTCCTGCTTGCAGAGTATTGGTTGAAACATCACTACTGCATGTATCAATTTTGGTTTGGGGTGAAAACAAAACCAAGACCCACGATACAAAGACAGTCATAGCAGAAATAGGATGGAGAGAGGGAGGAAAGGGTGAATAGGCAAGGAAGTATTGCCAGAAACAGTACCTAGAGAAAATTCAAATGTACGGGCTTGTCCATAAAGCTTGTGGGAAAGAATTACACACCTTGAATTGCAGGCAAATGACTTAAGTGTATTATGAGACACTCCAGCTTGAGATTTATACACATTCTAATATTACATTGTGTAGAAACATGTATTTGTGTAGCATGATGTTTACAAAATATATATGCAAGAGCATTTGTCCTTTCATGTTCTTTCCATGTACGTGGTTATAGACTCTCAGCAAAAAGGAAACAGAAGGCAATTCTAGCTTTGAAAGTGATGAATGAAGACTACACTACTTAGTGTTCTTCACTACCTTTCCCTTTAAGTTTGTCTTCACCAAAACAAATACCACCCAACAGGGAAGACAAATCACAGGCTGTTCCCAATTCCTTCTGGACAAGGCACTCCATTAGCTTCACACTGAGAACCTCAGAAGAACTGCAAGCAGCAAACATCTGCTAAATATATCGCAGTGTTATCTCTAACTATTGTTCAAGTTCTTAGTCATAGCTATATCTCCCCATTTTTCAAGACTAGTTCACTGTAATCTTGATAACAAGACCCCACTACTCTTTCCTTAGAGTTCCACTGAAGCCACTGTGTTCCTGCTTCTGGAGGTTATATCTCCACCACAGAAGCTTCACAAGTTGTGAACAAAACCACTCTGGTCCATTGACAGTTGCAGGTTTGGAAAACTACAGCCAGCTTTGCATCTCCTCTTCATACTTTTGGGGATCAATAAAAGGTTTGTCAATGGACCGGATCATGAGCTCACCACAGTACACACATTCAGCTGCCACAATATCATCAATGTCAGCTTTGATCTGTTCCCGGCTCTGCTGCCCCTTTCCCAAGCTAACGGTATCCGCGTCCTTGGGACGATGGTGGCTCTTGGAAGGCTGACTGGTAGCTGCCAGCTTCTTCTGGAGATCTTCAAGTTTTGCCTGCTTATAGGCAGGAAGGTTTGGGAAAACTGCTTGGAGAAGACAGTCATAGTGAAACATGTGACCACACAGGAAAAGGTAAAAAGGGCGGTTTAGAAGTGGAAAGTCACAAGCAGCACATTTCTCCTGAGGCTCCACAGAGCCATACTTATTTCTCATTTCCTGAATGTCCTCTCGGATTCTCTTGGCACTCTGTGTGGCTTCCTCCATCTCCCTTTTCAGCTCCTCAATGTGTTTGTTGTAGTCCTCTAGGGAGTTACAGATTGCCTCCTTGAAATGGTCAATAGTGACAAAGTCTGGAAAGAATGGCAGGACATCTTCAATCTTCAGCAGGGCACAGCTGGAGAGGCAGGCCATTGCCTTCTTGACATCCTTCTCTTCCTGAACAACATGGCGAGCAATCTTCAACCAGAGCTTCTTCCGGAGTTCCTCATCATCTTCAGGGAGATCTGCACAGGACTTGGCAAGATCAACATCCACCTAGAAGTTGGACAGACAAGGAAACTGAGTTAAGCTTCCCTCTTTGTTTATCCACCATTCAACTTCAACTGCTGCCCCTTATAGGAGGCATTAATAGAAAACTTCCATTGCTATCTCATTGCCTAGGACTGCACTGCTGGCCCGCTCCTTGTTTACATGTGAAACAACTCTCCTCTCCACCAGTGCTCCTCCTTGCAGATTTGCTTGCTACCCAGCAGAGAACAAAAAAGCCCAGCACTACAATAAGGGCAGATAAGCCATGTTACAGTATCTTTGCTGGCCACCCATTTCAGCAAAGACATAGCAATGACAATAGAAAAAAAAATCCTGCATTTCCCTGAAGCTCAGGCTAAGCTGACAAAGGCATTCTTCTGTGATAATTATCACAGCTAGGAATAGGAAGTAATTAGAATCCTGAACAATAGCTATACAAGTCTTGCATAAATGCAGATATGTTAAAGGTAATTTACATTAGAGACTGAGCTTAAGACAGACAGTACTCCCTCCTTGTACTTTCCATGCCCCTACCCTCAATTATGGCTTGTCAGTCAGCTGCCTACTTAAAACAACTGTAAAAGCACAGAAGTATGTTAACAGAGTCAGGTCTTTCTTCCTAGACTTAGCTGCATACCTCCTATACCATGGAGTCTGTCCACTTCCTCTCAATGCTCGATTGTTCAAGATAACTTGAACAAGCTACATTCCTATATATCATAGCATGCATGCACAGACACACATACCTGTAAGGCGAGATCCACAGCCTCCTCATATAATTCCATCACTTTGTAAATATGGACACATGCATGGTGGTGCCCATGCTCTGCACACAGGCGCAATGCATACTTCAGGTCATAGTGGATCCTGTTTGGGTTGGTTCCTGCTTGCTCCAGGTATGATAGCAGTGAGTCTGGCCGACACAAAGCATAAAGAGACAACAGGTAGTTGTGAATGGCTTGCTGGGTTTCCTCCAACTGATAGACACAGAACTCCATATATCTAATGGCTTCATTGATCTGCTGGGTGCTGGCACTCTGGCTGTAGTTAACAAGGGCTGGAATGAGGTTCCTGGCATCCAGTCTAGAGCCCATAGAAATCCAAGCATCAACTACCTTCTTGGGAATATGCTGGATGAGGACTGGAGAGAACTTGTAGAACAGCTTCTCGTCTCTGTGCCTGGACAGCACATTTAGAGCTTCATCGTACTCATCATGCTGGCAGTGGTGAGCTACTACGCGCTCATAGTCCTGCATGATGACTGCAAAGTAGACCATGTGCTCTGTGTCCCCATGGCTTGCCAACAGCTCATAAATAGATGCCCGGTTATTAAATAGACAGTCTTTGTTTTTAGGACTGCTCAGGAAAGTGCGAAACTTCTCCCGTGTATCCAAATAGAGATTTCTCTGTGAGGGATCTCCTTCCAATATACCCAGCCAGTTCAGGTACAGCTCCGTTAACCACGTGGTCAGCAGAGTGGTCTGTGTCTTCTCAGAAGGCTTTAGGTTACTTAGCTTCTTAATCAGAAACTCCATCAGGGCCTCTTCTTGCTTGGCTTCAATGAACTTAAGGGCAATTTCCTCAAAGTAGTTCTGGGTCAGCGCATAACATTTGGCACTGTCTAGATACCTCTTGTTTTGGAAGCAGTGCTCTGCCTCTTTTGCCAGCACAATATCTAGGCACTCTGGACGGTCTTTACAATATTCTTTGGCTAAATCAAATTTGTTCATATTCATATACATCTTCCACACATCTCTAGATTCCCGCTGGACGTGGTAGCGGAACACTACTTTCTCAGTGTGAATCCATATCTGCTGGACTGTGGGATCTTTGATCATGCGTGTCAGTAAGCCAAACTTCTCCAGGAACAGATCTTGAAAAACAACCTGCCCATTCAGAGTGCATACAGCCTTCACTCGATCAGGCAGCAGCAACAGGAAGTGGAACTGGGTAAGTACAATGGATATTGGCTTGTTCACAGTTATGTCAATATCAGAAGCGTAAACCCAGACCCGTTCATCACTCAAAATTGAATCAGGACGGCTATAATCCAATGTACCATATAAAACACCATTTCCCATCATCCAGGCAAAGGACCGTGGGTTGGAGCGCAGTTTTGGGGTGTAAAAGGCTATCTCACTGAAACCAAGGTTGGCCGGAAACTCACGGAAGCTGGGCAAATGGTCAGCGTGCATAGCAAATATGGAGCTGAAGCCTTGCTGCTCCGCCCCTTCGGGCACTTTGCCAACAAACTGGAAGAGTCTCTTTCGAGTAGTGGCTATAATAAAAAATTTCCCTTCTATCCCTCGTTCAATCTCCAAGCAGCAGACTGGGGCAGGTCCTGATTCCTCCTCCAGAGTGTAGACCTGTCGAAAGTACTGGTCAGGATTAGTGCTGAAGAGACTTCCCTCGCTGACAGAGATTTCAGCCTCATAGATCTGCCCCTGGGCTGTCCCCACCAGGATAGGCCCAGTGTTGGTCTCTGAACCAAGAAATTTGTTCCAGCCCACACTTTCAATCAAGTGGCCTTTCCAGCGGGAGAGTGTTCGCACTTTCTGAACACTTCTGTTCAGGTAAAGGCATTCACTGGTGTTCAGAGCAATCAGGAGATGAGAGCCTGCCAACAGGAGAGGGGTATGGGAAGGAGAAGCAAACAACAAATTAAGATTGTGCCTAAGCAAGCCAAATTCCTGAGGCTTCTAATCCTCACACTTGATAAGCTCTGCTATCAACATACTAAATCCAAGACTTTCCCAGGCATTCTTAGGAATGTGGGGGATTTCCATGCTGGATCAGAACAGTAGTCTAGATGTTGCAAACTTAAAATACTAGTCCCAGATGCTTCAGCAAGAAGGTATTCTTCTGTGTCAATAGGTATTCTAAGGATAAACAATTCCAGAGTTCTCTCCTATCCCTAGCAGTTGGTGACAGACAGGAGAATCTCCTTCCAAACTTTTGTTTTCTCTTTAAAAATCAGTCAAGGCTACAGTGAGCTGCAGATGTTTAACAATCCTTTTTTGAAAATTCTTACATAAACACAGCACAGGGTGACTGCAAAGATATCCTTTTATTGGTTTTAGCAGCCTTGCTCAGAACAGCCTAATTGGGTATGTTCATTTCAGAGAGTTCAAAAGCAACAACATATACACAACAAACCAGTGTTTTCTAATAGCATGGGGCAAATCAGAAGGCAGGACCCTTGGGCAATGGAATCCTGCCCACAGAAGAACCACCTGTTCTCCTTATTTACAGAACAGAAAGAGAACTCCTTCACCAGTGCTTGTTATGCACATTCAATTGCATCTGCTGCCAACCACTGTCTGTAAATATACATAGTCCATTGCCTCACCTGTGTGGTCCAAAAACATCTTGTAGACTTTGGCTTCATCTTTGCGTCCCAGTTCTACCTGATTAGGTTCATCTGGCTTCCCGAGATCAATCCTGCAAAGAGAAACCATGAAAGCATGCTTCCAACAACAGTTCATGTAGGCGTTAGTTGCTTACTGTTTTCCATACTGGGTTCATGGCTTCTTATCCAGTTTGTAATTTTAAGTTCTCTAACAACTTACCAAAAAAAAAAAAAAAAAAAGAAAACACAAGTGAAAACAAGCAATAACTTCAGGTCTCTGGCAGCATTACCTGAGAAGAGTGTCTTTGCCAAGACTCATACAGAGCTGGTTAGATGAGACCACTAAGCTGTTAATTTTCTCTGGAGGAGCAAAATCAATCCTTTGCTTGTTAAATATTGGTGTTTCCTTCTCCAGTCGTGCATTCACATATCCTGGAGAAAGAACATGAACACTTAAAAACTAAACAAGACAAAACCCCACAACAACAACCACCCCACACTACACCAAAATCTAACCTAAAAGACTAGAAAGATCATCACCTGTTCTGAGTTTTACTGAGAAGAGTGTGCTGCATGGAGCATGCTGCACAGAGAGCAGCACTCAGGTAGATATGTGTAACAGGAAAGAAAAGTAGTAATACACCTCACTGTCTCGTCACAGAACTGCAAACTTGTCACAAGTGTTAATTGGAATGCACACAGAATTCCAGAGGAAGCCACAAAACTGGCACATAAACTGCATAAAAATCTGAAAATGAGAGTAGAATCACAAAGTAATTTGTTTTCCTTGGTTGACAGTTTATTTATTCAAGACAGGAAAGAATGGCTGGTATTACATAAGACACAAAGAGGGCTCTGGTTCGACACTCCCATAGAAGCTACCCAAGAGACCACTGTGGCATTAATTGAAATATATTTCTCTCTTATTCCATGTTGGAATTGAATGAGCTACCATACTTGACATCCATCATTCACAAGCTGAAGCTATTTTTAAAGCCGTGTTGTTTTTTTTTTTGTATCCACATAGCAGACTTCATCATAGAGAGAAGTCTGTTGGATTATTTGCTGCAGGGAACGCAGCTGGAGGTCACAATGATGTTTTTACCATAACCCTGTTTTACCAACCATAACACTATCCTAATTGCAACTTTCCAGCTGTTGCTGGAAGGCATGCAAACTACTTGTTAGAGCCAAAACAATAACCAAGACCTGGTGATGGCTGAATCAATGCTCCAATCTTGGCATAAATTGCTTCCTGAGCCAAAACCCATTCAGACTGGTTTACCATTTCATGGTAAATCCCAAGATGGAGCCAGGCTAACCTAATCCTCATATCCTTTTGAAAACGGTGCCTGAATTCTAAGAAATGCACAATTAAGTTCAGGTTAGAGTTAAGGGTTGAAGTTTGACAAGACACGGCCACCTTACAGGACACATGTTGCGTTTTAAGCCCAACCAAGCAAACCTGACAAAGCAATGAACTGAAAATGGGAGTGGACAACGACAGCAAGTTAGCTAATGCGACTACTTAAATATTCAGGTAGTCAGTTTAGTACCAACCAGCTTGGGAAATGTGGCATCCATAGGAAGGCATGTTGAAGGATTACTTATGAAGGACATCTAGGTGGGAAAGGCAGAGTGTGGAGAAGTAAGGTCTGACTTGAGGGAATTGACATACTTCTGGAGAAATATGTTAATAAACAAATAAAACTTAGAAATCAATTACTTTAAGAATCTCTTATGATCTTCAGTGCAGATGGGCAAAGCACAAGATGCAGTTCAAACTCATTCCTTTGGTTACGACAAAGGCAAAAGCTCATCCATAGGCAAGCGGACAACAAACTGAAACTTTTAAAACAGGTGAACCTGTAACACCATTTGGCAGCACAGAGAAGCAGCATAACAGATTTAGTTTTCATTGAAGGCGGGTAGGCCTCTGCACCCAAAAACACAGGACTTGCAGAGACCAGGCCATTCTATTCCTAAATAAGGACAGCACTCTTTATGGTCTTCCTATGAGGAAGTGAAAAACTACAAAATAGCTCAGATATGCCAGTGAACTGCAAAATAAGAAGCAATTTATCTAAAACCAAAACCAAGTGATGATACTCATTAGCAAAATCCTGGAACATATGTGCGTCCACAAACAAATCTTATCACAAAGTTTCATCCACATCTATCCCATGAGACTAGTTTTCCCAGTGACTGAATTTCCCATACGCACAAAGTCTTACATAACCCTTTAACAAGGAAAGCAGCAGAGGATCTCAGTCTGACCACGCTACCTCAAGCTAGAAAGCAAGACAGATAGGTTAACTTAGCAATGGATCTGTCTGCTTCGTTCCACATGCAACTGAAGGATTTCTAAGGCAAGCAGATCCATGCAGCAGTTAGCCTGGATAGGAAGATTAAAAACGAAGCAAGCTATAACAAGTTGAGGCCATTCATGGCCAAATTAGCTACCTAGGAAGATGTAAACTTAAGGAAAAAAGAAGCCTGGGCTTGTATCTCAGAGGAAACAGACTGCTTCCATCCTAAAGAGCACAGGCCTCTAGACTTTGACTAAAAACACCACTTCGAAGCACACTCAATACCTATAACCTCCCCCAAAATATCCTGAAAGACTCTAATTTCAGTCCTGTTGCTGTTGAAAAAGCCAGTGAAGTCATGGAAAGCAGCCTGCTAACACTACAAATCCCTTAATTGCCTATTCCACCGATGCCTCCTCCTTGCCTCGGCCTCACCACTAGACCAGCTGCAGGATCTTTAAAGGATTCATGTTTTAGAGGAAAGATGCATATGCAGGAACAGACAAAGCAACCACAATCTGAGTAGGCAGCCTTTTGCTCAGCGTGTACAGGTTTTTTTCTTACACATTGATCCACATCTTAAACATTACCCACTTATGCAAATGTGCGTTCCTTTATTTACAGTTAAGCAAAACTGATGTTCTTCATTTCAGATTAGGGAGCTGCAATGCCACATTTTAAATTTGCTGGTATGAACTGTGGTTCAAAACATGCAGACAAAGCTCCCAAGATGCAGATTCACATGATGTCACAGCTAACCAATAAATATAAATACGTATTTATATATATATAAAAAGGAAGGATTACTCTGATGGGAAAAACCCACATACGAATGGATTGCCAAGTTACATTCATTCAGGCACTCTTGATTTTTTTTCAGATTGCCATCAGGCAGAACAAGGCTGACAGGAAGAAAACCCAAATGCAGGAAGGAAAAAAAACAACTAGCACCTATACACAGGTAGGGGTTTAGAATTCAGGTAGGGGTTTTTGTCTGTTTTGTTTTTCGTTATGTTTTGTTTGTTTGTTTATTTCAGTCATAGTTCAAGCCAATGGACTGGATTCTAGCCTTCTGGACTCTTTAGGACTTTATCCGTTACAATTGTAACAACTGTAGGATCATCATTGCTAACATGAGAATTTAAAAATTTTAACTAGCATCCATAACAGGAGAAGGATGAACTTGTTTAACTTACAGTTCTTTATACAAAGGAGATGTCTATTTTATAACATGCATTCCTTTCAAACAGTCCCCTCCTTCATCCTGACCGCAGCGTGTCCCTCTTCTGTTCAGGTGAGATTCCACTGCAGCATTTCCCACCCTGATTTCTGGACAAATCTGCATTTTTCCTTAGAGTTTTTAATCTGTTCAAAGATCTAAGCTCACCAACATCAGTCAAGTCTAGTGGATCAAAGTAGGTCTTTTCATGCTGGCACTGCAGCACGTGAAGTTTACAATGCAGCACTATAAGTTGGCAACAGAGTCACTGCTTGGTTACCTACAACTTTGAGAAACAGTACCTGAAGTTTAACAGGTACAGGGAACAACTAACTGAAACACAGGAATAAGTTTTAACATCTTCCAAAATTTCCAACCTAACCTTAAGGACTGCTTTCAGGAAGTTAACTATTCACTTGCATCTTTTTTGCCTCGGTCGTCACAGGCAAGGGCTCTAGCTACTCTGTCTGAGCTGCAGAAGGCAAAAGCAGGGACTGGGAGAATGAGGATCTGCCCACTGCAGGAAAAAAACAGGTTCAAGACCGTCTGAGGAACCTGAAGGTGCCCAAGCCCATGGGACCTGATGAGGTTCATCCACCGGTCCTGATCGAACTGGTGGATGACGTTGCCAAGCCACTATTCATCATATTTGAGAAGTTGTGGCAGTTGGGTGAAGTTCCCGTTGACTGGAAAAGGGGAAACATAACACCCATTTTTAAAAAGGGAAAATAGGAAGACCCAGGGAACTACAGGCTGGTCAGTCTCACCTCTGTGCTTGGCAAAATCATGGAGCAGATCCTGCTGGAAATTACGCTAAGGCACATGGAAAATAAGGAAGTGACTGGTGACAGCCAACATGGCTTCGTTAAGGGCAAATCATGCCTGACAAGTTTGGTGGCCTTCTACAATGGCGTTATAGCATTGGTGGATAAGGGAAGAGCATCTGATACCATCTACCTGGACTTGTGCAAGGCATTTGACACTGTCCCGTATGACATCATTGTTTCTAAATTGGAGAGACATGGATTTCATGGATGGACCACTCGGTGGATCACTAATTGCCTGGATGGCTGTACTCAAAACATTGTGGTCAACGGTTCAATGTCCAAGTGGCAAGCAGTAACACGTAGCGTTCCTCAAGGGTCAGTACTGGGACTGGTACTATTTAACATCTTTTTTTGGCATCATGGATGGTGGGACTGAGTGCACGCTCAGCAAGTTTGCCGATGATACCAAGCTGTGTGGTACGGTCGACTTGCTGGAGGGAAGGGATGCCATCCAGAGGGACATGGACAAGCTTGAGAAGTGGGCCTGTGCGAACCTCATGAAGTTCAACAAGGCCAAGTGCAAGGTCCTGCATGTGGGTCAGGGCAATCCAGTGGTGAGACACTGGAACAGGTTGCCCAGATAAGTTGTGGATGCCCCATCCCTGGAGGTGTTCAAGGCCAGGCTGGATGGGGCTTTGAGCAACCTGGTCTAGTGGAAGGTGTCCCTGCCCAGGGCAGGGGAGGTGGAGTTAGATGATCTTTAAGGTCCCTTCCAACTCTAACCATTCTATGATTCTATGATCTTTCTGCAAAATCAATTTGCTTAAACTTCATATTGCCCACAACTTCTACCAGCCCAACTTTTGTTCAAAGTTACCAGTGAGGTCTGATTTAAGAATAATTAAAACGCTGATTAGGCTGTGCCTTTGCAATTAAGTAGTTTCCCAAACTTCCTTTGCCAACATTAATTGTCAGCAAACAGGCAGATTTCTCAACTGTAAGACAGCCATGACTGGAGACACTGTTGCAGCAGTCAGAAAGAAAAGCTGAGTCCCTGAAAATTTATTTTCAGTAACAACACTGTTTTGCACAATATTCAGGACATTCATTCTTAATCTAACATTACATAACAAAATAACTATGCATGTTCAAACAAACATGGGAACATATCTACTTCAGTACCTAGACTCAGAGTAATTCTGTCTGTGTACTTATACTCAATAATAGACATAGTATGACAGAATTCATCAATTCTTGCCACGTATATAAAGCTCACAACCTGGTTTCCCCAAAGGTTAACAGTGGGCAACACTACATGAGGAAAAAATTTGAAAGAAGGTGTCCATGCGTTTCCAAACTTGTAACTCAAAAATGCCAGCTCTGCATAGGAGCTGGTACTACCATGACAATACCAGACAAAACAGAATCCTCTCATAACCTACATTTCCCTGCCATACTCAATAAAACATGGTGAGGTGGCATCCCATAGGGGACCGTTACAGAATCTAATAAACCTTGAATTTATCATGGAATATACCTGGCATTTGTTTGCTTTCTCTCACATGAAAGAAACAACTGACTGGTCATCACACCGTTACTTTACATTGATTGCACACCTCCCCAAATAATACAGTATACCAAAGCTTCACAAACCTTGACAGAAAAGTTTAATAGTAATACAGATTGCTTTCTTGGTAACCTTCTTCAGCAGTAACCTTACCATCATGTAGTTGGACTAAGGGAACCACTCTAAAAAATGAAGTCTTTGGTTAACTGCCCCTGGGTTAGGAAACTAACTGCATGCAGGTACAGCTGTGCAGCCAGCCAGAATACTGTGGCTGTAACAGTTGGGTTCCACAGAGAGGAGAAAAAATTAAAAAAAAGAAGCAAGCTTATGAGACGATCTCAGACAACTACCTACCACAGCTCTGAACTGAATAGNGTTTGGTGGCCTTCTACAATGGCGTTATAGCATTGGTGGATAAGGGAAGAGCATCTGATACCATCTACCTGGACTTGTGCAAGGCATTTGACACTGTCCCGTATGACATCATTGTTTCTAAATTGGAGAGACATGGATTTCATGGATGGACCACTCGGTGGATCACTAATTGCCTGGATGGCTGTACTCAAAACATTGTGGTCAACGGTTCAATGTCCAAGTGGCAAGCAGTAACACGTAGCGTTCCTCAAGGGTCAGTACTGGGACTGGTACTATTTAACATCTTTTTTTGGCATCATGGATGGTGGGACTGAGTGCACGCTCAGCAAGTTTGCCGATGATACCAAGCTGTGTGGTACGGTCGACTTGCTGGAGGGAAGGGATGCCATCCAGAGGGACATGGACAAGCTTGAGAAGTGGGCCTGTGCGAACCTCATGAAGTTCAACAAGGCCAAGTGCAAGGTCCTGCATGTGGGTCAGGGCAATCCAGTGGTGAGACACTGGAACAGGCTGCCCAGATAAGTTGTGGATGCCCCATCCCTGGAGGTGTTCAAGGCCAGGCTGGATGGGGCTTTGAGCAACCTGGTCTAGTGGAAGGTGTCCCTGCCCAGGGCAGGGGAGGTGGAGTTAGATGATCTTTAAGGTCCCTTCCAACTCTAACCATTCTATGATTCTATGATCTTTCTGCAAAATCAATTTGCTTAAACTTCATATTGCCCACAACTTCCACCAGCCCAACTTTTGTTCAAAGTTACCAGTGAGGTCTGATTTAAGAATAATTAAAACGCTGATTAGGCTGTGCCTTTGCAATTAAGTAGTTTCCCAAACTTCCTTTGCCAACATTAATTGTCAGCAAACAGGCAGATTTCTCAACTGTAAGACAGCCATGACTGGAGACACTGTTGCAGCAGTCAGAAAGAAAAGCTGAGTCCCTGAAAATTTATTTTCAGTAACAACACTGTTTTGCACAATATTCAGGACATTCATTCTTAATCTAACATTACATAACAAAATAACTATGCATGTTCAAACAAACATGGGAACATATCTACTTCAGTACCTAGACTCAGAGTAATTCTGTCTGTGTACTTATACTCAATAATAGACATAGTATGACAGAATTCATCAATTCTTGCCACGTATATAAAGCTCACAACCTGGTTTCCCCAAAGGTTAACAGTGGGCAACACTACATGAGGAAAAAATTTGAAAGAACGTGTCCATGCGTTTCCAAACTTGTAACTCAAAAATGCCAGCTCTGCATAGGAGCTGGTACTACCATGACAATACCAGACAAAACAGAATCCTCTCATAACCTACATTTCCCTGCCATACTCAATAAAACATGGTGAGGTGGCATCCCATAGGGGACCGTTACAGAATCTAGTAAACCTTGAATTTATCATGGAATATACCTGGCATTTGTTTGCTTTCTCTCACATAAAAGAAACAACTGACTGGTCATCACACCGTTACTTTACATTGATTGCACACCTCCCCAAATAATACAGTATACCAAAGCTTCACAAACCTTGACAGAAAAGTTTAATAGTAATACAGATTGCTTTCTTGGTAACCTTCTTCAGCAGTAACCTTACCATCATGTAGTTGGACTAAGGGAACCACTCTAAAAAATGAAGTCTTTGGTTAACTGCCCCTGGGTTAGGAAACTAACTGCATGCAGGTACAGCTGTGCAGCCAGCCAGAATACTGTGGCTGTAACAGTTGGGTTCCACAGAGAGGAGAAAAAATTAAAAAAAAGAAGCAAGCTTATGAGACGATCTCAGACAACTACCTACCACAGCTCTGAACTGAATAGTGCTGAGGTGTGGTTATATTTGTGACTATGAAGGCATGCCACTTCACGTACACGTCTTTCCAGCACACACCACTTCACCACACCGGGAGGTGAAGCTGTCCCACTGGTAACAAGCACATCAGTTTTGCTAAGAAAACGTGCATCACCCCTAAGCTTCATCAGGAACCGAGTGTCCCCTGCATCAAAACATGTCACACAGCAAATGACAGAGAAAGAAATTACCCCGCCCCCAACAAATGAGCTGCCACCTTGCCTCCCCCCTCTCAGCAGGAACTCCCGGCGCCCCGGAGGCCCCGTCGAGGGGCTAACGGTGGGAGCACGCCTCCAGCCGCACCGACCCCGGGCCTAGTCCTCCACTGGGGGATTCCCAGGGGCCTGGCTGTAACCACAGCGCCGCGCTGCCGCCGAGGGCCGACCCGGGCCGAGGGCTGCGCCTACCGGAGTGGGGGATGCCCACGCTGGCGCGGCTCTGCTGCACAGAGGCGGAGCGGTAGAGGGAATCTTCGTACTCGTCCAGGATGGAGGCCATGGCCGCCAACGGTCACCCGCCAAGGGACACCGGTACCCCAAGCCCGCGCCGGCCGCTTCCGCCAACGCTCAGCTGACCCGCGTCACGTGGCCGCCCGGCGGCGCACTGCGCCTGCACAGTGCCCCCTTCCCCCCCGCGCGGCGCGCGGGGTGGGAGCCTCCCTGAGGGACGGGGCTCCCCCGCATCAAAATGGCGGCGGGAGGGCGGCAGGTGTTCCCTAATTACGCCTAGAGTCGCAGTTCGGACTTTCGTGTCCCTCGTAGTACTCTGAAGGTGGCTAATCAGCATGTACCGTTGCTTCTGGGTCAGACACAGCAAAGCTTGCAGGCGCAGTGCAGCTGTGCGGTGCCTGCAGCCTCTACACACTGCCATGCTGTCGCGTGGCGCTGGGTGCGTGGTAGCTCACCTGAGAGTGCACCAGCGGGCTTTACTGCCAACACACCCAGTGACTGCAACCAGTAACTGGCTGTTTTTAAACACTCTTGTGTTGCGATTTTTATGTAGCACTGAGTGGTAAAATCTCGGCTTTATTGCTGAAATAATGACTGTGGCAAAGCATGTGGGGATCCAGCGTAAGGCTGTGCTCAGTGTGCTAGATTTGCTATGCAAGTTTATCCCAGCTTTCTAGACCAGGCATGTTGGACACAGCTTCTGTACTTCAGAGCAGTGTTCTAAAGTACTAAATAGTACTTAAGAGCTGCTGTTCTGATTATGCCAACATCTGCTATATACAGCTTTACCCTCTAGAAAAAAAAGCAGAATTTATAACAACGGCGTTAACAAAAAGACTAATCTCTTATACAACGATTTTGGGTTTTGTCCTATATAAAATGAATACAGATATATATATGTGTATTACGTACTGTATATTACACGTGATCTTCACAACACTCTCTGGAAGGAACAGAAAAATGCTGTCTCACAGGGCAGTTTGCAACACAGAGGGATCCATTACAAGGTAAAGGAGGTCTTCCCAAACTTAGCTTGCACATCAGGTGGCAGTGAGGCACCACTAGTAGCAGCGGCATGTGGCTGGCTTTGCACAAACAAGAAAGTTACGTCTCCTTTTCCTCTGCTCTTTTACTGGACACCTCACCCCCATAAACTAGGTCTCCAGTCTGCACCGCTCTGCCTCAGGCCTTTTCCCCGGCACTGAGCCAGGCGTGCAGGTCCCACGCTAGCTGGGTTCCTGGAGGCTCCCATGGCACACCTCCACGGGGTCACCTCTGTCTGCTCTGCTAAAAACACAGGATGGCTCTTCCTGACTCAGCCTGCCTGCGAGTGCTGGCAGGAGCCGAGACCTAGCTCCAGCCTCTGCTGTTTACCCTCTTTATGTGGCAGCTCTGAGCCAAAACAACAAAACCACATTCCTTGGCTCTCCAATCATCCTGATCATCATAAACAGCAACTGTTCTCTTTCAGCTTCTCAAAAGGTATACACAAATTACCTTAGGTTTAGGGTAATGAGGTAGGAAGAGAATTCTTGGACTATCAGATTGGTTCTCCCACTCTTGTAGATACCACATCATATAGTCCTTTCTCTATTCCTATCAAGCTCTGAAAGCGTGGGTATTTTTTCCCCCGACTGCTCCAGTTTGTACCTGTTCCAGATGCTGGTTATTCTCATGATTTCAAGCTCCGATTTCAGTCTAGTGTAAGCTGTGGCTCGTCTGAATCCATTTGTTCTTGTTCAAACACTGTCCTTTAGCGTACAGGACTTTTTAGACCATTCGTTTCCTTTGCAAAAATCATCACCAATCATAGCCTTCATTCAGATGTACCAAATCCAGGATTTACCAAATTAAGGAGTTCTTGCCTTTCTCCTCTTGAAAAGAGGAGGCAGTTAGTTTCCTGGAGCATCTGAATAGTCCTTCTCTGCATCGGTCGCAGCTTCAGCTCATGTTTAGGTGGGCTTGGGTGAGCATAGTGTGACCCCTCATTTCAGATGAGGTCTCTCCCTATTGCCTTCAACAATGATGCTTATGCTTTTTCTCTTTTTAGTTACGTTTTTAGAAGTAGAAGACTGAAGCGTTATTTGGTAAGGGGGAAATAAACTCTCCCAAAATATATCTGGAAATTTTGCTAAATTGAAATTTCTGCTCAAATTTCTCAGTCTCCAGGTCTATGGGTTGTTTCCATTCAAAGCCTAGATCAGGACGTATCTTTGTAATATTTTTTTTGTCTTGGTCAGGTCCAGATATGGAAGAGATTTTCTTTCTCATTCTGGCAGATATTATTGGCATTTAGTACTGATACCTCAAGAGAAACCTTTGTCTGATTTTAGTGTGGTTAAATTGGAAGCCAGATCCTCACCTTATTTGGAAATGAAACATCAACCTAAAGCTAATCCAGGCCCACAAGCCTGCTCCGTCCATCTGCACTATCATCTGCTATGACTATTTAATTTACAAACATGTGCAATAATTATATCCCAGTGCCACATTCACAGATTTCCTTTTCTGAAAATAAGGGGAGAGCAAGGGTTGCAGGCAAAAGATTTATCAGCTCTTTGGTTCACCAGGAGCACATGGAGAATCAGATGATTACATTTTGCGCGTAGAAGTGGTATAAGTCTTTAAGAGGGACTTGTGGGAAAAATTTAAGGGGAGCAATTTTGGTGAGGGGTTTGGATTGGAAACCTAAATTCTGATCTTTTTTTTGTATGGCTGTGATCACACTTGCAGTAATTTTGGGTTAAACAGTGTTTTCTCCAAGCTGTGGACACAGCTATCGACATCTAGGTGCTGTATGACATGCTAATCTCTTCAGCTGCCTTGAGGAACAGATTCTAGATAATGGCATTGACAAACATATCCTGTGTCCAAGGTCTGGATTCACAGCAGATTAAGCCTGTGTAAATCTCGGCTTCAGCAACACTATGTCACTCGTGGCTGCCCTGTCCGGCCCGTACTTTGTGCCAGTATCAGTGCATGCATGATTGCAGAGTGAGCCAGTTCATTGCCCTGCAGCAGATGACGGTGCGATCCATGATCTAAACACGAGTGCTGGTGCAGAAGAGAGGTCGGGAAGACGTGGCTGTGGGAAGAGGTAAGGGCAGAACAAAGGCAGCTCAGATTTAAGTGACTTGAACTGCCCCCAAGATAACTTAGCAGCACAACTATAATTTGAATTAAACCCTGGACTTCCTCACAGATTTCCACTACAAACATGGCACTGATCATCACTCCACCTCACTGTCTATAGAATATTCCTTCACTGTGATCTACAAAAAAAATACACTGTGTTCATAAAAGCCATAGGCAAGTAGGTGTATTATCCTAAACACAACAGCCTCCATAAAATACCAACAAAGATGTAATATACAGCCTGGCTCTCAGACACTCCGCTTTGAGGAAAGTGCTGCAGATATCTAAGTCTCCCACCCAATCAAGAGAACATCTCCGGGGAGTGACACTTTCCCAGTGACACAGGCAGTGTCTTTGAGTGACCACTTGAATTCTATGAACAAATTTCCTACAGTAAAGAAAGGCTGTGTACCTATGGGTATCACAGTTGCCCATGAGAACCTGAACTGGAACCTACATGGCAAGCCATGCAACAATTATAATTTACACTGGAAGAGATCAAAGCTGGAAGTGAGTTTGCCAGAGCCCACCTCCTAACCATTAACCAGCCTCCCAAGCTTTCCAAACTCCTTGTCAGAAGCAAACTTCCTGCAGACCAGCAAACGCTGGGTGGAATTGTATTACGCCAGAGCAGCAATCGCAGACCTGCTTACCACAGCTCCTCTGACACCTTAAGAAGTTTTCCCACGAGTGAACTACCAAGGTCTGTTGATGCTACACGTGCGCTCCAGAGCATGCTGCCCTTCAGTGAGCACACTGAGTGCCCTCATGGAAGCTCTACAGGCGTAACCTGTCAGACCTTGAATGAGCATACGTGCACCAGAGAGAAAGGACAGAAACATGCTTTTATAGTGAGGAAACCTTCTTCCCATCATTGGCACTCTGTGGCTGATCCCACATTTCTGATCCTCAAGGAAGATCTATAAATGATAAGCTTGAGAACTGAAACTGGTAACTTGGCAGAGACAGTGGTCTTACAGCATTTCATGGTTTTCCTAGCGATCCCTCTTCAACCGAGCCCCTCAGTATTCGGTGTTAACTGCCTGCCGTTCCCTGGTTCACGTAGGGGATATGAACCTTATCACCTTCCTCTTGCTAATTCCCTCACCCCTTCCAGTTAAGTGTTAATTCCTCTTTTTGCGTAAATTGTCTAATTGATTGCCATGATTAAATTAAGCTCAGAGCATTGTCTCCCAAACCTATCCGTAGTCTGAAGTTTGTTGTTTCTGCTTCAGATTTAAAGAAAGAGCTTTGAGTGCCTTAAACCGTGCTCACTTTTTCACATTTGTGTTGATTTATGAAAAGATGTACTTTCTCCAGCAGATGGCAACATACTTCTAAATTATTTATAGAACATCTGAGAGGCAGGACTCGTTCCTGTGCAAGTCAGACAGGAGATGAATTTGTCTTTGAGAAAGGGGCCGAGTACAATATAGGTGCTTTTCTTTTCTTGTAATATTTAAGAAAATATTTTTGAAGCTGGTGGCGTTGTCATTTCATTTACACTTACTATTCTGTAATCTTAAAATATAGTATAATATTGTTGTTGTAGCTTTTTGCCTCCGGATTTAACTAGAGTGGCAGTGAACAGATGAACCAGAGCATCTCTGTGCATCCCCCATGGCGTTGCTTTATTTCCAAGGAGCAATAAAGTAGTTTGGAGGCCAGGATAGTGGGAGCTGTATTCTCACTTTGTTTCTCTCCTTTTTTAATTTTCCTGAAAGACATTTCAGAATCACGCATCTCCAGTGCCCACCAGAAATACCCATTAGCTGCTATAGAACTCTAAAGTATTTTTATTGCTGTGGACTCAGAAACTATGGAGCTCCTATCAATCAAGCGCTCTATACAGGAAAGCGAATACTAGGATCTTTCTTCCTTTGATTTCAGCTGTAGTAATTTTTCCGTGAATAGCCAAAGCCTGATTTTCCACTGACTTGCGCGTTGTAGCTATTTCTGCCTCTGCAAGGTTGATAGAAAATGATAGGAAGAAGCGTTTGACATCACTTCCTGCAGGTTGCAGTGACTAGACGAGGTACACCGCAAGGGAAAACCAGGCTCAGGCTCTTGTCTTCACCCTTTTGTCTGTCACTTCTTTTAAGTGGTAATTACGCTTGATTTTTTCCCAGGGAGGATGCACACTCAGGTGCGTGGCAAAACGCCGGTGACTCAGCACTGGTTGTCTCATCGCTTGCCATTATGAAGGCGACCGGCCGGGCAGCGGCTGTATCTCGACTTCTTCAGCGTATCTCTTGGCATCACAGGACCCGGTTTGCTCTGGCACCGGTGCTCCAGTTTAGCCCCTCTCTCAATCCAGGTCCCCACCCGTCTGCCCTGCTGGGTGATGGCATTGTCGCCTGCGTTCATCATCACCCCGTTTCTCATTGTTTCGTGTTTCCTCACACGCAGCACTGTGAAAGGATTCAGAAATGTGATCTGAGGTCATCGTTTGCAAAGGGAGTGTGTTGACATACGCAGCCCACTTGTACAAACGCAGGTAAGGCTGAAGGCCAGGTTTGCTCACTGCTGTGTTAAGAGTGGCCGATAAATTTTTCTCTCTCCCTTGGTACTAAGGGAGCCCTGCTATTTTTAAAGCTGAGGTCTGCCAGCTCCTACAACACGCGATGCTTTTTCTGAGGCAGTGCGAGTAGTTCGGTAGGCTTTGCAAAAGACTATGAGAGTGGCTCCCACTCTGTGACTTTCAGTCAGACTGGTCTGTGGCCAGACATAGTTCTGAAGTTAGAAATGAGATCAGCCAGGGAGGCAGAATACGATGTTGTTGGAGGTGCAGTATTGCTCAGGAACCAGTGAAAGTCAGGACCACTGGCCGCAAAAAATCCCAGCATCACAATTTCCCAATATTGTAACACTGCACTTCAGAGGGGGAATTATATGGAATAGTTTGAGCTGATCCATAGCTTTGTCATGTCTCCCCCAAGGGTCAAGCCCTAGTTTTCTCCTCACACAAATTGGCTTGGTTACTGTTTTTACCTTGGTCCATAGGTGTACTACTTCTACCACAGCTCCAGTGAGAAAGGTGGCTATAATTAATAGAAACGGGCAGCAGAGGAGGTGTCTTCCTCTAAATAACTGTGTTTTTTTAATAATAGGACTTTGTACAGATGTATAAAGTTTGTTAGGTGGTGACAATCACAAACTGACTAAATATATAAATAGATTTCCACTGTAAATCACTGTGTACTCTAATGGAGCAGCTTTTCTATTTAAGAAGCTGTACAGCCCAGCTGAATAACGGCGAAATGCTAACAGTACCTGAAATGTATATTTGGTCTGCCTGAAAAGAGTTTGATCTTCTGCACTTAATTCCCAGTGGATGGGAACTCATATCATGAGGAATACCGTCGTAATTGGTGCTAATTATAATTCCTGGGAGAGAGGCCAAATAAAGCCTTGCAGACTGCATGTTTCCCACTCTGGGCAGAGGAGCACCACGACAGGGAGTCAGCGTGGGATGGGGCTCTCCGGACGTACCCGCTGCCTCTGCGGAGCCTGTCCCCATAGCTGCTGTTCGACAGCTCATAGGAAAGGGACAGGCTTTCACAGAAATTAAAAAAAAAGAACAAAACTGCACAAAAAATCTTGCAAAACCAACACATCTGACTCCTCGCTGCATCATGAAGCTAAACCTGCATCTTCTGTTAGCCGTCAGGAGCAAGGCAAGACCTGAGAAACGAACCCGTGGGAGCTGCCCTGTTTGTTTGCTTAATCGCTTAGTTTAAATATAGATTAAAAATCACTTAAGCTCATCCACAAGTGAAGTGTGTGTCAACCAATGGCTGCCAGAAACAGCAAGGGAAAAAGAACATAGTCACAGAAGGAAGAGATTTTAGGAAAGGAACAAGAGAAAAAAGGATTCAATCTTTGGAGTGGGGCGACGGTTTATCTTCTTAAGCAACATCCACTCCTAAGTAAACAGCATATAGGAAACAAGAGCTACCAGCTTCTCTTTGTCGCTCCCCCTTGCCACTGCTAACACTTGCTAATAGTGAATAACTTGGTGAATAATGCCTCATTTACATTCATTTCTTCCAATTAAATGGAAATGTCATAGTTCACAGAATGTCAGCCCGTGCCTGAAATGCACTGAAAAATCTCTGCAAGATCCTCACTTGCTGTGCTGCCTGCCCCGGCTGACGTGGAGTGTGTCCTTGCCGGTCCCGTCAGAGGCACGGACACACCTCAGGCGTTATGGAGTATCAGTATCGCCTGTCCCAGCGCCTTCTGCCTCCTCTGGAGCAGCTCAGCTGTCACCTGGCTCTGAACTAGCACTGAGGAGCGTGGCACTGGAAAAAGCCGACCTAATACAAGCCCATCACTTGAGTTAGCAGCCACTCGCCATTAGCAAAACTATCTGGCACACCGTTTAGCATCAGCCTAGTTCGTAATACCATCTCCGTTTTTTGTAGCTATAGAAATTTAAGTTTGTGCTAGTAAGAGCACACAAGCTCAGGCACTGTTAATTAACAGCTCCTTGCAGCACAGGTCTCCCTTGCTGAGAGCATAATGAAGGACATCATGTGATGCCACCAAAGTGGTGGCATTCATCGACAGCCTGAGTTTAGCTCCCCCATTAAGAAATGGCTCCACTTTCAAATACCATCTCCCTTTTTTTGTAGCTATAGAAATTTAAGTTTGTGCTAGTAAGAACACAGAAGAGGTCAATTAAAGCAAACTGCTAGAGAAAACTGCAGAGAGGAAGCCTTCTGGCTGTTCCCAGGAAGCTTGTGGGCTGTCTCCAAAGAGTGGACATGCTTTGAACAGCCAAGACTCTTGAACCTGAGGGGTTGCAGTGCTTGTGACCTCTCAACCATGAGGAAAAGCGTTTTAGGCTGCACCTAACTTAAAGATGTCTTCTCAAGTTTAGCATTAATGTAGGTGAAACACCTGGGTAGCTTCTCAGTGTGGATGCAAACTGCGGTGAGACACAAGCTCAGGTACTGTTAATCAACGTCTCCTTGCAGCACAGATCTCCCTTGCTGAGAGCACGATGAAGGACATCACGTGATGCCACCAAAGCGGTGGCATTCATCGACAGCCTGAGTTTAGCTCCTCCATTAGGAAACAGCTCCGCTTTCCAAGCTGATGTTGCAATACCAGGTATCGCACACATTAATGCTTTGCCCCCAGTGTTTTCAATCGCTTGGTGGTGTTACCCTGGGGCGCAGTGGTTGCTGTGATACCGCGGCCACATCTCTCCTTTTAAGCGGCATGTTCCCACTCTTCTGTTTGTTTAGTCTTACTTCTTTAGGTAGTGAGCTCCCCAGGGCAGGGATGGAGCCAGCTTCTCAGCTGCCAAGGGCACAGTGCAGCGTGTGAGCGACCAGCGGTGAATATGAAAAAAGGCAGTAGACTGGGAACCCCTGCGCATGCCCATGGAGCTGGGAAAATACGCTTTGTGGCTTTTGCCAGCGTGTAGCAACAGCTCAGCTGTGTCAGAGGAACTCCGTAATGGCAATCACATCTTTAATAAATGTGATGCATTTCTGTTGTCAGTTGTTGTCTATTGTCCCTCACGATGCTGGCCAGCACTTGTTGATGTTACTCCTGTCATGTCAGAAATCACAGATGCTCCGGGTGGGGTCCGTGGAAATAAACGCATCAGCGCTGCTTCTTTTGAACATTTTGAACAGAAAAGGGGGCGGGGCGGGGGGGGACGGCGGCTTTCCCCTGTGCGTGCACAAAGTGGAGCACGGCGTGGCCCTGGGGTCCTGCCGAAATCCCGAGAGCAAGCGCTGCTCGGGGGTCACCCGGCGGAGGGGGGGGATGCGGCACCGGGGCTGTGGCCCGCGGGGCGGC